>JAEDXX010000172.1:0-190909 GCA_021725515.1 Epicauta chinensis | reverse complement strand
TATTTTGTAAATTAAAATACTGCCACTCAAATAGAGGACAAAACTTCCAAGATGTGGCAATATATCAACAAGAATTATTCAATATCATTCTCAAATTCGTAAAATTACTAATTGTATCTTGCAATTTTCATTTTAGAGGACGAAATTGATGAAAGTTGCGATATTTCGAACACCAACAATAATTTGAATGAATCAATTCCTAATGACAACAGTAGAATAATTGGTGATCAAAATAGAGAAAGCACTAACAAAGCAGATTATATAAAAGTTAAAGAAGGTTCTTCAGAAATTGGTAAAACTATGATTAATTTATTTAATTACATAATGTTACGTCTCTTTATTTTAGAAAATGGCAAATATAATAAATCGATTGATGATGAACTTGATAATTTCAACAATAATAGAATCTCGATTAAGACTGAAATTATAAATGAGACGAAGGAGTTTACAGAGCAATCAGATGATTATATTTTAAAAGAAGAAATTATAGAAATTGTAGAGCATCCTGTGAAAATCGGTAAAGGCCACTGATTACTCTTAATAGTCAGTTTAGGTTGTTACAATTGAAATAATTATTTTTTTTGTATTTCAGAGAATCCAATAGAAAATGATAGTGAAAAATTAGCTGACAATCAGATGCGAATTATTCAACAATCTCTAAAAACTAGTAAAATTACTAATTGTTTCTTAATAATACGTCTAAAAACTAAAGATTATTTCAGTTTTAGCGAAACCAATCGATAAAAATTGTCAGCAATTATCAGACTTATCGAATGGTGATCGAGAGTGTGTGGCTATTGATCAAAACGAAACAAACAGCGTTGAACAGTGTGTTAATTTGGGAACAAATATAACTGAAAATAACCATCGCCCTGATGATGAAAGTGACCAAAATAGGATCACTCCTAGAACTGACGATAATAAACACATAAAACAACAAAATGAAAGTATAGACAGTAAGTGCAAAAACTAAATTTAGGTACTTACAATTTATTTATACAGTTTATAAAACAATAATATCTACTGTAGATATAGATACAGATCTAGATAACCGTTCGATAATTCAACTTTAAACTTTATTTTACTGTATTAATAAATTTCCTTGTGAATAGTGACAATCGATAAAAAATTGACAATGAAATATTTTCAGCATGTATTGTTCGTGAATATCTTACAAAACATTTGCAAAATCTCGCTGTAAAAGTACAATCACATGAAGAGCACTCGGAAGATCATGCAAGAGGGCATACTCCTGAAAAGTCACATTCATGCGATAGTTGTGGTGAACGTTTCCTGCGAAAAACTGATTTACAACTACATCGAAGAATACATTACAGGGAAAAAATTTATGAAAATAAATTGTATAAATGTGAAACTTGTCGTAAAGGATTTTCACAGGAACTAAGATTAAGAAACCATATACAGTCCATTCATTATAAGCGTATTTATAACTGTAACAGTTGTGATGAAAGTTTTCCTACTAGACGTCAGCTGTCTTCGCATTTGAGTCTGCATATTCGTGGTGAACGTTTTCCTGAAAAAACAGAATTGAAATTACATCAAAATTCAATTGATAGCAAAACGAAAATTGATAAAAATGACGATAACAATGAAGACACAACAAGTAAGAACCAACTAGAACTTAATCCTCTATGTTCACAGTAAATAGGAGAAATTCACTTTTTTTCTCTAATTAACACTTTTAAAGCTTGACAAAATTGTTGATTAAGACTATTTCACGATGTTTTAAGGTCCATTGTTGTTGAATTGTGCACCGTCGACTTTTAATTCTTTTTAAAGGATTGAACATTGTAAGAAAAAAATCCTTTTACATTCGCTTCTTACGGTAATGAGATATAATGTCAAGTGGATTTTTTTTTGGAAAACTTCTTAATTTTCTCCTTTACCTATTTATTAGTAGAATTGAGTGAAATTTATGTTAGTTATAGTCGATAATGTGCTCAATGTCGATATGAATTTGGTTTTCCAAAATTCGCATTTATTTTCGAAAAAACCTGATAAACAAGAAAATGGATGTGAATTTTGGAAAAATCAATTCATACCGACATCAAGCACATTAACGACTATAATTGACGTAAATTCCATTCTATTCTATTTATAAATAAAGAAGAAAAACGAAAAAATCCATTCAATTTGGGATTGAATTTTGACGTGCTACAAGAAGACGAAATAAGTTTTCCAAGAAAAAAATATTCACTTAAGTATTAACTCGTTACCATTGGAAGCGAATGTAAAAGAATTTTCGTCTTAAACTGTTCAATCCGCTATAAAAAAAATTGAATAAAACGGAGCACAACTCAACAGCAATGGATCATCGAATATCGTGAAATAGTCTTAATAATTTTTCAAAGCTTGACAAAATTACTCGGTCGATTCATTTATATGTTAGGATTCTCTATTTTACTGCGCTAATCTATTTCTGATTAACAATGCTGACTTTAATATTAAATTCCTGAAAATGCCGTTTTAGCAACAAGCATACATCAGGAGCACATCGAAACACATCCGCAAGATGAAGAACTATCTACATCAGTAGATGAAGATCTATCTACGAAGAATAAGCCGTATAAATGTGAAACTTGTCGTATAGAATTTCCACTGGAACCGCTATTAAGAAAGCACATACAATCCGATCATCATGTACAACATTTGGGTCCGTATATTGATGACAATCAGTTGTCCTGCAGGATTTGTGGTAAACGTTGTCATGGAAAAACAGAACTCAAAAAACATCAAAGGATACATAGCAGGAAAAAACGGAATCTGAATGCAATTGAACGTAAAATACAAATTTATCAAAATGTCAATAATATTGAAGGCACAAAAAGTAAGAACCGTTTAGAACTCAATCCTTTTCACAGAAAAAAGGAGAGATTCCCTTGATTTTATAATTTTGTTCCACTCACGGTTATTTCATGATATTTAACGATCCAATGTGGTTGAGTGGACCATTCATTTTTTTTACAAAGAATTGAACATTCTTAAGGAAAACTCCTTTTACATTCGTTTCCAATGGTAATAATCTAATTAAAAAATTTTTGGAAAATTTTAGTTTTCCCATAAGATCGTTTTTTTTTTCGTTTTTCTCCTTTGATTATGAATCGAATTGAATGAAATTTATATTAGTGATAGTTGTTAATGTGCTTGATGTCGGCATAGATTTATTTTTCCAAAATTCACATCCGTTTTATGGAAAAGGCAACTTTTTTGAAGCAATTCTTGTTTGTCAGGTTTTTGTGAAAAATAATTGCGAATTTTGGAGAAGCAAATCCATACAGACATCAAACACATTAATAGCTATAACTGACGTAAATTTCATTAGCTTCAGTTGATAAATAAAGGAGAAAAGTAAGAAGTTTTCAACAAAAAAAATCCACTTGAGAATTTTTTTTTTAAATATTCAATTCTCTGTAAACAAAAATTCACAGTCAACGCTGCACAACTCAACAACACTGCATTGTCAAACATCGTGACATCCCCTTAATATTAAATTCTTGAAAATGTCTTTTTAGCAACAGGCATAGATCAGGAGCATCTCGAAACACATCTACAAGTTGAAGAACAATGTTCAGAACTTTCTACAAAGAACGAATCGTATCAATGTGAAACTTGTAATAAAAGATTTCCACAAGAACGTCTACTAAAAAAGCACATACAATTCTATCATTACATTCAGAAATCTTATAAGTGTCATAGATGTAATGCAAGTTTCGCTACTATACGGCAGCTGTATTCGCATTCAAGAGTACATGTGGAACGTGAAAATGGTTCAAAAATTAGTAAAGGTGAAAAAACATGGCCATGTTATGCTTGTGGTAAAAAATTTTTATACTATAGACTTTTATGGAAGCATTTACAACGACACAATCCTGAAAAACCTACAGGTAAGAAGCCATATCTATACGTTACTTGTGGTAAAACATTTACATTACGTTACTATTTAGAACACCATTCAAATAGCGCTAATGATGAAAAGTGGAAACTGTGTGATAGATGTGGTAAATTTATAAGTCTGTCAAGATTAAAATACCATTTGATATTACATACAGGTGAGAGGCCATATCAATGCACTATTTGTGGTAAAAAATATGCCTTACGCTACCATTTAAAAGAGCATTCAAAGCAACATTCAAAAAGCCGTAACGATGGAAAATCAAACCTGTGTGATAAATGCGGTAAACAATTGTCAACGCCGACAGGCTTAAAATATCATTTTAGAGTGCATACTGGTGAAAAACCTTACAGTTGTGTAACTTGTGGTAAAACATTCCGAAAAGCTAATCAATTAAAAAGACATATAAGAGTACATACTGGTGAAAGACCGTATCCTTGTAATGTTTGTCATAAAAGATTCAAGACAAGGAGTTGTTTATATACACATTTAATAATACATATTGATAAAAAAGAACTGCACCAATGTAAAGTATGTGGTAAAAACTTTTCACGAAAGGATAATTTACGTAAACATGAAATGATACATACTGGTGTGAAGCCATTTCAGTGTAATATTTGTGATAGACGTTTTCTATATAAGCATGTGTTTAGAGATCATTTAAAAGTGCATACTGGGGAAAAATCATTTGATTGTATTAAATGCGATGTAAGTTTTTTACAAAAATCTGATTTATCGGCACATATGAAAAAAGAACATAAAAAGAAATGAATTTTCCTACAATAAAGATACTTTTTTATAAATTTGTACTTTTTAGAATGCATTTAGTAACACTACCGTACTCCTAACATAAATATTATGACATTCTTAACAGTTTTCCGACTCCTTTCAAAGGTGAACTATAGCCACTGCAAATATCAATTTATTCCTATTATACAGAACCGGTCAAGCATTAAAGAATGGATAAATCTGATTGACAGAACAAATTTATTTGATTTCTCACAATCGGAGAAACAATTTTGAGAATTGGTGTTTAGATCAAACACCAACACTGTATATTTCTTCTGGCCAAATATCAGTTCATATTATACAGAACCAATCTAGTATTTATGAAGGGATAAATCTTTTTATAGACAAAGCGTTTGAAAGAATTCTATTTGAAACAGTTGTTTCTAGACTTTTATATTCGATTGCTAACTAGCGATAAAAATAAACATAATAGTGTTGGTACATATAACTTTGCGTTTTTGTTATTATGTACCATAAATTTAGTTTTCTACAAGTTCATTTGTAATCCATATCACTGGCCGACGTGGTTCACATTTTCACCTATCTTTGTAGGTCATTCAAACGGACCGCCAACAGTACAGTGTGGTCTGCATATCGTATATTATTGATAGGCTTTCCATTTACGCTTCTTCGTTATTTAATGCTTCCCTCATTAGTGCATCGAAATAAAGATTAAACAAAAGTCTGGCTGATAATTGTCATAGAAACATCAAAAGCACATTTAATAAATGTTACCTCTTTACAGGCGCACGGGTTTTTCAGCAGCGACACCGGAAGACACTGGTCGTTTAAATTCAAAAAAATTTGGAATAACTTTAATAGTACAAGTGCACGCTTTTGTTTCGTTAACGAAGATACGATTGTAGAATGTTGGGACAGTTTGGCCATTGCACACGAATCGATAATAAAAAGCAATTTCTGTTGACCCACGTGGTAGAGTCGTTGCTTAATAAACTTTTCCGATTTTGTGCAGATCATAATCACGTTTTTAAATTTGTCACTCAACTCTTTCTTGATCAATCGGCTCAAATTTACCTTACGGCTCCTGCATACATAAAAATAAACAAAATTTTTCCTGGTGCAATTAACGCATACTGCACCGTGCATAAGTGGTTATTTTTGTTTAAATCTTTTGTGGGTAGAGCCACTCTGGTGCCAACAACATTCGTAAATCCAAATATTACCTTTGTTTTGTCGTTTAAGGTTAGGATAACCAAACAAATTTGTATGTTTTACAGGACCTTTTATATAGCCAATTTCAACGTATTAGAATCCTAGAAATTGAAACTAAAAGTAATTATTACAGATAATAATTATGCCTAAAAAATAAAATGATTATAAACAATTTATTATTACCTATTTTTTTACAATAAACAATTTGCTACCAACTGCTCCAAAACTCCCTAAAAGAAAACTCACCGTTGCCAACCGTTCTTTTTTTAACCTTATCTACACTAGATGGCGCTGAAAGAAAAGAGTTGATGATTATTACCGCGAAGTTCGAATTAATATAACATATAATAAGATCTATGCAATAAAAGTTCGTATTATTAAAGCTTTAGCATACAGTTTGTTGATGATTTTAACATATTTCTATGGATTTCGTCATTTTGTATCGAAAAATGTAAAAAATTGGTATAGTATATTCTCGCACCAAAGCATTACTAGATTTCGGTTGGTACACTTGAATCTAGTAATTTTGTGGTGTTTTCTTTGTTTGCATATATATCTGTCGTACTATACTGGGACTTTGTTTAATAACAACTCGATCAAATCTAGTAACCCTTTGATTCCTGAATCCGCTATACGTAGAAACATCATTTTTTCGGCCAAAAAATTTGGAAAAATCATATGTAGTATAATCGAAAACTGTTAGCTTTTACAAATAATCGTGACCCTTAAAACTCTAGAATCATTCAATCAAATAATTACAACAAAATAAGTCGCAGAAGTACTCGCGCATCTAAAAGTCAATGTGATAGAAAGAGATAACAATGTACTTACATTACCCATCACCTACTTTATCAAAACATTCATTCCGAGCTACATTTAGCGTCCATAATGACATTTCTCCCAAAATAGTTGCGCGGTATTGTAGAAATCTGTAATTTTTATTTTTGATTTTTCAAAGATTTTGTCGCTTTTTTATCAATAATTTACCCTAATTTTGTATCAGTTTAATCCGAATTCATTATGTGATTAATTACAAATCGTTAATACTCATAGAAATTGTATAAATTTTGTAATAAACGATTTTAATTGAATTTGTTGACGTGTTCTTGTCATCTGGTTGTCAAACAAGTAGAGAAACAAATTTAGTCTTGAGGCCACGTTGGAAGCATCATCACGAATTCGGTAATTGTTTTATATGAAAAACACACAAAAAACCCACCGAAATTGTTTAAAAAACCCCATTAAAATCGTGTAAGTTTTAAGCGTAATTTATATGATTGTTCAATCAATTACCAGTTATGTAATTGATGATTTATAATGTTACAGGTGTTGTCTGTAATTGTCCTTAATTCTGTGTAATTACCACAATGAAAATCAAAGATATTGAACGTACCGCGAATGTGGCATGGTCGCCAAAGAACCAGCCAACGTTGATGCTGGCCGCCGGCACGGCCGCCCAACAATTGGACGCCACCTTCAACACGAATGCCGCCTTGGAATTGTACGCGTTGAATTTGAACGAAATCGGTCCGGATTGCCTACTAAAATCGACCGTATCCAGTGAACAACGTTTTCACAAACTAATCTGGGGACCAATGGGTGTTGGTGATTATGGTACAATAATCGGTGGCTGTGATGGTGGCCTAATTAAGATCTATTCGGTAACGAAACTGTTGAATAACGAAAACGCTATTATCAGTCAACCGTGTAAACACCAAGGTCCCGTACACGCATTGGATTTCAATCCATTCCAACAGAATTTATTCGCCACCGGTGCTGGTGAATCGGAGATTTTCATCTGGGACATGAACAATACAAATACACCGATGTCGCCGGGTGCTAAAAGCCAACCGTTAGAAGATGTGCTATCGGTGGCGTGGAATCGACAGGTGCAACATATACTCGCCTCGACTTTTGCACCGAAATGTGTGATCTGGGATTTGAGGAAGAACGAGCCGATTATTAAACTCACCGATACTGTATCTAGAGTGCGATGGAAGGTGGTGGCATGGCATCCGGAAGTTGCAACACAACTCTGTTTGGCGTCCGGTGAATACGGTTCAATTCCCATTGAATTCTTTTCTAAATTCACTTTTTTTTTAAACAGAGGAAGATCATTCGCCTATCATCCAATTGTGGGATCTACGATTCGCTACATCACCGCTGAAAACATTAGAAAACCATCAACGTGGTATTTTATCGATGGCTTGGTGTGCCGAAGATGCGGATTTATTGATCAGTTGTGGTAAAGATAATCGAATATTGGCATGGAATCCGAATGCGGGGCAACAAACAACAACGACGACGGCAACAAATCAAGATCTTTTAGGTGAAGTTGCACATACGAATCAATGGAATTTCGATATACAGTGGTGTCCACGTAATCCGGCTATCATAGCTTGTCCCAATTACGATGGACATGTTTCTATCTACTCGTTAATGGGTGGTAAAGTCCAACAGATTCAGACGACAAATAAAATTGCCGATAGTTTTCCGGGTATGGATGGTTATACGCAATTATTACAACAACAGCCACAACAACAACAGAATTTACAACAGATTAGTGTGGATTTGAATCGTGCACCGAAATGGATGAAACGGCCAGTTGGTGCTAGTTTTGGTGTAAGTTTCAAAATCGATTTTCGTTAAATTTTGTTTATCGCAAACAATTCGATTTTAGTTTGGTGGTAAATTGGTTATTTTTGAAAATTTGAAATTACAACCCGGACAAACACAAGAGAATATTAAACGGTCGATTTGTGTGAGTCAAGTGATAACAGAGCCGGATTTAGTGAAGAAATCGATGGAATTAGAACAGGCATTAGAGTATGGTAATTTTGTCGAATATTGTAAGAATAAGGCTGATTCGTTACAAGATCAACATAAGAAGTATATTTGGCATTTTTTGAGGGCGAATTTCGAAGATAATCCACGTGCTGAATTATTGAATTTGCTCGGTTATCGTATTGAAGATGTTAATAATAAATTGAATCAATTTATTGGAAAACGATTGAGTGGTTTAAATAATCAAATGGCCAATTTGAATACGGTAATGTATATGGTGGGAAATGCACGTTAAAATAGGATAAATGCACGCTAACCTCTTTGACGATATTTAATCTAAAATATTCGTTCTTAATAAACGGTTATTTGGGGGAAATCATAAAAATGCTCAGTAGAGATTGAAGGTGCGCAATAAAATCGAAGATATGCGCGATTTTTACTAGATAAATTATTTTTTTATTGGGAATTTGGTTTGTTAAGTGCTCATATGTCTAAGTGCGCTGAAAATCGAGTCAATTCGAAAGATTATTGCTTTTCAACTATAAGAAAAAAGACTGTTGATGAAGCGCATTGCGTCTCCTTGTCGGCTTTATATCTTACATTCAATCAGAAAGGTGGAAGAAGTACAAGAAAAAAATTAAAATAGATAGACAGGTGAACATGTTTGTTCACATGGAACTTTCTGTGTGATTTCTCCTTTTTATTGTTAATTAATCCGATTTTATTATCTGCATACTATTTTTTAGTGTGTAACTTTGTTTTGTCACTAATTAAGTATCCAAATTAATTATATAATTAATTATTCCTTGGGTAAATACATGAAGAAAAACACCTAACACAGTCAGAAAGTTGAAAAAAAGCTGTTTTAGCTTTTCGATGCAAATTCTAGCGTTCAGTTGTTTATAAAATAGAAATTATTTATCGACGAGAGAAAAACTTTCGATCAATCTTTCGAAAATACTGTTATTAAGCTTATGTACAAATTTGAGACTTATCGGTTCCCATATTGTTTCTTCCGAAAAGAAAGATAAAACTAGTTTAGGATCGTAGAATATTTGTTATAGTTTTTACAAAATAAAAGAATTATAAATCAGTGATTCGATTATTTGTAAATTACACATTAAAATAAGTATACAAACAAATAATTTGTGTGTAACAAATTTACAGTTAAATGCCTGACCTAGTGTTCTAAAACTTGATTTTTTTTATTAATGCTAATCATGTTTCTAAGAGTTTGTTGTATCTTTATTATTTTTAGTTGTTCCAATTTTATTGTTAATAGGCCCTTTTTTAGCGTGTAAATTCAAACAGAAAGTAAAGCTCAATTAGACAGAGGATATGTAACATTGAAAAAGATCTCATTTTCGTAATGTACATACGTTTATGTGCAATATTTGGTCAAAAAATTCTTAACAATCTGACAAATATTCTCGAAATTACACGTACATTTGTAAAGGCATAACGTGCTTTGAAAACTTTGTGTTTTTATCAAAAGTATGTTTTCAAAATCGATGCCCGTGAATGTCTTGAAAGCACCTGAAATTCGTCCAAATGCTTAAAAACAATATATCGAATTGTTTTTAATTTATCCATCTTAGGTGATCTGGTATTGTTCACCGCAAAACACCTTTTTAATGTTGAGGCCCCGGAAATCGACGTAAGCAGCACCAAATATGGTTATTTTCACAAATAAAAGTAATCAAAATTGAGCAAAAAGTTTTCACAATATTCACAGAAACTTTTGCATTGATAAACCGAAATGTCTATCAAGAAAGAATCCTTCAAAAACCGACTTTGTTTTCGTTTCCAAATTGCGTAAAGTTGTGTTTTTTCTCTCTTGTATGTACTTATTTAATGAATGATTACAGCATTAACTTGTGCTAGTAATTAGTGATAAACTAGATTTACACGCTAAAAAAGAATATGCTAACAATAAAATTGGAAGCGTACAGGAAACTGCATGCTGAACAACAAACCTGTCAGATTATGCAATAAATAGTAAATTCATTGTACACATTAAAATAGGACACTTGCACATTAACTAGACGGTTTAATGTTCCAGTTATTGATTAATCGTTGTTTAATTTTGTTTGTTTAGTTATGATTCAATTTTTTTCGATTTGTTTTTTTCATTTCTCAGTTTTTTTTTGTACTTTTTCCACATTTCTAATTGAATGTAAAACAGGTCTAAATAACAACAATTTCCACTACAAAACAGCAATTAAACATCAAAAAAGGACATTCTATTTTAATAAAAAAAAATCCACAATAAATAAATAAAAAAATACGAAAGGGGCTCATATACGTCTGAAATTTAAAAAAAAAATAGATTATTTTTCACAGATTTATATTCTTTATACCAGTGATTCTTAACCTTTCTTTTTTCTTGTTGCGGTACACTTTCAACATTTTCAAAATTTGGTGGCACACTAATAATAAAATAAATGGTTGAGAATCACTGCTCTAGTGTTTTGCAGACAATTCTCTGATGTTTTGCAAACAATTCTCTATGGCTTTGCAGATAATTCTCCATAGCTTTGCAGACAATTCTCTAGTGTTTTGCAAACACTTCTCTGAAACTTTGCAGACAATTCTCTATAGCTTTGCAAACAATTCTCTGGTAATTTGCAAACAATTCTCTATATTTTTGCAGACAATTCTCTATAGCTTTGCAGACAATTCTCTAGTGTTTTGCAGACAATTCTCTATAGCTTTGCAGATAATTCTCTATAGCTTTGCAGACAATTCTCTTTAATTTTGCAAACAATTCTCTATAGCTTTGCAGACAATTCTCTAGTGTTTCGCAAACAATTCTCTGATATTTTGCAAACAATCCTCTATAGCTTTGCAGATATTCTCTAGTGATTTGCAGACAATTCTCTTTAGTTTTGCAAACAATTCTCTATGGCTTTGCAGATAATTCTCTATAGCTTTGCAGTCAATTCTCTAGTGTTTCGCAAACAATTCTCTGATATTTTGCAAACAATTCTCTGATGTTTTTCAGAAAGTTCTCTATGGCTTTGCAGATAATTCTTTATAGCTTTGCAGACAATTCAAACAATTCTCTATAGCTTTGCAGACATTCTCTGGTAATTTGCAAACAATTCTCTGGTGTTTTGCAAACAATTCTCTGATGTTTTTCAAACAGTTCTCTTTCTCTATGGCTTTGCAGATAATTCTTTATAGCTTTGCAGACAATTCTCTTTAATTTTGCAGACAATTCTCTATAGCTTTGCAGACAATTCTCTAGTGTTTTGCAAACAATTCTCTGGTGTTTCACAAACAATTCTCTGAAGCTTTGCAGACAATTCTCTATAGCTTTGTTTTGCAAACAATTCTCTAGTGTTTCGCAAACAATTCTCTATGGCTTTGCAGACAATTCTTTATAGCAGTGATTCTCAACCTTTTTTTTGTTGCGGTACACTTTCAACATTTTCAAAATTTGGCGGCACACTAACAATAAAATAAGCTTTCGCGGTATACAAAAGTGCCTCGGCACAGTGGTTGAGAATCATTGCCTTATACGTTTAAGAATTTTTCAAAACAAAATGCCACCTTGTTACAAAATTATAGCAATAATAACAAAATTCTTGCAGTTTTATTGTTACTTGGTCCAACTCTATTGTTTATAGACTACTTTTATTGTTATTAATTCCGATTTCTTTACAGAATGATGTCAACAATATCGACCCTTTCGACAATCTCAATCAAATTCAAGAGAGTAAACCTGTGACACCGTTCCAAATCAAAACAGGCGATGGTACTTATCATTTCTATTAATTAATAACCGAAATTAATTAACAATTTTTATTTATTTTTTTTTGTCTAGATATTGAAGGTTTAATTACACAAGCCTTACTATTAGGTAATGTAGAGGCGGCTGTTGAATTATGTTTAGAATCAAAACGTTATGCTGACGCTATCATCATAGCAATGACCGGTGGTTCAGATCTATTAGCACGTACCCAACATGCTTATTTAGAACAATGCAACAATAATTATCTATCATCATTAATAACAGCCTTAATCACTGAAGATTGGACATCAATTATCAATAATTGTGATCTAAATAGTTGGAAAGAAGCATTAGCTGCCACATTAACACATACAAATGATGAAAAATTACCGAAATTATGTGAACAATTAGGTGAACGTTTAGAAAATCAAAATAATGGTGATTTACTATTAAAACAAGATTCACAATTATGTTATATATGTTCGGGTAGTTTTGATAAATTAGTTAATTCATGGTGTACAAATATAAAGAATTCTAATGATGATTTACAAGATTTAGTTGAATTAGTTATGTTTTTACAAAAATCAATTGAACGTAATGGGAAACATGTTGAAATCAATGGGAAATTAGCTGATCTATTATCGTACTATTCATCAATTCTAGCATCACAAGGCAATCTAAAAACAGCATTAATCTATTTAAATGATTCACAAGATGAGAAGATTCAAGAATTACGTGATCGTTTATGTGTCAATTTGGGACAAAAATCGTTATATAATCAACGCCAACAACAACAATTACCACCACACCCGCAAAGTCGTCGAAATAGTTCACGTAATCCATCAATTTCGTCAATGACTAATTATCCAGTACCACCCGTACCGCCGATTGCCACACAATTCAATACAGGTCTTCCGAGTGCAGTACAACCATGGCAGAATCAGAGTTTTCCACCACCATCAACACAACAACCGTTACAAAACCGCGCCTTTTCACCGGTACCAACAGTACCACCGCTACAACCACCCCGACCGGCTAGTGGTAGTGGTTTACAACGTAAATACGTACTAGATCCATCGGTGACATCGAATCAATACGGATTAGCGCCGAATAAATCTGTATATCAACCACAAGTACCACCGGTACCAAATTATCAATCGCCGGTGAATAATTTCGTGCCGCAATCAACACCGTTGGTACCGGGTTTTGTTGCGCCACCACAACAGCTATCGCCGCCTGAGATTGGTCAACCGGCGATTAGTGAGAGGAATGTGGTACCACCGCCGCCGATGTCGTCGGGTGCGTCCGGTTGGAATGATCCGCCAGTACTGAATCGTCCGTTAAGGCCGCAGGTACTTAATTTTTTTTCCGTCTCTATAATTAAATCGATTTGTGTACAATTTGTTGAATGTTTGTTTTATTTATCGGTAAAGTCGTATGCTGAACTTGTTAATATGTCACCAATTCATGCTGGTGCTAAACTGTGGAAACATAGGGATGCTTTGAAGGTATTTGAGTGTTGCCGATTCGATTTAGTTTATAGTTTTTTTTGTTTTTATGTTCGATTTTATTATTTTTGTTTGTATCGAAATTTTTGGATTGAAGAAAATTGATTTTTTTTACGGTTGTATTGTAGGCGAAACCGGAAGTACCACCGCCACCACAACCAATAACACATCCATTATATGGTAGTACTGCCACCCAACAGATTCCATTAAATAACGGTTATAATAATGATGTAATGCAAACGAATTATAATCAAGAACCACCAACGAATCTATTCCAACCATCAACGGTACCACCACCACCACTAGCAGGATCAATAGTACCACAACAAATTTATAATAATAATAATAATAATCAAACGAATATGTTTAATCCAAGTGGATTTAGACAGAATGCTATAATACCACCAACAATGGTACCATCGAATAGTGGTGGTGTAAATCAATCAGTACCACAACATGTTGAACAAGTACCAGCAGTTGTAGAGAAACCACCAATACCAGAAGAACATCTACATATGAAGACGGTTTTGGAGGAATTGAAGAATCAATGTAGTTGTGCTGCCAATAATCCGGTATTTATTTGAATTTTTCTATACTAACTTGTCTATGTTGACCATATTGAAACGGTCACTATAGACAAGTTGGAGTTGTTTTAAGAATTACTATTTTAATTGGATTTTCTTTGACAATTAAATTGACCTCACAAAAGCGTTCTGAGGTCCAGATTTGTCAAATTCTTCGGTCGTAGATCAATTTTCTAGAAACTTCTTTAATCAACTTGAGGTCGTCGGAGGTCCGCCAATTTTTTATGAAGTTTAAAATCTTGTGAGGTCATTTATAGATGGTTTAGAAGCCTCCTGTCCGTTTTGACTAGCTTTAATTAGTAGAAGTGTTATTTTGCCAAGCTACATTTAAGAAATATTGACCTCAGATCAGTTTTTTGCCTATTTGTACTTAGCGGGTTTTGTCTTTAAAAAAATCACAGGTATTGCCTGGATTAATTGATCTAAAAAACAAATAATTTTGCCTACAGATAGGAGTATGATCCGATTGTAATTAATTGAGGGCAGTCAATCGCTTGTGAGGCGATTTTTTCTCAAAATCGACTCGATTTATTACCCAGAGACTCTATTATAAGAAAACTGTATTCTTACCACGCAAAATACTGACCTCAGATAACATTTTAGCCTGTTTTTTGTGTGAGATATTTGTTTTTAGAAAGATCAAAGGAGCCTTACATATTTTTAAGTAGTTTGAGGTCAGCGGAAGTCAATCGATTCCTTACTGAGATCATTACAAAGGTTTAGCGGCCTATCTTTTTTAGCTATATTTAAAGCGTTACGATAGACCGAAAACAGTTGCATTGTCAAAGCTCTATTTGTCTTTTTAAAGCTTGACGTTCAAAATATTGACCTTACATCAGCTTTTTATGCATTTTTCTTTAGCGTGTATTTTCCTAAAAAAAATAAACATACACTGCCCGTATTAATTCACCTAAAAAACAATTGATTTTGTCTACAGATAGGAATGTGATCAGAATGCAATTAGCTGAAGTCATTCAGTCGCTTCTGAGGTCGCTACTATTTATTTTTTCAAAGACTCAATTACAAGAAAACTGAATTCAAACAGAGTCGATGATAAAACTGTGGATTATCTATCAATTTTCTACCACGCGAATTGGAAGAAAATATTGACCTCAGATCACAGGTACTGCCTGGATTCATTAATCTAAAAAACAATTTTGCCTACAGATAGGAATGTGATCCTATTGCGATTAGTTAAGGTCAGTCAATCGCTTCTGACCCAATTTTTCTCAAAATCATAAATCAACTTGAGACTCGATTACAAGAAAACTGTATTTGTGCCACGCAAAATATTGACCTCAGATAATATTGGCGACCATTTTTCCTTACGTGAGTTTTTTTTAGAACTTTAAAACGAACCTTACTTATTTTAAAGCAGCTTGGGGTCGGCAGAGGCTAATGGGGTTATAGTGTTGTATTTATTCTGAGGTCATTTACAAATGTTCAGCAACCTGTCTATTTTGACCATTTTTAAAGCATTACTAATTGTAAGGACGGGAAACCTTTCGATTGTTATAGCTCTATTTTGTTTTTTTGTCAAACTTAACATCCAAAGTGTTGACCTCACATTAGCTTTTGCAAACATATCGCTTTTGAGGTCGTTTTTCCTAAAATCGTAAATCAACTTCAGACTCGATTAATTTTTCCAAAGGCTCAATTATAAGAAACCTGACTTAAGTAAAATATTGACATCAGATCACTTTTTATCAATTTTTCTCGAACTGAGTTTTTTTTTAGAAACCTCAAGCAGCTTAAAGGTCAATCAGTTTCTTACTGGGATTACAGTGTTTTCCTGAGGTTATTTACAAATATTTTAGCAGTCTGTCTATTTGGACCTCTTTCCATCCATAATTACAAAGTGTTTGAATTAGCAAAGTACGACTTGTTTTTGCCAGACCTAACAACGATGTTTTGACCTCAGATCAGCTTTTTGTTTATTTCTCCTTAGTGTGCATTGCCTAAAAGAAATCATGGGTACTGTCTTGATTAATTCATCTAACAATAAGCAACATGAAATGAACTAAAGTCACCCAATCTCTTCTGAGGTCATTTTCCTTGATTTATTTTGTCAGGGACTCGACTACAAGAAAAGGCAGAATAGTGGTTGATTTAGCTCATGTCACTTTTTCATCTATTTTTTTGGAGTAGTGTATTGTATTAACCTATAAAGCAGTTGATATCAAACATAGGTACATGTTTTGTTGGCTTGATATCAGCTGAGGTCGAGTTTTTAGATGGTCGTTATAGACAAGTTTAAGACCATAACCGTGCTCTACCAACTAGTTTTGAACAGTTTAATTATCCTCAATTATTCTGTGGTACTTTTGGATAATTATTTTTAAAAAAAACTGAGTCCGAATTATCATGTTCCCTTCTAAACCTCCCTTTAGGCAAGATTATTCAAAATATTGATTCCCTTTTATGCGTTTATAGAACTTCCAAAGAAACTTATCTGGATTAAATTGACCTAAAAATCAGTCTGAGGTCAATTACTGGCATTGCACAACTTCTGAGGTCACCTTTTTCCTTTACCGCACGAAAACTGACCTATGACAAAATCGTCGATGATTTGACTGTTTCTATCAGCTCTATAATTTAAAAAAAAAAGACCTGATCCCCTGTTCTTTTGACCTAAAGACAATTGATAGGGAACTGAGATCAATCAACCAGCTACGGTTTATATCTGGTGATTTTTTTTCTGCAATTACCAATTCAATTTTTGTTGCGTTTGATTTACAGCAAACGAAACGCAAACTGGACGATGTTGGTAGGAAACTGGAAGCGTTATACGATTTGTTAAGAGAACGTAAACTATCCCAACAAACCTTAACATCATTACATCAATTAATCCAAATGATACAAGATGGTAATTATACAGGTGGTCTAAATCTACATACACAATTAGTATCAGGACCGGATTTTGCACAAATTGCCAGTTTTATGCCAGGACTTAAAGTTTTATTACAATGTGCTTTACAATTACAAGTTTATATAAGATAAGGTGAACAACAACAAAAATTTATTACTGATTATCATTAAATAAATATTGTTTTTTTTTTCTTCTCGCAGATGAAAAAAATGCAGATACTTTTTGTATTATTAATTCTAATTAAAATTATATAATTGGTTGGTAATTAAAGCTTTTCAGTTAACAGAAAATAAAGCGTTATATAATCGAGGGCGTTTCATTTCTTACCTATGCCACACCTGTTGGATTTGTTATACAGGACGTCCCATATTCGTGGATATTGGGGAATGTAAAGAGACCAATGAAAATGATATTTTTTTATAAATTAATTTTATTTCTTGTTTTGACACATAAAATTCTGAATTATATATATTTATATATATATAATATTTAGAAATTATTTTTTTTAATTTTTATAATATATATAATATACCTATGTATATAACACACAAGCTTATCTATCCTTCTTCATCTTATTACAAGTTCAACTGCATTCTTACATATTTTGAGATCACAAAATATATAATTTCATCAACAAATACGTTAATCATTATAATTAATAATAATAATAATAATATTTACTGTTCCTCTTCCAAATTTTATAATCTATCTCTTTTTATAATAATCCACAATAATAATAATAATAATGATTATATTTGTAGTTGTGCGGGAATATAGAGACGGATCCAACAAGTTCCAGATTTGGACAAATAGAGCGTGCGGCAAGCATTTTACTGCACGCCATCTGGAATCTAAGCACCCTTGGATTTTGTAAAAAAGAATTTCGATCAAAATTAAGAAACATCTACCTTCGATTTACACGATTCTTCCAGTTTAATACAGGATAGCGCCGTGCAAATCGAGTAGAAGCATTTACACAACACGATTTTGGGTCAGCCTCTATATTCACCGCAACTGTATTGCTGCAAATTGGAATTTGGCAGTAGTATCCTGAAAACGCGTTATAGGAACAATTTTGAAACGTCTCAGAGCTTAATTTTTTGTACAAATTAAAATATATAGTAAAATCCAAAGAGCTGCCCAATTCTGCTTTGTTTCCTGTAAAATAGGCATTTTATCACATTGTCAAAGTAAAAATAATAAACATTAGAATAAAATAAAATAGTAAAAAAACGACAATATACAAATTAGAAAATGAATACGCCAACAAACGATAAATTGTCGTAATAAAAATGATAATAAATGAAATTTTCCAACAGTTAAACTTTACAAATCGCTTCGTAATTATATGGCTTCAATCATGCACAATTTTAAGGGAAAATTGCCACAATACCGATTGATCGTTTTGTTTTCCCCCGATACACAATTTTGATATGCGTCCAGCGCATTGTTACATCGAAAATTCCGTATAAAATAACAATTTTCTTTTTTGATTGCGAAAATACCTGAGTTTGAGAGTGAGAGCAAAGATCTGGCCGAGAGCAAATTTGGTCAAATTCTTTGTAAACAAAAAAATCAAAACAATCAACCCTTATTGTTATTAAGTTTTTAGCACTCATCACACATTCATTCGTACTTAAAATTATTTTGTAGTTTAAACTCTATCAAGATTACAATAAGATGCTCACAGAAGCACCAAACTAGTTTGTACTTTATATTCTCATTTTTTTTTTGTTTGTTTTGTTTTATTTTAATTAATCCGTAATTAATAATTGATAAAAAATCTGTAACATTATTATAAATTAAAACAATCAGAGTAATCGTAAACGATTTTACGGTCAAGACTGTAGGGCACCGATTGGTGCCCTACAGTTCTGATCAACCGTAATAACTAACAACAGTTTTGTAGAACAAAATCAACAATTTCGACAATTTTTTTTGTTTTGTTAGAATAATCATCGATTTCTAAGCGAAATTTACAAAAAGCTTCAGAGAAAAACGTAAAAATCTGAACCATCCGAAAGAATTA
Source organism: Epicauta chinensis (assembly GCA_021725515.1). NCBI lineage: Eukaryota > Metazoa > Arthropoda > Insecta > Coleoptera > Meloidae > Epicauta > Epicauta chinensis. The sequence continues at coordinate 171,524 of JAEDXX010000172.1, read as the reverse complement.
TAAAAAAATGGATGGATTTACAAATCTATGTACACAACAAAATCAATTGATACGACGACAGAGTACAATTACTGATCATTCAGGCGCTGTATTTGTTATCGTTTTACCATCAGCTTCCAAATTGGTGATAACAGTTTTCTTATCATCATCATCATTATTCTTATCGTTATCATCATTATTATTGATATCATCACAATTATTGATGATTGTGGAAGAACTGGATTCTTCTTTATTATCACCAACATCTTCATCGACAATTTTACTATTACCATTACACATAACTTCTTTATCAATTGTTGTTTTATCATCATTATTCTTTAAATCATTCAAACGTGTTTCCAATTCTTTAATTTTCTCCTCTTTACAACGCAACTCTTTTATACAACATTCTTTATCTTTAATTAACAATTTAAACAAATCCAGACAACGTTCACGTGTATCTGTATCGATATTCCGCAATAATTGTTGGATTTTATTTAGATCCGATGGTTTATCGGATGTTTCCGATGCACTATCATCTGTATCAGTTGATAATTCAATTTCTGAATTATACCGTTTAATTGGTGGTGGTAATTGTGGTGTTGTTTGTACAACAACACTAACAGCTTTCGATTGTTGTTTCTGTTGGTGTTTTTGTGTCTCTTTATCATCATCAATTTCACGTTTTATTACAATATCGCTGTCGATTTCTTTCTCGATTTTCGGTATTAAATAGCGTTGTTTTTTCGTTGTTACCGGTGGTGGTTGTTGCTGTTGCTGTTGTTGTGGTGGTGCTAATGCAACATTCGGCTGAAAACTGCTCTCAAAACGTTCGGTTTCCGTTAAACGTACAACACGTTTCGGATCTTGTAATATTGGTGGATCTGTTGTTGTTTGATGATTATTATTGTTATTTGTAATAATGCTGTTGTTGTTGTTGTTGTTATAGCGATGATTAATTGTTTGATGATAGATTTTCGTATCTTTTATTATATTGTTGTGGTGTTGATGATGATGATGGTGATGGTTGATTGTTTTAAATGCTGACGGATGATGACCACGCGGCGTACATTCTTGTATATATTGATGTAGATATAATGAATCTAAACTTGTATAAATATGATACGGTAATAATGGATTGTTAAGGAAGTCGCCGACGAGTCTTTGTTTCTTTAATGGTAATTCGTGGTCCTTTAATAATTCAGATGCCAACACCTGTAAAATAATCAGACAAAAAAAAAACGATTAATTTCGAATACAATAGGTTTCGATTGAAATTTGTAGAATTTATAACGACAGTTCGGCTATTACAGCCGAATTGAATTGATCAGAAACACTATAAAACGAGATTATATCGTAACAATAGATTTGAACGTGTTAATCCGTCTCTGGTTGCAGATTTGCAAACGTAATGAGCTTCCAAATTATAATCGGGGATAGAGAAATACGAATCTGTGGGAACTCCACTCAAAATAATCCGTCAAAAATATACTCGAGCTATTTAGAGTTGGCCGACTTGACTATAAATATCTACCAATCTGATACAGTCTTGTGATTCAAATGTTTCTTGAATTCGAAGAGATTGTACATTTCTAAGCACCAGTATATTTGAATTGAAATACAGTGCGAGTAATGATTTAAAAGACTGAAGTCAAAAGATGCCCAAATTCGCTAGGATTAAATCTAAACAGTTCCTCTTATGGAGATTGAAATTGCAAAGTATCTGTTAGTATAAAAATGTGATTTTTTGAAAATTCTTTTGTTGCTCTAATTGCGACTTTAATCTCTTAAGTTATTAGCACCACTATATTTTCACAATTCACAATTCTCTACTGTGTCCAAAATAAATAGCGTTCTATTGAAAATTGTAGAATTTATAACGACAGTTCGGCTATTACGTTCGGATTGAATTGATCAGAAATGCTATAAAACGAGATTATATCGTAACGTGTTAATACGCCTCGAGTTGCATATTGGCAAAGGCAATGGACTTCCAAATAATAATCAAGAATAGAGAAATACGAATCTGTGGGAACTCTTCAAAATATCCCTTCAAAAGTATACTTGAGCTATTTAGATTTGGCCGACTCGATGATAAACGCCTGCTCAACTGGTAAACAATTCGTTACAATTTTGTGGCTAAAATTTCTCATAAAGTAGGAGAAATCTGCAACTTTCTACGCATTAATACCTCTAAAATGAGATATCGTGTGAGCAACGACTTAAGAGATTGCAATCAAAAGATGCATAAGTTCGCTAGGCTTAGTAATGAATAGAAGCGCTTGTGAATGTGGCAGTTGTAAATTTATTTGAAAATCCTTTTGCTGTTTTAATTTTATTACTTTGACTTTAATCTCTTAAATTATCAGCACTACTATAGAAGTTTGTATCTTTCTCAGTTTTAGTATCTTTAAATTAAAGTATAGTACGGACGACGGCTTAAAAGATTGAAGTCACAAGACGCTCTAGAGATGGTGATGATTTCCCCAGATTCGTAATGATGAGAAATAATCAGACGTGGAGAAAACAGTTGTAAAAACGTGCTTTTCTGAAAATACTTTCAAAGGTCCAGTTTTATTACTTTGACTTTAATCTCTTAAGTTATTACGGCCACCATATTTTACGAAATAATTTTTAAAAAGCAGTTTGATTTAATTGTTTTCGAATTTTTCGATTGAAAATTCTAATCGTAAATTTGTAAACGCAATGAGAGGCTGACAGCATAAAAAAAAAGACAGGGAGTCGGAAAAATATATGGGAAACTCCACTTCAAGTATCTCTTCAAATTATGCTTCAATTATTTAATTTTGGCCGACTTGGGTATACATGTCTACCGAACGGGATAGCAAAGAAAATTATAACGAGAACAATGACTTAAGAGATTGAAGTCACGAGATACACTGGAAACAGTTGTAAAAGCGCCTGTTACCAGAGAAACGTGTTTTTGTGAAAATTCTTCTGTTTAATTTTATTATTTTGACTTCAATCTCTTAACTTGTTACCACCACCATATTTCACAATTCTTTACTGTGTTCAAAATAACAAAAAAGGAAGATTAATTTAATTTTTTTCGAATACAATGGTTTTCAATTGAAAATTGTAGAATTTATTACGATCAAATTGAATCGATCAGAAATGCTATAAAACGGGATTATATCGTAACAATAGATTTCAGCATATGAATCCTCTTCTCGACTCAGACGTGTAATGATAAGCTACCGACTTGGCAATAATCAAGGAGAATGCTAAATGCGTATCTCTTCAAAAGTATACTTGAGCTATTTAGATTTGACCAACGTGACTGTAAACGTCTGCCAAGCAGCTTAGCAAAGAAACTGAAGAAATGTAATGATTTCTTAGCATTATTATTTTTAAATTTAAACAATGACTTAAGAGATTGAAGTCGCAATGAATAGAACTAGCGAAGATCTCCTCGTGCAGATTGCGTTTGTAAAAGTATCTCCTGTTAGTTATACCCACTGTAACGTCAACTTTAATCTTTCAAGTCATACCACCACTCTACTTCGCAATTCTCTGCTGTAATAATAAATGTCGACATGTTAATCCTGCTTGAGATGTAGATTTGTAAAGGCAATGGGAAATAATAATTAGGGAGAGAGCAATACAAGTCTGTGGGAACTCGGCTTAAAGTATCCTTCCAATACTATACTTCAGCTATTTAGATTTGGCTTACTTGGCTACAAACTGTCAAAATGAAGTACAGTACGCGCCATGAGTTAAGAGATTAAAGCCGCAAGATTTCAAGAGTGCAGTTGCAGAAGCACTTGCTACCAGATGATCGTGCTTTACTTTGACTTTACTCTCTTTAGTTATTACTATCGCTATATTTCTCAAATCTTTCCTTTACTGTGTCCAAAATTACATTTTTTGTTATGATTCAAGAAATTTCTTTTTTTAGTAAAAATTTTTACAAACTATATATGCCTACCTAAAGCTACCAAAAAACTAGAAAAATAACGTATAAAAGCAGTTTATAAGACGACGGAAAGACAATTCAAACACACAAAGAACGAACGGATCTACAGCATCCGATCACGTTCCCCAAATAACATAAAAATCTTTTTATTCGCGACTCCCTTTTATTATTATCAAAGTACATCATCATCCGGTTTGTTGTACAATTTCCAACACCAGAAAACTATCTCAACCCTTCTGTCCCTCTCTCTCCTCCCCAAAAATTCCCTTTTCCTCCTGCTGTCATACACATCTACATAATATAAAACATTTAAAATGTTTACAAAACCTTAATTATTAACGGACAAACACACTTAAACCTTAACAATAGAACGAATCCACTATCCACCGGAACATTAAAAAGGTGAGCGCTGCTCCACACCCCGAAATCGTACAACAGAACAAGAAAAGGGAAGAAAGCCGGATTCATTTTTTTTTTGGGTACTTTATACATTCATATCAAGAAGGAGATGATTTGAACAAAAGCTCCACACGTAATTCCTCCCTTTTATTTTTTAATATAGATTTCTTTTATTCATTATATTAAGATGCTTTGTATAGGAAATTTAAAACTGCGCCACAACTTGATTTGTTTCAATGCACAACGGGACCAGAAAATGATCGAGATTTTGGTTCTTTGTTGAGTAGAAGAGAAGCTCTCATGAATGAATTAAAGACCAGTCCAAAACAAAAGTGCCATTCTCGAGTTTATCCGGAACTGTGCGCAATTTTCCCTTACTTTAGTGAGCAGTTACCGGAATCTTGCACTATTATCGGTTCGTTCCTAAGACACGCAAGTTTTGCATCGACACATAATTTGACTGACCTAAAAAAATCGAGTACAACAACAGAACCGTTTGCATTAATTGAATCAAGTCAACATTTTAGACAAAGATACCTCACTAACATAATCAAATTAGTGGAATAAAGATAGACCAATAACAAAAGAACTTATATAAAATAATAAAAAGATTTAAATTCACTCCCACTTCCGCTTTTATAATAAACTTAACAATTTTTTTCTAATCTATTGGTTATATTTATTGTTGAATTTGTACCCACGTCATTCCTATTTTAAATAAATAATTAATACATCAGATCATTAATTTTTAATTTATCCTTCAGAAAATTCACAAAAAAAAAAACTGGTAATAATTAAAGATATCATCAACAGCGCACAAATGTTATGCTTTCCCTTTTCACAAAAAAAGAACAGAAAGAGATAGATTGCGGGGTTGCAAAAAACGGCACAGCAGGCGAACTTATTCTTCTATTCAATTCGAGAAAATGCGTGCAATAAAGCATCAAGACGATATGTTTTTTTTTATAAACGTGAAAAGCTGCATGATTGCACACACAACAGCGAAGGGTTGAAAATACAGCATCCGCAGAGGGTTGTAGAGAAAGTGAAGGGTGGTTACTGTTAGGCCGGTCCTGGTTATTATTGATCGGTGTATTTCTGTAGACTACCGCAACACGCCAAGGGGTGTCTTTGGTTGTTTGTGTGTTGTCGTTACTGCTGCTGCTGTGTACGTGGTGATGGTGAAATGATGAATTGTATTCATACGAAAGTCACCCTTAATAATTGTTCAATTTATTATAGTAATAGAGGGTAGTTTTTCCCCAATTCTAACAACTATTTTCATCTAGCCATTTAAGTTATAACAATGAAGATGTAAACGACTTTTTAAAGCAGTTAAGTCAACATTGAAACCCGGTCTTATAGCGAAGGGATCAAATCGATAAAAGCAGGGGGGTATTTTTGTGTATGTTTTCTAACCGATTGTCAATAGCGTATATAGACATGGTCAGAGAGCACATGTTATCAATATTTAAACGTTATCTACCATAAATACATTCGAGTACTTTGAACTCAATCATAATAACAAATTGATAAGATGCATTTAAACGTCATTCCGTCTAAAATTGTTCTATTAATTTGGAAAAATTTTTACACGGGGTTGTTCACCCTTCTTTGTTCCCCATATTGAATATGCTTTCTGACCTTTCTTCTCCCTTACAGTTGTCTTTGTGGTAGTGTCCTAGTGTTGAATGATTCCATTCTCGATCATCATAAATATGAGCCGGAGGGGATGATAAAGTGCTCTTTCTACTATACTATACACCACACCCTTTGTGTATTTCTCGAATTCCTCTCTTCTATTCTTGTGACCTATATTCATACAACCCTAATTTCTCCCTTTCTATTTACAATAACCACCCCAGTTCGTTTCTACTACGTCGTTATTATAGATCGACACGTACGTTTTTTTCTTGTCTGTTAATTTCTTTAATGACACCCTTAAAGCAGCGGTGGTTGTTGTGTTTTTTTTTTGCTCTAACATATACCTCAGGTTTTTGTGTGGGGTAGTTTTTCCATTGTTACAGGACACGTGGTAGGACAAAGATCAGGTTAAAGGGTTTCCATAAATAATCGTGCTGGAAATGGACAGGTTGTAAATTAATCAAAATCAACCCTCTATCGTGTGGATTTATTTCCGTATCTAGTCGATGCGACAGAAGAAATACAAGAATGTAGAAAAATTAGGTCGAATATTGCTAATGAATGTTGAATTGAAAAACGAGAAAAATAAGTTACTGATTGCTACATGGGAGGCTTTTTTTGCGGTTGATCAATTGCGGCAAAAACAAGGGAGATTATGAGACAAAGAAAGTAAAAATCTAGCGTCCCGTTACGCTCCATTGCATAAACATGTGTTTTTGTTATCTGTTTTGATGTTCTTTTGTAGTTCTTTGTCATATCATCCGCACATATTCCAAAACATTAGTTATACTCCAACTATTCAAGTTTAGTCGACTTGACCCGTATAAAAACGATGCGCATGCGTCTTTGTAGCGGACGATCGATTAATTTTATAAATCGCCTAACACCCAACTTATTTAATCGTGCAAATTATTTAAAAAAAAAGACTGGCAACCAGCCATATCGTATGGGTGTATGCATCTTTATAACGATCATAATTTATTTAATTTTATGATATTACACACTTATCCATAATTTCCATAAATATCAACTATTTTTAGCGAACATTTTCAAAACTAAACTATTATATCATAGTAAAAATAAAAACCCACCCTCTATAAGGGAATAGGGATGGCTAAAGAAAGAGAAAGTAAATAGATAAACGCTGATGGTGGTGGTAGCTATATCTGGCTGAAACGAGGGCGGGCGGATTCCCCGTCGTCTAGATCCCGGCTAGCCGGACATCACCACTACTACCCCATTACTTTCGCTGCCGCAATGTAGAGTTAACGCAGGCGCAATCAAATTCCATTGTCACCCTCTTACAGCTCCGAAACGAGACTAAATCCAACGGATAAACATTATTTTTTTGTAAATTATTAACGATTGTAGTGTTATAAAGATACGGGGTAGTAGGAGAGGAAAATTCCAACACGGAATTCATTTGTAATTTGTAAACCAAATTGTTGCGTTTGTTGCATTTTAAATGGAAATCAATAGGAAATGTACTTCCGCTTGTCATATTAAACATTTTCTTATCATTATTTATTTATAACAGAACAATAAAACAATAAAAAAAACTGTGCCCTAATCATTTCAATTATTAAAACAGAAACCTAGCAATACAACACATGAATGAAAATATGCTTGTTCACTTAGGAATGGTGGTGGTGGTAGTCGCCCCCGAAAATCGATCCACTGGCGTCTGTCTATTATCTCTCTCCAACCAACCAACCACCACAAATATCTCTATCTATTAAAAACCGACTCGTCCAAAATTGAATCAGACGACGGCCGCTGCCGCCGCCGCCGTCGTCGCCGTCTGTCCGGGATGCGTAAATTGCGTCGCGACGTCTAATCTATCTGTTTTCTCTTTATTTTTTGCAATAAATAACAAAATTTATTATTCTATTTATCAATTGTCCCTGGCGACAACATGAGGTTATCTTCTCTACAATTACACAAGATTATCGAAAAAACAATTCGTACAAATAAATAGGACAATTTTATAATCTCAAAGATGCAAATGTGGAATTTTCTTTAAAATGATACGAGAAAAGGGTGGCAGTTTTGCCCACTATTGTCACCACTTTCAATCGTTACCACTTTCACCCAACGACCTTGTCCGTACTTTATTGCCACAACCCTTGAGAGATTGTCAAGGAAATCGATATCTAATCAAACGCAACAAAATTCAACCGAATCTCATTAATTATTATTACTGTAATTAATTAATCATTGCAATTATCGTAATGTCGAGGCGACTCGACAAATTATTCGTCTCTATTTCAGAAAGAAGAACAACAAAAAAAAATCAATAAAAACACCGACGATTCAACTACAATAATTGATTTAAGTTGATAACAGTTTAAGTACAACTAAATAAGCAGTGACAAGGTCAAGGTTTCAAATACGATTAATCTTAATCATATATAATAAAACGACTTTATTTTAAAATTGGATAGGGTTAGAAAGAGAACCGACACCCACCTACTATTTAAAATTTATTTCAATGAAAATATTATGCTTTAATTAAAATGAAATATTATCAAAACACTTGAAGTCATCATTGTTATTATTATTATTTTGTTATAAATAACAATGATTGCACTATAATTCTCTTTTTTTTTTGTTTTGGTTGTATAATAAATAGAGTTATAATTTTATTCCATATGGAAAATTTGAACGATTGACAGCGCTATCAATCATTCTATGGAATTATTGATAGGTGAAATTTAATATTAAACAAGAAAATTCCTTTATAAATAGAAACTATGAGCCGTTTCATGTTGATTTGTCCGCTTGAAGGCGTGGCTTGAGTTGGAGATGACAGAGGAAGAAAATCGAGATAATTATGAAGCCGAGAGAGGCACAACTCTTGATTTGTTTAATTCTACGTTTAAAAGTACCTAAATCTGAATTGTATTCAGTTTAGTAGACGATAATGTTGCATTATGCCGCAGCAACGCAAACAAATACCTGGAGCGGCATCATTTTAGGGGCGGCTTTTTGAGTCTTACCCTTAATTTTACGTATAGTACTTTGTTGAGTATTCTCACTATTATTAGGGCCGATTCTACATTCGGTCTTATAATCCGAAAGATATTCTCCTTAGTTATATCGAAACAATTGCAGAATCGACCCTTAATGAAGAAAAAAAGTAGAACGGCCTTAACTTCGATGGATAATTATTGAATATTGCCGAAATAAGTTTGTTTGGAGGGCCATCGATTTTGAAAACTAACGAAAATCACCACCCCGTTTATTACTTTGATGATACCGATAAATTTGTGAACTTTACCGGATTTAACAGCCGAAGACGGAAGAAAAAAAGCGATAAGATAATTTGATTCTCTTGTGCGGAAAATTTGTAATTTCCCTATCTTAAAATTGAATCTGTGCGCCCCCCTAAATCTTTCCAATTTCGGGGGCGAAGTCTTCTTATTGAATTTTCAATGTGAAAAACGATAAAAATAAGCAATGATCTCAATTTCTCTCGATTGCTCTAGCTTCAACGATTTCTATTAAAAACGGTCAAGTTGTCGATTTGAAAATGGATCGACTGTAAAGTTTTCAAAGTCTAAATTTCATTTAAAATAAATAGGTTCTTTTGATAAAAAGCAAACAGATTACGGCTACACACAAAAAACTTGATAAAAATTTCTAAAGTACATACGCACAAATTCCAAGGCTTTTTCCATCGACTGCATAGAAAAAAAACTGAATCGATATAGAAAAACTTGGAATTATACGATTTTCCTGAAGACGTCTCCCCCCGAAAATATAAATTAAAATTAATGACTTGTCGACAATTAGATAAAATAATCAAAAACAGCAAACCGCAGACATAACATTTTATCAAAACAATACAAAAAAAAATTAACAACAAAAAGGAATTGATGAGAAACGTGTTTAAAATAAAAGAGAAAATTGGGATTATAGATTTAAAAAAAAAGAAAAAATATAACGCCTCTATATCATAAAAATGTACTGAATTGAATGTTTTACAAATGTAAATTTTACGACTTTTTCGATAATAAAGTCTTTTATGGTCTTTAAATTTAACTGCAAAATAATTACCTCCACTTTCTGGCTTCTGCAAGCTTTGTTCGTTTTTTTTGTTATTTATTTTATATATTTTTTAATCCCCAATTAATGACTTCTGTGGTATATTATTCTGTCTTTGTTTCAATCATTAAACAATAGAGTAGTATAATTATCTAAACAGAGATGGAAAGTGCCTTCAAGTTTATGTCGCGTTAATGGTGGAGATTTTGTTTTTGTTCGACTTCCCCAATTTCGCTAGCCAGAATATATCGAGTTCTCCACCTCGAGGGAAGCATTTGTGTCAACATCATTACATGCCGGGTGATGATGGTAGTTGGAGGCGGTGGTGGTGGTGGTGGTAGTAGTAGCAGTAGTAGTAGTAGTAATGGTTGCGGTCATGGCGACGCCGTAATAGCAAAACCAACCAATATTTTCTAATATTAAATAAAAAACTACCCTTAACTTTAAAATTACGTAGCATTAAGCCGTCAATTTTGATGTTAATACGATTTTTCTTTTAGGGATCGTATTTTTGATGTTATTATTGCATCATTAATTCAACCCTGGCGATATAATAGTACACTGGAAAGAGAGAAAGAGAAAGGTCAAGTTTGTCCTGACGCCAACGCCAGCCGCTTCTCATTTAGGCGGCGTCTCGACGCCCTCTTCTATATCTCTCTCTTTATTACGATAGAGAAAAGGAGAATATATGTTACAACACCGCATACTGGTGTTGTTGTTGTGTTGGTTGTAGGGTAGTGTATGTGTGTAGGCGGTGTGGGTGGGAGTGTCGCGACGACCGTCCAGTATGTTCGTGATGGTGGTGGTAGTGGTGGTGGCGGGCGTCTCTCCTCCACCAGCCGCCTGCCGGTATCTGTGTCTGAACAATAAACGGGTGAGAGAGATAGGGCGAATTTTCGATCAATAGTCGCATCGCTGATGGCGGCGGCGTCGCCGTCGCCGTCGTAGTGGTTGTCGCCGCCGTCGTCGGTTGGCGGTTGCTAGGTCAGAACAGGACTGATCGTAAGGTATGTCAGGGAAATGGAAATGATGCCGCCGCCGCCGCCACATTCACGCACACACACAAAATTCTATCACATACACTTTCAATTTCTATCAGATTCTTGCAAGGTTTTTTTTGTATAGTTTTTCCTTTATTATTATTTATTATTGGTTGGATTACTTTGAATATTTTTTCGTTGGCCGATGTGGGCGTTTGTGTGTTGTTAATCTTAATGTTACCAGGCCTTTTATATAAAAGGAAAATATGCCTTTGATCTAAACCGATCGGCGGTTTTAACGAGAGTCCAGTGATGGTATGTTGCGACAATAACACAACAACACTGCTTGGTTTTTAATTAGGCACGACGTTTCTTGTATTTTATGTGTGACTGTTAAAAGATGGTTTACAGCTTGCATTTATATGACCATGATTTGTTCCACTTCATCATTATTATTATAAAAATAAATAAATAAATCACTTCTTTTTTTCTGTGATAATTAAGGCACCGCTATACTCCCAAAAAAATCCACTCAACGTGCGAGTAAATATTTGCAAAGATGCCTTTCAAGCGACGACTTTGGAATATTATTGGCTGGTATCTGGTGACGTCAGTGCAATAACTTAAAATCGATAGAACACGATTTTTTTCCATTTAGGTGTGAGAGTTTGACATACTGACAAACAAAAAACCGATATAAAAAAAGTGAAAGATTGGAAAATGCTTCAACAGCAACAAAAAAATTGAAAATGAATGTTTGAATATGGGCGAGCGTGATGGAAGGAACCGTCCCCGACCTAAATGCATACACCGGAACCAAGGTCGTTAAATATTTACAGGTTGTCTCTCATTAAACAGTTAACACCAAAAGTGGAGACTTTTTTCCCAAATATTTGTGCAGTTGAGATCGTCAACAATGAACGGATTGGTTGAGGCAAACAGACTTAAAATAGTGGAGTTCATCGAATTGTTTTAACAAAATCGCTAGTAGAATAGTAAAAGAAGTGTTAGAGTATGTTCATGTGGAAGATGCTGTACTGCTTAATAGTGAACAAGCAAATCTTTAAGGGTGCGTTCATGCCGGAGATATTTCACTACGATACCTCGCTGCCTGCAGTTTACCTAGCGATTTCAAATAGTTGGATGTTTATACAGATTCACCCTCATGATTCGTACAGCGATCTATTCCGCTAGACATTTTCCAATATTTCTAGAATGATATTGACTGCACCAATCACAGGCAAGGCGATATCATTCATAGATGTCGAATGTCATGAAAAACAAAGTCTTTTATTTTTTACTACGCATAGGCTATGAACACTTCCAGTCTAAGGGTACGTTCATACCGGAGATATCTCACTGCGATACGTCGCATGCCTAGATACCAAATCTATGTTTTATAGTCTGTCAAAAAATTAAGTATAAAATCTCAAATTGCAGATGACAGATTATAGACAACTTAATGTGTGAAAAGTTCCTAACTTTTACGTGTTTACATGAAAGAAAACGAACATTATGTAGTGGCACTCCTGTTTGAATAAAACCATACGCACTTGTTTACATATTTTGCTGGTAATTTTTGAATATTAACCCTGAAGTTCGATATTTTATATTTATTTGGAAATTGTCAAATCCGTTTCGAAACAATTTTCTGTTTAATACAATAAAGAATTTAAATTTTGGGCTGTTAATAGAGGGACTATTTATCGTTGCGTAGGCTTGCTGCATTTCTGTCATTTGAAATTTTCTATTTAATTTTTGGACGAAGTATAGAACAGGAGTGTCCAAACACATTCTATTCTATAGGGATGTTTAGCCATATGCTAAGAACAAAAAACTTTGTTTTTTATCCCGACTGACATCTATATATCGATATGGGCTTGGCCATGATTGGTGGAATCAATGGCGTTCTAAAAATATTGGGAAATGATTAGCGCAATACATCGCTATTCGAATCGCAAAGGTGAATCGATATGAACATCCAACATTTAAGCCGCTAAGTAGGGCAGCTAAGATACGAAGTAGCGAGGTATCGCAGTGAAATGTCTCTGACATTGCACCCTAAGACTAAGGCCATAGTGAAGCAGCGAATTTGAAGCCTGCTTTTACAACAGCGCTATAACATCCCCGCTCTGCATGCCACTATGGATGTCCAAATTTCAAAAACAGATTTTGAATTTGTTGCTTTTCTTGGTGCTTTGCCCATTACTTTGGTCTCAGCTCCATTATGTTCTTATCTTAAAGGTGAATTTACACGGGGACAGTAACTAAAGCAAGTAACTTAAGCAAATAACTAAATTTAGCCACTTGTATTATGTAAACTTTTGACTTGGTACTAAAGACAGTAAAAACTTTAGTGCTAAGTCAAATGTTTAAAAATTCAAGTGGCTAAATTTAGTTACTTGCTTTAGTTACTGTCCCCGTGTAAATTGACCTTTAAACATAGATTTGTTTTAGTAGGCAAGCGAGGTATCGCAGCTAGATATCTCCGGCATGAACGTACCCTAAGGTTTGATTAGAAAAGGTACTGTGTCTTTACTTTGTAAATGTTCAACGTTCTAGAAAGGGGTAATTTTTAATATTCTGGAAGATAAGGCGAATTGGGACTTGATTTTTCTTTAATCGATAAAATCCAGTGTAAATGTAGAGGGAAGCCTTTGTTTTTCCCTTCTATTTTTGACACCACTAAGCCTCTTCTGTACTATTTCTAACAATCTAAACGATTTATATTTAGATAGTTCCACAAAGACAGAGAAGCCTTTAAGTGGATCATAGTATAGGTACAATAAAAAAAATCACTAAATACCAGTAAATTGATATGAGAAAAAAAAGACAGACCAATTCTTTTGTTTGTATCTTATAGCGGGTCCAAATAATTGAAAAAAAAAACCCACCTACTCGAATTTCTTTTCGGTATTCCTTTGTTTCAAAATACCGTCTTTTCAAACAGCAAAAAAATAACCGTCCAACGACCAAGAAATTTTATTACAAATTCTTTTGTTTAATAATAAAGAAATAATGGCAGAGAAAGAAGAATAGAGCGCCGCTCTAAATTAACATAATGACGGTTGGTCGGCCGTCTTCATATCATCATCCTCCCATCATCATCATCAACATCATCACCATCAACACTGATTATGTTGCATGTACAAATGCCGGAAGGTATAAAATCTAAATGAGGAGAATATGGTGATTAGATGCAGAAGAACTAGGAGAAAAAAAAAACACAAAGAAGAAGAGGAGGATGTGGAAGCGCACAAGAATGACCTTGCGGGACATAGTAAACTTCATCATTTCCATTTGCAATAATTACATGCATGTAACCGTGACGAAGAGCTGCGTGATTCTAATGAAACGCATGAAAATAATATGAAGATGATGGAAAACAACAACAACAACAACAAAAAAACGGATCTATCTTCAGGACGTATAACAGGACTTAATTTTTAGTAATATATATGACGAAAAAATTGTAATTTTAATGTCAAGTATTGGTGACGTTGGCGTCGGGTCATGGTCACGTGACGATGCCGCCACCACCACCACCACCACCGCCGTTGTTATCAGGCGTGGTTGTTTTTTCCTCTACGTGTCCAGCATTATATTACAATGTTCTATATCCATAATATGGAACAAGAGAGAGAATTTAATTTATTTTTGATTAGTTCGCGTGGATAAATGCAAAAAATTGACTCACGATCAAAACGTACACACAACTCGAGGATATCAATAATAATAGTAACTGTACTTAAAACTTTGTATGCTGTTGTAGAAATGTTTTATTATATTTTATTTATGTGTAATTGTGATGGACAATTCAATAGGGGCATTATTTTTAATATTAAGTAATCGACAAGGATACATTTAAAGGTAAACGAGTAACCAACGAGTTGTAGTAGTAGTAGTGGAAGATTAGATCTTGGAGGGCATTCACTTTTCTCCTGTAATTAGGATTGTTGCCAAAATCAAGGGATGTTTTCTAAGATTTATTACAAACAACATTCATAATCAAACAACAATGTTGTTGTAGACTTCTTGTAGACAAACGAACTTGAAGTAGAGTCGAGGCCGTTGACCTAGCATGTCTCTCTTTCTCTTACTAACAGGTCGTCGACAACACCTACAGGTAGCAGTTCGTTTCTGCGGTCAACACACAACAACACTAAGAAAAGAGAAGATTCTAGAGATTTGCCAACATCATCAAAAACGAAAAAAGAATTAGAAAATTCGATTATAATTGAAGGGACACACAACCTTGAACTGGACCTCAGATTTTTTGGCATGCATCGGCAAAAAATCAAAGGAAATGACGCAAAGAATCACCAGTTTCAAATCAATACAAAAAAAAACACTTCTTTTGATAATAAAATTGCAATTAATCTTAAATTATCATTATCTCGTTACTAATTAATCAAAATTTTTATCAAAGTTGAGGGTTTTTTGTTCGATTGTTGGAAATCTTGAAATAACTTGCACACGTACCCAACCTTGACGTTTTCGTACAAAATAAATCTTGGACAAAGCACCTGCCAAAAAAACAACAACGATTTTGACGTTATATTGTAGAAATTACCAACTAATATTAAACATAGACTGTATGGTGCCTTAAATTATTTATAAATTGCATCAACAAAACAAAACTACAACAATTCAAGAATACGACTTGTTAAGCACATTTATCATCTATTTTAATTATAAGTTTATGGTTAATTTTAATGAGTACGTTTCATGTACGTTTCAGCAACGGTGGAGCATAAGAAACAACAAGTTGAAGAGGAAAAAAAAAGAGAAGATAACACACATAAATATCAAATGCAGATGTTGCTTTTCATATGCACACACAAAGAATACTGCGTATATGTCAACGAACTCGATTATTGTTATGTTGTTTGTGGTGAAGAAGAAATGCTTACAAACAACAGGCGCAAGCTTTACTCAAATCGAAATTGCAAACAATTAAAGTGTGAATTTGGCGAATCAATAAAAAACTTCAAAAATTCGATTCGAAAATAGATTTTGAAAACAATACGCTCCTCATATTGCGAAATCGATAATTTTAATATTTTCCAAATGGTTTTTTTTGTGGCTTACAATCGTAGCCAAATATTTGTAAATACTAAACGCAGGCAAATTTTTGATCCAATAATGGAAGCGCAAAATGCTACCAGTCAGGGCCGGGCCGAGGACACAGCAGGTCCTTAGGCCTGATCCGAAAGATCTGTATTTAAATCAATGTGAAGGCTTCCTTTGGCTAGCAAAAGAGCCCATGTAGCTAAATTTGGAAGTATAAGAGAATTGCAAATTTTCAAATTCATACAAAAAAATTGATGTTCTGATTACATTAGCTACGAAGGCTTGTTTGGTTTTAAAATGTGATATTTCAGATCAATTTTGTCAAATACAAATCGATTTTATTGCAACTCAAGATTGTTTTCTATTCAACATTTAAATTTGTAGATTTCAGCAAAATCGTTTCTTTATAAAGTTTTAAACAGTAAAAAACTTTACGGTGCAATAAAATCGAGTTATGTTTCAATGAATTGACTTTGCTATTTCTATTACAAGTAGTTCGAACATTTCATTTCAATCATTCAAGAAATTCAAAAGTATTGCTTTTTTCCAGATTTCCATGTAACTAAATTTGAAAACCGTTAGGCCAAATTTTGAAAAGATTATAAATAAAACATGTCGATGCCTATCAGAGGAGTCTAGCATTTTGTTTCTGTATTTAATTTTGTTTACATCCCAAATTTTGCCGTCCTAGGCCCGGACTTCATGGGTCTAAGACTAAATCCACCACTGATGGATAATTTTTTATTATTTTTCCCGAAATGGAACGCCAGGAAAGCTTGAACCGGTCCTGTTTCCTGCCATTATTCAATGTCGTTAAGGCGACAAGTGCAAAAATGCTAATCGATTTGATAACTTGTTCTATAAGAAAAGTTGTTCAAAGCCATCTTATTGATTTGTTATCGATCACACATTTCACGAATTATATCAGATTTCTTTATACAACTACAAGAATTGCAGCGTATTTTTAATGCTACAACATTAATAAAACTGTTCAAATAATTCAACTGCAATAATCTAATTTTGTTTACAATTCCAAATGTTTCCTAAACACTTCCAAATTGTTGTTATCTTGTCTGCAGTAATAATAAATGCTTGACATCTTCCATTATCCTTGATGATAAGTATTTCTTTTTTGCCAACAACGTAATCTACCCCCTGACATTAACTATTATGCTTAATTTTCTGGCAAGCTCTATATAGTTTCTCGTTTGTATCAAAAACTGTTATTATCCCCTATAAATATACAAAAAAAAACAAAGGCAACAAAAAAGCTTCACCAAAAAACAAGAAGGCAAATTAAAGGGACAAATTCGCAAATTTCGGCCCAACTTATAAATATGTAGAAATTTATGCTAGTTGACTCTTTTAAAAAGCAAGATAAGCATCATTTTGTATGCTTAAAATTATGCAAATAATCTATTTATATTCGTTAAAGATGACGTATACTGCGTATGAATTTGAGTGGTAGTTATATTTTTTTTTATGTGTTCAAGTATAAGATGAAAGTGGAAAGGTTATATGGGATATATCACTGTTAGCAAGTACTTGAAAGTAACACAACAGAGTAATAACTTTTCTGTAACAAGCCACTAGAAAGTTATCGAACATTCGGTGGAAATGGAAAATGCATAAAATGAAGATTTGCCAATTATAATGTAAAAAAAACAACAGATAAAACCTACAACAATGGAAGAATTCAGACTATTTTGGTTCCTTTCACAATAACAAATTATAACAAATGAAAAGATCATATTTTTCTAAACTGTCGGCCACCACCAAAGTCCCAGTAAAATTCCAAACCACACACAAAAAGTCTCGACAGATTTTGAAATAAAATAGAAAAAGTTTGACGAGAGACAGCCATAAATCTAGAACACTTTTTGTTTGAGAAAATCTCTAATTCTCATATTACGAATTCTATGATTTCCTAATTATTGTAGATTGCCATCCTTTTTGGTATACAATTGAAACTTTTTGGAGATGGATTACACTATAAAAGAGGACAAGAGCCTTCAACTTTCATAAATATACTATATAAATGATAATAATCAGTTGTAAGTTTTGCTTGGTTTTTCGGTTGGCCGGCCTTCAATCTTCTAGAGAGCACTCTTTATAGGTCAATCCAACTGTATATAACACTTTTACATGCAACCATTACTGGGTATACACACAATCTCTACTACGATTTTATAGTTTATACTTGATTATATTTAGAAAGAGTAAAATTTTTCTTTATTCTATTTTGGCATTATTTAATATCAACATTCCACAAACAGAACAACAATAATAACAAACAAAAAAATCAACAGCGTATATATTATGAAAATTAAAGAGGATCATCAAAACGATCAACAAGTAATAGTAATGGTCTCTTTCTCGTTTTTTTTTCAAGAATAAATAATGTGGCGCCTTACGATTATGACAGCCGGGCCAATAACATCTCTTTTCGTCGTCTAGAATATTGCACAAGATAATAAACATACATTCCGTTATAAGTTAGAGAAGGAAGGATTGATGGTTTTTCTTTGTATATTCTTGCTTGTTTTTTCTTCTATGATTTTAGAAAGGAATGGTCAAAAAAAAAATTGTATAGAAACGTTAAGGACACGCACACAGAAATTTTGCGAAGGCGTTGTGTAGAGCGAAGAAGAGGATGGATAAAAAGCAACTCCACCGCTATTTCTGGTGATGGTCTTTTTTTCCACCTTCAACTTTCTATAAAACAGACGGATTTTTTTCAATTTTGTTGTGCATACTCGGATCGTCAACAATAAAAACAACAACAAAAGAAACAGAAAGAGATCAGGAAATCAATAGTTGTTATAGTATAATCCTGAACTCTTTTTATAGAGATTTATTTTTGTACAAAATACCAACATAAATCAACAAACAAATATTTGTCACTAATTAGAGGATTTCTTGTTGTATGGAGTCCACCCCTCATTTATTAAAATATAGGCACGATCCTCTGGGAAATCCTTATTGGCAATGTTCCATCATTGACAATAAATATACTAAACATTACTCTTTTGGCAAAAAGACACGAACTTATGTGTGTATATTTCTAGTTTTAACTACTATTTGAAAATAAAAAGATACAAGAAATTTCCATCTAAACGATAATTTTACCATTTCCACACAAAACAAAAAATTTGCGAATTTTTTAGAATTCTTTTTTGTTTAAATCAAAATATTTTATTTGCCAAATATTATCAAGTTGAATCATTTCTCATCTACTGAGAAAAACCACTATTACTACACTATACATATACGACTACGTAGTAATTCTTTGAAATTTTTCTTTCACATTTTTTTGTTTATCTTCAGTGGACTTTTAAGGTGACACTGATTTTATAAAAAAAAAATATCTAAAGAAAAATACAAATATTTGTAATTTTTGGCATCGAAAATTGTGAGAAATTGCAAAATTTTTCTCAAATAACTTACAGATGCAAAAACTATTCAAAATTTACTACACGTTTCCGAAAAGATCAACGGATGAATGACAATATGAAGGACGATCTTTGGGCAAACAACAAAACCTATAGGTACTCTAAATTAGCTACAAGGACCTTGGTGCCAAATAAAAATCAATCTCTTTTCGTCTATAAACAGCATAAACTTATTAAAATTTATCGAAACGTTAACCAAGACTATCAATAAAGTGGTGGACAAATAACAGAGGTAAATATAAGTTGGAAGCCTGATCTGCCTCTAGGAACCTTTTCTAAGCTTTTGGAGTTCATGGATTTTCTGTCAAAATCCTTTTTGTTAGCTTCACTAAGATATCCACATCTAGCATAAACACTCCAAAGAAACTGCAGGAATTGGCAGTGATACAATCCCTTTAGATACAGGGGTGGCCCACATTCGTATACATATGCTTCCTATCACAAAAAAAAGGTTGCGATCGGCTTAATCCCAAACCCACAGTAGAGAAAGAAATATGGAATACATACTATGTTTATACACTATGTTTCACTACAAAATGCTACGTGTAGAGAAACAAAATGTACAGCATGCTTCAAGCAGTTATTTACCCTCGAATACCTCGCATGTTTATTTACGGATCTAAAAGAAAATTCAAGAACTTAAAATGCAATGTGTAGGCTTCCCTTAAGTACCAGCCCATTAGCCCATATAGCACATTACGAAATACGCAAAAAAAAAACCTTTAGAGAATCGTTGATTGCTAAAGATTCTTCAACCTTTCTACACATGCTTCTTCCGTGAAAATACATAAAATATCAGCAAAAAATGCACTTTAAAAGTAGCCTGAGATTCAAGATCTAGAAATGTTGACTCATTGTCTTACCTTGCAATTTGTAACATATTCCTAGCGATCGACCAAAACTGGCATTGCCTCAGAAGATTGTCATTCGTTAAAATTGTGCCTGATTCAGTTACCCAGACTGTATAGAGACGAAACTATCAATCGGTGAAGAGTTTTTGCCACTTCAAGGTAATGTTTAAAACTATTATTTAGCCAAACGACTATATTTGGATTCTTTAACCTCGATTTTGGTCTCTATCAAGTCGAAGATTGTCTTTTCATACTTGGAGTCTTAGAACAAATCGATTTTTTTTCTGTAAGGAACAATTTATTTTTTTTATATAAATCTGACTTTACAAAAGGACAAACCTCAATTCTAATAAATGTACAGACCAGATGTTTAAGAAAGTAATATAAACCAGTGATTTATGACGGGAAAAATAAGCAATTCACACAGCGTGTGGTGTTAACTGACTTATATAGACTGTTGACAAAAAAACTCCAATAATCATAATAATAACACTAATTTTCTCAACAGATCTCTACCTGTATAAATCAACCATTAGTTATAAGACAGAAAAAAAAAATTAGAAAAACTATAAGTGCTCGTGATATTTCGAACTTTGAAAAAAAAAACGTTTTGCTTTAGCTCTAATGACGATAATAATAATAATGACAATAATAAAACCGAGACAGATGAAATTAATCAAATAGATCTATTTTAGAAATAAGTATCTCACATGTTATTCAAATTGTAATAAATTATAATTTTCAACACACAATAATAACAAATTTATTTTCTAGAATATAGTGGGATACACGCAGGGGCAAGGTCTAATTATTTATATAAAATATAAAAATTACGAATTGTTAATAGATAATCAAATTGTATTCTTTGTTGTATTCAAATAATTTACACTATATTTCAATAGATTAAGTAGAGAAATAAAAACAATTAAAAAAAGGAACATTAAAAGCCAATCAATCAATCAATCAATCAAGGTTTTGAAATTAAGAAACCCAGAAGAAAAAACTAGTAATTTATGATTAATTTTTAAAGAAAAATGATGGTCTAGAAGACAACTAATAACAGCTTAATTAGCCAACTGTTTGTATATATTTTAAACATTCGGATTCTTTTCATATTCGTCAATTTTTAAATTAGAAACAGATTTCCTCTATTTTTCACAAAATAGAGAAGCTGTGTTGCCACAATATCAAAATAAACAAACAACCAAATGGATTATAGAACAAAAATTAGAAGATCCAAAACAATACGGAAAGTGAACCTACTTTATATAGTAGCTTAGCAAAAATGGCATTCCGCACGTAAAATTCGTATCAAATTTAAGGAAAACCAGTCGATTTGGCATTACGGTACGGTAAATTTGGTAGAAATCGTAACGTGTACGATTTGAAAGTTTTTTTGTGCCATGCCAACAAACAACAATAGTTATATAACTTAAATCAATCAAGAAAACGACGAAAAGGGTTCGTTAAGAAAGATCAAAGAGGAAAAACCTACAAACAAATTACCTAAGGGATTCTCTTTTATTTCCCCATTTAATTTTCCTTGTCTCTTGAAATTCTCTCTCTCTCTCTCTTTCGTCTCAAATTTAATTAAAATCGTACCCATTGATAATAACGTGACTTGTAATTTAAATAATAATTTAAAACTAATGAACGCGAATAATCCGCATAATAAACGTTAACGTTTTATTCACAATTCTGTAAGAAACAAAATAAATAGAATGCGGAAGTTTTTTTTTTTGGGTGAGTTTTGAAATCCGTATCACTAATACTTTCCAAATTATCTAAAAATAAGTATGCAGAAAATCGTTTTTTTTCTTCGTGTTTCTCTCTTTACCATCACACTTCACTTCTTCATCTCTCATCTACTACTACTACACTTTTGGTGAAAGTTCATTGTACCGAATAACTATATATATCTACCCCACACACATACACACAATTAAATGTGAAAACTTACACAATACGGTCCTGTATTGTTGAATTTTCTATTTATAAATTGTATCTTAAGAATGGTATGTGTACAGTGTGATTGTGTATATGTGTTTGTGTGTATTTACACCTGCTTTGTCACAGGTCATTGTCGGGAGAGTCTCTCTATTAACAGCAACTTTTTAAACACAGACAAACATATTCGTACGTACAAAAAAACACACACACACACACATAACAACACCAAGAAAAAGATAGAAACAGAGATAGGCATGAAAATATTTCAAAATTAAACACAACACAACAATGTCTAGTCAGAGGATTAAACTTTATGTTGGTTAGATTTAATAGCACCTGGCGCTAGACTGTTCAAATATTATAAACTAGAAAATAACAGATGTTTAAATCAAAATAGATGGGGAAATTAATGATTGTTGTTAATTAAGAAATACGACTTTCTAGGCAAAAAATGAAATATTAGAATTTAGAATAATACCCTTGGTTATTTATATTTCAAAAAAAGCAATTTGTTACGAAATTAGAAGGCGAAAGATATTGGCAGTGTATATTTTGTTCTTCAATGTATTAAGAAGCAGTAGAAGAGCTACCGATGGGGCATCTCTCACTAGAGGATCAGGGACGGCTCAACGCCAACAATAAAACTCTACCATAATAGACCTTGAATTAACTCAAAAATTAGTAATTATAAAAGCAATAATTAAAAAAGACTTGTGTTTAACATATTGGCAACCAACTACAAAAAGCACATTTTTTATTAACCTCACTGAATTGATTAGACAAAATATGTAACGTGGTAACAACGTTTACCTTGATAACCAGTTTAACACTACAATACCATAAATTTTGATTGACTTAACTAATAACATATTATCCGAGTCCGAACTTGTTTTTTGTGTGTGTGTGTGTTTGTTGCTTTGTTGTAACATTATAGATAAATTCCAAAATTAAAATCTCAAATATCATCAGAAGATCAAATTCTTACTTTAAAAAAAACCCAGTTTTTATATACAATACTTAACCCTGAACAGTTTGGTGAAAATTATCCTATAGTATAATTTTTCGTTAAAATTTTCCTATCTTATCTAATCGCAAAGTCTACGATTATCTTTAACAAACAATGAGAACAATAATGAATACTTATAAAGCACGTACGAATGCATTTGCTATAAATACAAGTAGCAAATTTTTATAGGCTTCAAGAGATAAGTGGTTGTAGTTTTAAAAAAGATTTAATAATGCATTGATAGCGTTGTTTGTGTATTTTAAACTCTCTTTTTTGTATATTACCAAACAAATTACAAAACATACTTTGGCACGATCTAATGAAGATAGTTCCTAGTAAATCATCAAAATAATGAATTATTTTGTTTACTACGCGAATGCAAAATGTATTTACTTAAACTTTAGCCCATCGATTTTTTTTTTAATATTTACAGAGTGTTTCAGTTTAAACTCGAATAACTCGCTTGTCTGAATCGATTTTCGAAAAAAGACCTTAAAGTAGTTGCAAAAAGCTCAAACTTTATTCCCAAGATCCATTTATAAACGATGTCAGTTTCAAAAATTACAGAAGACCCAATTTCATATCGATTTTATGGACTGATGATTATACGACCAATCTTTATTGTTTCCCCTAATAGAAAATTTGCAACCATCCCCGGGTTTATGGTGATTTACAATCACTCGAAGATTCCCTACTTTATAAAAATTATCGCATTATACATGAAACACCCTGTATATTTTCTCGAAGTCAGTCTCTCTCTCTCTTGAGATCTTTGAAAAATTGAATACTAATTCATAGAAGTTTCTATTAGTTGACCCTGAGGCTAGGCCAAATATTGATAAAGTTCTAGAGTTTTTTTTTGCAAAAGTTCTTATCTAATCTCTAATTCTATTTTAGATTATAAAAATTACGTTTTGACTAGACTTTTTGTAGATAAAGGTACTTGTACAACAAAGACAAACTTCTCAACGTCGACCTAATTATTTTCATATATAAATACACACAACGACACCAAAATTAAAGTACTTTACATATTTATCCTACTTACTCAATAATTAAGAATAATTAACAGTGCTACCAATCTAGTTTAATAATAAATCAACAATAAAAAGAAAGTACACAAGTGTCGTTAGACTAATTGGTTTATTTTATTAGCCTAGCCGTTTGGATTTCTTTTTGTATTAAATAATGAAAAAGAAAGTGGACATTTTTTTTGGCAACGCTAAAAAACTGGATCATTAATAAGGGGAGAAGCCAGAGGGATGTAATCTATTTAGCACGTTAGCTGCCGTAACATAATAGAAATCGCATAAGAGAAAATTCGTGCGGCGCTGTAGGCAAACCACTTAAAACGAGCGTGGTCGTTAACGTGTTAACAAAACACTGGTTGATCTAAAGTCGATATTTTGCACAAAATTCGCGTTAAAGTTTGTGTGGAAATTCGTCGTTTTTGGAGTCGAAATAAGATTTACTGAAGGCCAATTGTAACTACTAAACGATATATAGGCGGTCGAATCATTTAGGAGTAACAATCATTTCAGTGGTTACTATTGTATCGATATAATTGCGTCTCTAGTTAGTGTATAGTTTAAAATGCGAACAAAAATTGTTTTATTGTTTGATCTAATAAGAGACTCACCTGTTTCCGTTTGATACTTGAATAGATATTTTGTGGTAATGGGAATGGTTGATTACCATCATATTGTTCTTTCATATCATCTAAATATTTAATATGTTGTTCACGTTCTTGATGGTTCTTATCAATTTTCATATAACAACGCCAATTGGCCGAATCAAAACCCCAATGTACAGTACGATTCTCTTGTTTATGTACATGACAAATGAATTGTTGTGGTGTAAAACTTAAACCACATTCACTGCACACGATACACTTGGCCACCTTTGTTGTATATAATTCTGGGAAACACACACCATGACACTTACCAAAACACTCATGATAAACACTAAATGATATCGATCCACATGGTGGTCGTAAAATTGTTTGTTGTGATGGTTGTGTATGTAATAATGCACTACATAAACGTTCAGCATCTGTTTTTGTTATTAAACCAGAACTTGTTGCACTACTTGGTAATATACCATGATTCTTTAATACATTTAATTGTTCTGGTGTACAACGGGAACAATAAATTTGTAAATGGTCACATTCTTGATTGATTTGATTTACGGCAAAATCACGCAACACCCATTTCAATACCTATATAGAAAAAAAAAAACAAGAAGAAAAACATTTTAGACAACGAAAAATTAGGTCAAATTTTACAAAAACAGACGATTATAAAAACAACAACAGTGTGTAGTATGATGACAAACGTATGTCGAAACTTTCAAAACTTCAGACATCCGTTGTTGTTTATTTGTTGATATTATTTCAAAGACACAATAATAATAAATGATTTAAACAAAAATTAATAATAATAATAAATAATAACCTGAGGCAGACATAGCCGTTTCTCGCCGCCCACAACAAAACAAGATATCGTCTCGCCTTCTAGAACGGTTTCTGTACGTTCACTACATGATGTATCTGGTGTTGTTAATATTGGCAATTGTTGTACAGGGAATGGTGCCGGTGCAATAAATTCCTCATCCTTATTTAATTCAGATGTTGTTGTTGTTGATGATGTTGATGTTGGTGATAATGATTCATTTGGTGATGATTTTATTGTTGATCCAGTTGATGATTGTTGTTGTTGTTGATGTAATAAGATTGATGGTGATGTTGTTAATGATAAACCAGGTCCTTGCAAACTTTTCGTTGCACTATGTTGGTAATTTTTTAAAACACTCTTCAAATGTGGCGTTACTTCCATCATTATTATAATTTCTTATCAATTGTATACACACAAAACTATCAACAAAAGAAATAACAAGATTAATAGTAGCGAAAATTTTCGATAACACCCGGTATAAGCACACGATACCAAATTGAACATAACCTAAATAAATTCATTCGTAATTAGAGAGATTAATCGATTTGTTTGAACGAAAATTCAAAAAATATTACGAATATCAAAAATATCTGTAAAAAACTGGTAAATTCGCAGTTTTTCTTATAGTTTTCCAATTGAACTTAACCTTACTTTTGCTGATCTGTCACTTATACCGGGTGCGTTAGAAATGTTGCTATTTGATTTTTTAACAATGAAAAAAAATCTAATGACCTAAATAACAAATTCTACATTTTGCCGGTCGAAATTCTACAATAATTTACATAAAAAACCCTATCTCATTAATTAATTAATTAAACATTCACTTTTATACCATAATAATAGCAATAATAATAATACAGTGTCCCTGATCTTATTTAAATGAAAATTTGGCTACTTTTCATTCAATATACAGATTTTGAATAAATTCAAATTAAATTAAATCTATCAACATACCTGTTAATTATGATTTGTTGTTGTTGTTGTATTTAGTAGTGGGGGAATTTCTGATTGCAATCAAATCAAATACACAATTTTCAACAATTTGAAATAATAATAATGATGATGATGATGAAGATAGTAATGATGATAATGATGACGTCATTTCAGTTGTATGTTTAGGATTCGCTAGTTATCCCCACTGTGTCCTCCAAATAGTCGAAAAAAAAAATACAGGTTGCCAAGAGAATTATATTTGAGAAAAAAAAATATTTTGGAAGATTCAAAATTCGAAAATTTGTTAATTAGAAATACGATTAGTGTTTAAAAAAAAACAAACAATTAATCAAGTTATCACTGATTGTTTTTTGCAATTTCTTTTATTATTGTTTTGTTTTTAAATTATTTAATAGGTGAATTACAACAACAATCTAGACACCATCATCTCGCATAAGGGTCACCGTCACTTGTTTCCGCGCGGCGTATACTCTCAGTTACGTAACCGGCAAATGTTTTTCTTCATTACCACTACTATTATTATTCTTATTATTATAATATTGTCCTTCTCGTTTTATTCTATTATTAAAATATTTAAATAAACGCGCCGTATATCGTCACTGTTACTACTATTCTACTAGTGTATTACTTAGGAAATTGTCCGTCCTTATTCACATAATATTCTTCATATCTTTTTGGTAATAATAGACCTTCAGAAGAACAAAAAAATTATATCATACACTATGTGTTCTGTCTTTATATTTCTCTCTCTCTCTCTCTCTGTCGCTTGATCTGTCTGTCTGTCTCCCGTTCTCTCACTGTCTCGCACGCACACACACACCGGTTGTTATCGTGGCCACCGCGCCGTCCTATCCAGACGTTCACCTAAACTTGTCTAACTCTGTCTGTGTGTCCGGACCTCTGTCTCGCCTGTTCGCAGACTGTGCTTCTAATATAACGCATGCGCAGTGTTTATTTTAAAAACAACAGACAAGATTACACATACAAATACATATACAGGGACACACATACACACACACACGCACACATTTATATAGATATTTATATTATAAATATGTTTATATAAATATTATGTATGTAGTTGTGTATATTTATATTGTTAGCAAATAAGTGCGAGTGCGTAAAATTGCTATTTTTTGTCGATTATCGGTATATACCCTAAAATTATCATGAAACCTATGGAAAACAAAAATGTTAGAAACTCAATGAATTATTAAAAAAAAAAAATTGCTGACGACAACGATGACATTACCGTGACGTACAGAGTCTGCAGGTAGAAGAGAGAGAGAGAGAGAGAGATGCATTGATGCCATTCGTTGAATCGCTTGCAAATTTCTTCGCCTCTAAACAAACAACGTTTATTTCAATCGTTTAAATTCTATGGATTTTCAATAACAAACATGAAATGATAAGAATTTTAACGTTTTTCTTTGAACGAAATACATTGAACTTTTTGTTGTTTGTGAGAAAACCTTATAAATATGACAACATGGCATGAGTTCGCTGGTGTTGCGGAAAGTCTAGCCGACTGCGCCCCGCTCCTGCCGCTATGCCGCCGACGCGCCTATTAAACAGTCACGTGACCGACCTTCCCGTCAAAATAGGCGACCCGTGATGAGACGTATACATAAACATACGCACACATACACACACACATATCCATATACACAAAAGAGTGGAGCAAAAGGATGTCATGAAACAAGAGGGGGTGTATGCGGATATTTAGTGTCCTTGTGGTAGAGATGCGTGTATATTACAGATTATCATCATGTTTATAAAGGGTGAATGATATTTACAAAATAGCCATTATCGTATAATCTAAATAAAAACAAGGATATAGAGACGATGCGCTAATAATCACAATAATAACTGTAATGAGATAGAATATAGATAGAGAGACAACAACAAAATTGGCATTGGATTATTGTAGTTGTTGTGTTGTTTTCCGCATTCCAGGACCGGCTTTATATTTCTTCTATCTCTCTATATAACATATATATACATATGTATATAATTATTATTAAATAAAAGATTGCATAGTACTATATTTACAAAGATAAATGTTGAAGAGAGGTTTTCGACCTCACTTTAGAACACCAACAAAAAAAAATAATGTTTGATATTATTAAAGTGAACGGTGTGGTCCAATCTGGAGATAATCATTGGACTAGGTTTGGTTCTGTTTTTTTTTCGGGGGGGCTTGGTAGGCACCCAGCGCCACTTTTGCTCTCTCTCACCTTGAGCAATCAAATCGATTCCGTGTGTGTCTAAAATAGAGAAAATTATACGGACGGCGCTTGGAAATCTTAAATTGTGACCAATTTTAATGAACGAACACGCAACGCAGACCAAATAGAAAAGAATAGAAAAAAACCGGATTTTCGATATGGATGATTTGAGTGGTGTGTCGGTCATTTTTAATGGCCTTCAATTATTTATTATGTACCTGTCATGAATAAAAGACTGAGATAGAGAAAAATATCAATTTTCGACTTACAATGCAAAAAAAAATGTAATAAAATTAATTACGGAGGTTTTGGATTTGCATTTTTTTTTTATAATTGTTAAATAGACAATATAACGAGATAGCCTTGAATTTGTGTGTTGATCAACAAATGTGCCAACCAGAACCGTACTCAAATTATGCAACTAATAATATCGCACTTATTTAATCGCCCATCAACACAATAGGTAATGATACACAAACAATCTATTATGAAAGTATACTTCCTTGTGTTGATGACTGGTGGTAGTGGTAAAAAATTGCCAAATTGTTTTGTGTATAAATTGAAGGATTTGCGTGAGTGCACACGCATTTGTCCATCATGGTCTAGTAAAGTGGTAGACAAGCGCTTTGTGAAAGTGCCCCACATTTTACAAAAATTCCCAACAAATCTAAATTCTATACCACTTCATAGTACAGTGTTAGCAATGACTTAAGAGACTGAAGTTAAAGCAATTAAATAGATACGTCATTTATTTTAAGACTCCCGAATTTTTGATGGTTTTCTTACAAGTTCAACATTTATAAGGACAGTTGGTCATTGCTAATCATTGACTAAAGTCTTTTAAGGGGTTATTTGAAGGCATACTTTCTCTAATTTTCATAAATATTTCCTGAAATTTTCATTGAAAAATTTAGAAAATTCAGCCTTTGAGACCTCAGAATAAAGTTTCCTTGACGTTTTCAGGATAACTCACGTTAGACTCATAGAAAATTAAAACAGCTAAATTATGGCTCATCTCAAGCAATCATCTTTCATACCTTATTAAAACACTCGAATGCAACATTTAAGAACTCAAACTATGTTACCTTGGTGCCCTTGAGTTCTTAAAGGTTACATTCGAATATTTTAATAATTGAAGCAGTTATGAAAGATAATTGCTTGGGCTGGGACAGTCTGTATAGCCCATGCTTGGATGGAGGACAAAAATCGAAATTGAATTTTGAATGTTTCCCAGTGTTATATGTATACAAACATTTACTATTTTCGGTACAATTTGCACCACGTATTGCCTTGTAAAAATCGTTCTAATAAAGAAAAAAGAGAATCCTTCGGCCAAGCACTAGTCAATTGTCTATTGAACAAATGTCTAAAATTTTAATAAGATCGGTTAATTATTTTTTGAGAAATCATGTCAACGTAGAGAAGTTTTCAGAAACTCATGATTGAAGTTTTCAGTTGAAATAACACGAGAACAAAAAATTTTTTCATTTTTTTTAATTAAAGAAAATAGACTTTCTGAAATTTTCAACCCCTTGTATCTCGATTGTGCTGAATGTATGGATTTTTTCTATATTAACTGCTTATTAACCGCTTATTATTTGTGGCATTTGGGCCGTAAATCTCTTTTATGTCATTCATATATATTATTGAATCATTAATAGATATCAAAACCATCGCATTAATAAGCAAATAATAATTGTTTACTTGACGACGGACAATTATGGCGTTGCGATGGCGTTATGAAAAATAATAGTCCGTTGTTAAGGCGCGTTGCTATGATAAACAACTTTTTTACAATCATTAAAAATGTGATCATAACCTCGATTTTTCAGATGTCAAAGAAAACATAAAAAAAACAAAAATGAATGCACCACGAGTGTTATTTGCCTCATAACGCCCTTGATACATTAATTACTATACTGGCTCAGTCACTTTGAAATTGTTTAGACACAATTTGAACTTGAAAGGGTATAAAACAAGAGTAAATATCGGAAAATTTCCTTCTGCTGTGTCACCTGAAAGCCTTCCTCGTAGTCATGCACTTACCAATAACTAGTTAATTAGTTATCACTGTTATCAGTCAAAATAAGTCTTCTTATCAGTCATATTCTAATACTTCCTATCTATAATTTACCGATATAATACCTTGTTAATGATTGAAGAAATTACCTATCCCACAACTAAAAGCTTTGACTATTCTTCTATTATAAATTTTCAAACAGTTTTCATGTAATATTATACAAATTTATGTGAGAAATCCAATAATAATAATAATAATGATGATGATGATGATGATGGTGAAAAAGAAGCATTCTAGATTGTTTAAAGATAAGCAGCAGGCAAAAAATTATTCAAAAAAAAATAATACCAGTAATTAAAGTAATTAAAAATTAAATTTCAACAATATTTGGAAATTTCTGATTCATAGTCATTTAGAACAAGGTTATTGAATAATATAACAAAAAAAAAAATAATTTCTCTTACATTTATTATCTACCAAACCGAATCAATTAACCGTAACATGAGATTGTCTTTTTTTCGTTCCCTTTTAGTCATTCGTAGCTTTTTTTTTTGGTAAGAATCAAACTTAAATTTGACCTAAATTTAATTTACTATATGTATTATAATATAGATTTAAGTCAATGGATATTTCATAATCTATTTTGATTTATCTCAATAGATCATAAACAACAATCAACCAATCACTGCTTAGACAATGCCAGATCTATAAGTTTATCAGTAAATCTACTGAGTCATATTTACGACTGTCAACTTATTTCCCAAAACATGACTTTTTGCCGTCAATCTGTCGTAATATTAAGTCATGGAATTTTAAAGTATTTTTCGAATATGTTTAAAGTTTAAGAAGAGACAACAAATCGAGTCTTGGAGTATTAGAGGATGTTTCGCTCAAATTTCAAAATACTGCGCTATCACAGCAGAATTTATAGTTGCGACTGCAAGTTTATATTTTTATGCGCAGGGACTGAATTTTTTGTATTACGAGTTTCTTACGAACATGAAATATTTATTGTGCCTTTCGTTCAATATTCCTTAGCTTCTAATCTTTTCAAACACGTTTAAGGTGACTTACCTGATAGATTTATCATTAAAATTATCATTTTTTTTTTAACAGATTGTCTAGGAAAATTCACAACACAACAGTCATTTTTGTAGCAAAAATTCATGCACAATAAGTAAAAAAACAAAATTTGAAAACAATCACTTGAGACCCAAAAATTACTAAAATTCTCTTATCACAGATTTGTAATCAAAAACATTATCAAAAAAAATGAGAAAATCGTCTTTTATAGTTTGCGAATTCTTAAAAAACATAGTAGATAATAATTTAAGATAAGACGTAACTTACTTGTTGATTTGTGAGACTTTCCATTTTTCTGCGACGTATTATTTTCCAAAAACTGAAAAACAAATATTTGATTAATTTAATTCTTATCAAAACGTGCATTGAAACAATTACAAAAACGCCGAAAAACATATGAGATAAGTTAAAGGAAAAGCGTAGTTAGTTGGAGCGGCTTTTAGAAACAAAAATTGAAAAGTGGGCCCTTCACTGTAACAATAAAGAGCAGAATTGTACGTTAAATTTTCTTATTTCATTCTTAAATGCCTGAATCGGTAAGTACTCTTGATAAGTCCAGGGAAAAGGGAGTATCATGGGTTCATACACGTTCCTCTCATTTCCGTCCACAACACTAGCCTAATTAAGCCACGCCTGCGGATGGTTAAAGCTATGTGAAACGAGCTCTATATGAGCCAAAAAAAAAACAAAAGAGGGAAACTTGTAGTTGTTTATAAATAAAAATTTTACACTCTTGTCGATCATTTCGTTTGATAAAGTCATGAAGCCGTCCATAACTAATTGATATCGATTATCAATCAATTCAAAATCAATTAAATTCCATATATAATTCGCAAAATTAATTAATTAAGGTGAATAAAATACCTGTTGATTCAGACAATCAAATCATTAAAAAACAGATAGAAACAAAAAAGAAGCGTTCAAAGAATCGATATACCCTAATTGTGAACAATTAGAAAATAAATATGTAATCGATCGATTAATGAGAAATTTCATAGAGATTAAAGCAGGGCTTCGAACCGTTATATTTTTCGTTTTGGTTCGGTTCCGTTTTCATTCCAGGAAAGATATCGTTTTTTCAACTTTTAGATTTTCGATTCAGTTCCGGCTTGATGTTCTGATAAATCACAGGGCCTTGAATCGTTATATTTTTCGTTTCGGTTTTCGGTTTCGGTTTGATTAGTAAAATTCTAGTTCTCATTTCTGAAAGTATATGCTTTTTTTTCGGTTTTCGGTTCAATTCCGGTTCGAAGCCTTGCTTTAAAGTATTGAAGGGCTCTTTTAAGGAAATTTTACAAAAAGTAACATAATTTTCGAATTAAAATCTTCATTAAATTATGTGGTAGTTGAATCAAATGTGTAGTGCGCTTAAGCAACATAATTAAATTTTAAACCAGAAATTATAATATTTTTTTCTCAATACTTGCTGTTAAAGACCTACTTTATCGACTAAAAACTCGATGATAAAGTAGCACTTTACCATTGCAACGAACATCAAATAGACAAAAACAATTGCTTGTTGTTTAGAGAAAGCCAAAAGCAACCAACAACGAACGACAACTGTATGAACAATTAACTGATTAGAAAATTGAAAAAAAATTAATAAGAAAGAGTTTGAAGGGCAAGTATTGAAAAAAATGTTGTACTGCACACGGTAGTAAAGTCCCTTTATGCACTCGTCGATAAAGTATGAGTTTACCACCTTGTACAGTACATACATAACTATTAAATAATTTTCGTAATAATTCATTAATATTTTTTTTTACTTACTATAGTCGAGATTGTTACTTGTTTTATAGATTTTATAGAAGCGATCTGCAAGCTAGTGATATGTTGGGGGCCAAAGTTATAAAAAAAAAACCAATAACTATAAATATAAAGTAAAGGATCTGGGTGTATTGCATTACATTTCACCCTTTGCCTTGCAGCCGGCCCTGATTTTCATGTAGAATTGTGCAAAAAAGAAATAGTATAAAATAGTATAACAATGATTTTCAATTGTTTTGAAATAGTAAACAAGAACTGTTATGTATAAAGTTCAGACAACAGGTCTACCAACTGGGTTGATAAAACTCATCAAATTCCCTATTTTTTTTTAAAGATAAGATAAGTATAAACAAAGAAATCACTAGAAATATCACTAGTACCAACCGAAATTTAGTTATGGTTCGTGAATATACTATAGCTTAACAATTATTACAATAATTAATTAGAAGAGTTACTAAAGGAATAAAATTCAAAATATGCATTACTTAAATAGAACACGTAATACGCATGTGCAACATTTAAAATATTTGAAGTCCAATTCTGGCATTTTCTTACTAATTATTAACTGTTTGCTTACCGTAACTGAGATTTTCGTTATTTGTATTGATTTTCGTGTAGAATTGCACAGGAAAAACTCTGGAAGTAGCGATTTTTACCGTTTTGAAAAAGTAAACAAGACCTGTTACTAACTTCAGACAACAGTACTACCAATTGTGTTGACAAAAATTATCAAATTCACTATTTTTTTTCAAACTTTATATTTGAATATTATACGAAATATTGGAAATAAAATGAACCTAATCTTCGTTAATTGACAAATCATTCAAATTTATTCAATTATTGGAAATTGCAAGTGAAAAAATAGTCGGATTTCCGAAAAATCTAGAAGGGAACAAAAGACGAACGCTGTAGACGCAACAGAAAATCACAGTCTACTGGGGATAAAGCGTAGATAGCTAAACATTCATTACAATAATTTATTAGAAGAAAAAAAATTCAAGAGTTACCTGCTATTTGGAATAAAATCAAAATTATGCATTGCTTAAATGAAATGAGCGTCTAATTTTAGCATTTTCTTCACAATTTTCGTACTAATTAATATTTTTTTACTTACCATAATCGAGGTTTTCGTTAGTTGTATTAATTTTCGTGTAGAATCGCACAGAATAAGTCTAGAAATAAAGATTTTCAATTGTTTTGAAAAAGTAAACAAGATCTGTTACTAACTTCAGACAACAGTACTACCAACTGTGTTGATAAAATTATCAAATTCACTAATTTTTCAAATGTTACATTTGAAGATTCTATAGATTTAATTTCGATAATTTAAATTTAGTCAATTATTTTGTAAGGTAAAAATAGTCTAGAAAAAATCTAAAAGCGAACAAATGACGAACGCTAATAGTAAATCTCAACGTACTGGACGCAAAGCATAAATAATTGAAAAATGATTATTGTCAGCTTGTTAGATATTAATCAATAGGTATTTACAATCGAAAAATAGATGAGAGACTATTAATAACGGTAATTTTGAAAATTTTTAAATTTTCAAAATTTATAAATAAATACGGCAACGTTGCATAGCCGGCTGGTATCTGTCGTCTGTCAAAATCCTTATCTGTCAATTCTCCAACACTTGTCAAACATACTTTCAATTTCTTTAGTGTTTTAAATCGAGCAAATAACAATAAAATGCGCTGAAATTGTTTAAATAATCACACTAAATTCTGAACGGTTACAGTTGATAAAAAAAAACTATAAAATCCGGTATGTATAAAACTTATCAAAATTCTCTTATCACAACAACAGGAAATCAAACAAATTTCGTTGTAGTAACGAAAAAATGGCTAAAACGGCAATATTCTCGATAATATTTGCATTATTTTTGATAAATCAAGTCGACTTGTATCCAAATAATAAAAATCTACGAGCCATATGCCCGAAATTGTACGAGAAAACATTCCGTGGTTTTGTGCCGCAAGGCAACTTAACAGCGGGTGAGTTATACGTTTTGTTGTTTTGTTTTGTTTTTTGTCTATTAACTCTCGAATCAATCAATCAATTTTAGGCACTTTCAAAGATGTCGAAGGTGCGACCACATTGAAAGATTGCGTTATTAAATGTTGTCTGGATGATAAATGTAATGTTGCCTTTATGACAGATGAGAAATGTTTCCATATCACGTGCAATAATAATGAAGGGTGTTTACCAACGTTGAATTTAAATTTGGATACTAGCGATCATATTGTTATGGTATTGGTGAAGCCAGTTGATGATGAGGATAGTTGGCAGGAGATTATTTCGCCACAAGGTACAAAAACATCTATAAAATAAAAAAAATTGATGCATATACCAATAATTTTTCGTTTTGTAGATTTATCAAATGAACATTTAGATCGTGAAGTTTATAATGTACTTAATGATAATCGTAAATATGATTTATATAAAGATTTAACAATGGATGAATCTAATTATAATTATGATATGGCTTGTAATGTTGGTATTGATAGTATGTGTATGCCGAACGAGATATGTTTACAGAATAATCCAAAATCACGAGCAGGTTGGTAATTTTTCTCTTACAATCAGTAAAAAAAAAACCAATACTTTTAAATTATTCGTAAAGACTAGATTTTTTGCTTTTAGTCGTTTTTTTCGGGACAACACCAGTCGTTTACTTTTGTTACAAATAACCAGCCAAAGAATTTATATAATTTTTAGAGTCTTCTGTCTTTCAAATTCAGGAGAAAATAACCATAAGCTCTTAGTTTTCTAACTGAGAATTGATTTCTTTATATGTGTGATAAATTTCCGGGGTTCCCGCCAAGACCGGCTTTCTCTATAAAGTTCCTTTATGAACATTATATAAACTAGACTGTATCAGAAAAATCGACTATTTTTTTTTCTTTCAAAAAGCACCCTGCAAATATTGTTCAGGATGTCGAAAAAATGAGCCTATGAAAGTATCAGCTGTTAATTTTAATATCAACGCGATTTTCCAAAATATTCTCTTGCACTTTGGAATTTTATAGCTCACGTTGGGAACAATATTTCGAAGTGACTAAAATATATTCTTATACAAAATTTAACGCTCTACAAAAAAGGTTTCTTACAATTTTTTGATATATTTAGTCCTTCAAAAGTTATTCAAGGTTAAAGTTGGATTAATAGTAAATTTTTACATTTTTCCAATTTTTTGACAGAACCATCAACTTTATGGAAACATTTTATAGAACATTTTTTGTAGAGGATTCTATTCTCTATAACTTATCCGTATAAAAGTTTTTGATATTCTTCACAGGTCGAAAGTTATTTCACTCACAGTATTGAATAGTTATCAATGCGAAAATATTACTAGAAATTACTAGAATAAAAAAAATCAGTTTATTGCAAATAACTTACGACCTGTAAAAAATATCAAAAACTTTTATAGAAATAAGTTATAGAGAATAAAATGCTCTACAAAAATGTTCTATAAAATTTTCCCATAAAGTTGATGGTTGCGTCAAAAAACTGTAAAAATGTAAAAATTTACCATTAACCTTGAATAACTTTTGAAGAAATAAATATATCAAAAAATTGTAAGAGACCTTTTTTGTAGAGCGTTAAATTTTCTATAAGAGTGTGTTTTAGTCATTTCGAAATATTGTTCCCAACGTGAGCTATAAAATTCCAAAGTGCAAGAGAATCTTTTTCCCATGTTAATCAAATGGAAAATGGAAAATCGCAATGAGGCACCTGTTAATATTAAAATTAATAGCTGATACTTTAACAGGCTCATTTTTCCGACATCGTGAACAATATTTACAGGGTGCTTTTTGAAAAAAAAAATAGTGGATTTTTCTGATACATTCTAATATAAACACAAAGACATCTGGGGAGGAGGGGTTTCTTATAAAGCGATAGACCCGGATGGAACACCCCCGAATTTTTAGAAGTCTCTTTTATCTTCATGATCATCTGCCATTTATTAAAGTGCTAGCCTCACAAAAGTCACATCTTCCATCGATTATAGTTACATAAAACGATCTCGCCCACTCTGCGTATTTGCAAGGCTTCTAAGTGGGAAAAAATCAAGCTAGACTTTTTCGTAACCTATTTTCTTTTGATGAGTTGTTTAGTTATCCAGGCTCTGATCGCTCGATTTACAAAAATTCCACGACTTGTACACACTTTAGTCTTGGAAGTTTTTAAGTTTATAAATTGTGACTGAACTGGAAATATTTAGGCACCATTGGCCATTGTAAGAGGTCTTTGAAGGCAGCATTGAGACCCATTAGACACGGCCTGAAAAGCAACTTCCACCTTCTTATTGAAAGTGGGGATCAATCCTTAACTATTCAAAGCCCAGTAATGATATGTGCGATGCTATAAAAGTAAAAGTTAGTCAGATATAACAATTTTTAACCAAGGGATCGCATTGTCTCGCTGAAATATCCGAAGACTGATTGTTATGACTAAAAAAATCAACACAAAGAACCTTTGCATTGATTCTACACTCTTTTAGCTTAAGCGATAATTATATTTTGTCTTGAAATCCTGTAGCTTTAAAATCGGTTGATGGCCAAGTTAAAAAATTAATTTTTTAAGTCATAAGATCTTGCTGAAATATTCGAAAAATGATCGTTATGATAAAAAATTTAACACAAAGAACCTTTTGCATTGATTCTACACTCTTAGCTTAAGCGATAATGATCTTTTTTCTCTCTTGAAATCCTGCAGTTTTAAAATCGTTTTACGGACAAGTTACAAAATAAAATTTTTGAGCTATAAGATCGCGTTGTCTCGCTGAAATATTCGACGACTGATCGTTATGACAAAAAAATAACGTTTTGCATTGATTCTAGACTCTTAGCTTAAGCGATAATGATATTTTCTCTTGAAATCTTGCAGCTTTAAAATCCTTTTACGGGCAAGTTAAGAAATAACATTTTTGAGGCAGGGGATCGCGTTGTCTCGCTGAAATATTCGACGACTAATCGTTATGACAAAAAAGTAACTTTTCTCTTGAAATCCTGCAGCTTTAAAATCGTTTTATGGACAACTTAAGAAATACAATTTTTGAGCCGTAAAATCGCGTTGTCTCGCTTAGACATTCGACGATTGATCGTTATGACCAAAAAATCAACACAAAGAACCTTCTGCATTGATTCTACACTCTTAGCTTAAGCTATAATGATATTTTTTCTTGAAATCCTGCAGTTTTACAATCGTTTTACGTACAAGTTACGAAATAAAATTTTTGCGTTGTCTCGCTGAAATATTCGAAGAATGATCGTTATGATTAAAAAATCAACACCAAGAACCTTTTCCATTGATTCTATACTCTTAGCTTAAGCGATTATTATATTTTCTCTTGAAATTCTGCAGCTTTAGAATCGTTTTACTACGAACAAGTTGCGAAATGCAATTTTTCAGCCATAAGATCGCGTTGCCTCGCTCAAATATTCGAAGAATGATGGTTATGACCAAAAAATCAACACAAAAACCTCTTGCATTGATTTTACACTCTTAGCTTAAGCTATAATGATATTTGCTCTTGAAATCCTACAGCTTTAAAATCGTTTTACGGACAAGTTACAAAATAAAATTTTTGAGGCAGGGGATCGCGTTGTCTGAAATATTCGAAGACTGATCATTTTGACCAAAAAAAATCAACACACAGAACCTTTTCCATTCATTCTACACTCTTAGCTTAAGCGATAATGATATTTTCTCTTAAAATCCTGCAGCTTTAAGATCGTTCTACAGAGAAGTGAAGAAATACAATTTTTGAATATTCGAAGACTGATCTTTATGACCAAAAAATTAACACAAAGAACCTTTTGCATTGCTTCTAGACGTTTAGCTTAAGCTATAAAGATATTTTCTCTTGAAATCTTGTAGCTTTAAAATCATTTTACAGACAAGAAATTTTTGAACCAGGGGATAGCGTTGTCTCGCTTAGATATTCGAAGTCTGATCGTTACGACCAAAAAATCAACACAAAGAACCTTTTGCATTGCTTCTAGACTCTTAGCTTAAGCGATAATGATATTTTTTCTTGAAATCTTGCAGTTTTAAAATCGTTTTACGGACAAGTTAAGAAATACAATTTTTGAACCAAAGATCGCGTTGTCTCGCTGAAATATTCAAAGATTGATCGTTATGACCAAATTATCAATATAAAGAAGCTTTTGCATTGATTCTAGCCTCTTAGCTAGTGCAGCTTTAAAATCGTTTTATGGTCAAGTTAAGAACCATTCGTTTGAATTCGATAATTAATCAAATTTTCATGACAAAAACACATTTAGACTTTAATTGATTGCTATACGAACCAACTCATTGACTATTATAATTGTTACATTTTGATATTGTTACAGTAATTATTCTCTATCTTGATTTCCAGGTACATGCACTTGTAAAACTGATTATTATCGTAATGCACAAGGTGATTGTATATTGGCTGAAGTTAATTTACGTCCAATTGATGGTTTATTAAATGAACGTATAATTGATTTGAAAACACAACCATTAAAATCATCATCAACAACAACAACAACAACAACATCAACAAAAACAACGAATAAATCAATACCAGTAACACGTAAACATATACAAATTAATGTTGATAATGTTGAAGTGAAATTACCAAAAGATGATGTAACATTAATTGCTAATGTCCAACCGGATGATAATAATATCGATGAGAAATATCAATATGAATGGACATCATTACAACAACCTGATGGTAGTACAGCAGTGAAACATCAAAATGGTGGACGATTAGAATTATTAAAACTTTCAGAAGGATTATACACATTTAAAGTAATCTATTTATCAATGATTACATTTGATAGAAATTCATAATAATTTTCATCGATAGGTAACCGTATCGAATTCATTTAGTTATGGTGAAACTTATGTAAATGTCACTGTATTACCACCATCACGTATCAATCAACCACCAATTGTTGTGATAATACCAGCAAATCAAACGATAAAATTACCAAATACAGCAGCCGTATTGGATGCTTCATCATCTAAAGATGATGATGGTATTGTTTCGTGGCATTGGGAATTGGTACAGGGACCATTGGGTTATCAACCACAATTGAAGGAGAGTGCCACATTACAATTGAATGATTTAACAAAACCCGGTAATTATACGTTTAAATTAACTGTTACCGATACAGATAAGGCGACAAGTAGTGGGACAGCTAATGTGACCGTTTTGAAATTCATCGATTATCCACCGGATGCGAATGCAGGTATTTTATTTGTTCACGGGGTAGTCCCAAAGGTCTACTTTTTAAGAAGTAAAATGTTACGGTTTTTGTATATCAATGAGGAAGAGTTGATGATTCAAATTTTCCTCTTCTTTTGAAGTGAAACTTCTTTAGGCGCGCTTGGGTGTAAATATTTTTCAATGTATTTTCCCTATGTAACGAAAATTCGAGACGCCGTGAGGGGAAACACTTCCCCTCTAACAGAAGAGTGGGGGCGTTACCAACTGCGTAAAATAAACACTAGAGTCTAAAGTTGGTGGCATTGATTGATGTTCAGCGCCCTCTGGAACGAAACTAAAATTTCAAGGCTTACCGCGATGATTTTTGAATTTATAAATTAACTAGCAGAGCCGGCAGACTTCGTCCCGCCCGTTTCGTTGGTTTATATTCTCATAAAATTAACAATATCGAAATGTTTGAACAATAACGTCAAAGAAAGTGAGGTTAGAATCACTGTTGTTAACTTTTTAAAATGAAAATTTATAAATTAATTAATGGCGTTAAATTATACAGTTGCGATCAAAAAATTTCGAACATCAAGGACATCTGATTGTCACTTGGAGTGGGACAGCCTTTAATATTTTATATAAATTTTTGACCGCAACTGTATATGTAAATACAGTATGTAAATGTAAATACAGAAAAAGACAACTGCAGCAAAAAATCGAGCTTTCAGACAACGACAGAAAGAAAATAAACCAATAAAAAAATTCATCTCTAACCCAAGAAGTTTCACTTCTAACGCGCGGCGTTGCACGCACTTTCAATTTTTTTTAATTGGCTGCCGATTCGTCTGAAGTTGTATTTCTCAAAATATAGGAGACTTTTGGGATTACCTTCCTATTTGTTGATTCTTCTTGAGTAATAATTGTTTGTTATTGATAGGGGAAGATAAGATAATTTATTTGCCACACAATAAAATAACATTAAATGGTAATTTAAGTACAGATGATCATGCAATACAAACATGGGAATGGACAAAATCACCAGATGATGCACAAAAAGCTGTTGATATGCAAGATACACGTACACCATATTTACAATTATCAAATTTAGAAGAGGGCATGTATACATTTACATTAAAAGTAACAGATAGTGCAAATCAATCAAGTACAGCACAAGTACATGTATTTGTTAAACCACCAACAAATCGTCCACCAATTGCAATAGCTGGTTTAAATCAAACAATTAGTTTACCACAAACATGGATATTATTAGATGGTACAAATAGTACAGATGATAATAAAATTATTAATTATCAATGGGAACAAATTGAAGGACCATCAACAGTTTTATTTGAATTATATAATTCAAGTAAAACAAATGTTACTGGTTTAACGAAAGGCATATATATATTTAAATTGAGCGTTACAGATGATAATAATAATGTTGCCAGTGATAAGGTTTATGTTGTCGTCAATCAAAGTAAATATTTTTTTTAATTTATTTTTAATCTAATTATAAGGTGCCGTATCTTAAGAAATTGTGAATTAGATCAAACTATAATGCTTGATGAGCGATTTCTATGCAAATGCTGTGTATTAAGCCCATGCTAATTCTAGTATAGTCCTAATCTAAAACAATGTTTCACAGATTGACCCATAAATGGGCTCAGTCGGGGTTGTGCGTTTGCCGGGTACATTTGCACGAAATTTTGTTTTTTGGTAGTTTTTTTTTTATTTTTATTACAGTGTTGTCTAAAAGAGACAGTCCGCCCCTGGTTTCTTTTATTGTTTCTTGTTGTTTTCTAAAAGGTTGTTTTTCTTTTACTTCTTACAAATATATAGCTAGAGGAAACGATTCTAAGGGATGCATATTTTTTCATTCGTGCCCATAGTCAAGTTTAAGGGAGAAAATGGGGGTTGAAGTTCACCCTGCAAAATTAGTTTTTCTAAAATATCTCCAAAGTGGCTCATTATTTTTTAACGATTTAAAAACTGAATGATAGCTGCTTTTAAGGGCTATCAAATGGTGAAAACCGATTTTCGATATCTGACTTGGGGTTGGAGCTATAATCAATAATATGCATTTTTTTTGGTTTTTCACCCCTTTCAGCCCTATAATTAACTTTATCAAGATGGTATTTTGTGTCTAAATAGCAAATTGTTTTTGCATTTTTTTGATATTTCTAATAATTGAGGGTGTAATGCTTATGAAGGGTTGTAAGTTTGGGGTTGAATTTTAAGAAAATAAATTG
The DNA here is from genome assembly GCA_021725515.1 of Epicauta chinensis. Classification (NCBI taxonomy): domain Eukaryota; kingdom Metazoa; phylum Arthropoda; class Insecta; order Coleoptera; family Meloidae; genus Epicauta; species Epicauta chinensis. Next base: position 128,236 of record JAEDXX010000172.1, on the reverse strand, counting down.
TCACAAAATGTTAATTTGCCACTTATGTTCAATAATATTAAATGTACTTTCAAATAATATACCTATAATTTGCTACCCTTTGATTAATCTTTATGAAAAAATATAGGAGGTATTTTAGCCCTTAATAGCAACTATCATTCAGTTTCCAAATCGAAAAATAATGAGCCATTTTGGAGATATTTTGGAAGAACTAATTTTTTAGGGTGATTTTCAACCCCCATTTTCTCCCTTAAACTTTCTTGTACCTATGTACCAAAAATCATGAAAATCGAGAGTTTCCACCTCGCGTACTTTACTTGTAAGAGACGATCGAGAAATTAAAGATATCGGTGCAAAAAGGGACAACCCCATTTCTACAAATGTTTCAGGAAAAGTAAAAAACTGCTTTATTGCTAGAGATTTGTTTGAATATCGTTCATTTAATCACATATTACAGGGGTGGGCACATACTAGGACAATGAGAGCCGCAGTCCGGTTTTTCGAATGTTATAAAGAGCCACACAATAGTAATACTTAAATACAGACTTCGAATTTAATTTCAAATTAATATGGTTATATATTTTATAACGGATTGAAATTTTTAATGAGAGCCGCACTTAGCCCAACAAAGAGCCGCATGCGGCTCCGAGAGCCGCATTTGCCCACCGTTGCTATATTATTTTTGAGAGGAAAATACAATTTTTCCTATATATTTGTTTATTTAAAATCATTTAGGTAAAGGCGAATTTTTAAAAAAGTCTTAAGGAGCTGCCTCGTTTTTGCACAGGAAACTAAATGGATTTCAAAAGAAGCTATAATTAATCAGAACAGATGCAGTTGTTTCAAAAAACGTCTCCCTTTAAAAAAAAAGTAAGATTAACATTTCTGATTAGACACTTTTGGCTTTCATTATCTTCAATATTATTTACCATTACTATAACATTTTACATGATGTAAATCTTTAACCTTTATATGAGCGCCAGCTCGATGTAAAAAGGGGGCTGCTAACGAGCTGTCTCCTTTTTGCACCGAATTGAGCTTGGGTGTCGTGCAATTTTCGATATAGCAAGTGCAATAGTAGACGGAGTACGACTTCGTTTTTGCACTGGTCAATGCAGTGTTTAATAAAAAAAAAAAAATTTGAAAAATCACAAAAAAATGGAGTTGTCCCCCTTTTACACCGGTGTCTTCAATTGCGTGAAATTGTTTTGGCAGTCTTTTTTTTTATTATAGTGAACCCACTGATGTTTATAGGAAGAGCCACTCTAAAAGAGGCAGTCCGCCCTCGGTTTCTTTTATTGTTTTTTCTAAAACATTATTTTTTCCTTTACTTCTTGGATTTTATTTTAGTGCTATCGAACTTTTGTTATTGTGCAAATGATTCTTAGAATAATTTTTGCTATTTTCGAAATTTTAATTTTTTTTTTTTGTGAACACAATCTTTAATTATTTTTTTGTTCTTTTTAAAAATGATTTTAGGCAGTCATGTATCTAAAAAAACGGCGCTTCCAAGAATTTTTTGTGGCTAGACATTTTAGTTTATCAGTGCAAAAATATTTCTATATTATGGTAATTTTCGGCTTTATTTTGCATTTTTTTTTATTTATAAAAATAATAATTTTGGTGTTTCTGCAGTCGAGTTCTGCTAAAAATAGCAACTTGCGGTAATCACGATTTCTTCATACTGACCTTCTTTGTTCTGTGATGAAGAAATGAAAAACACTTCATTCATTTAAGGTATTATCTGGAATTGACTGCAAAAAATGTTAATTTTTATCAAAACGGCAGTTTTTCAAAGTAAAATAGTATATTAAAGAACAAGTGTCAGAAGTCGCCTATTATTGCACGAGTCCAAGTTTAGAAAACGAGCGTCGGAGCCGCGAGTTTTCTAAAGGACGAGTGCAATATACGACTTCTGACACGAGTTCTTTATACTATTTTTTCTATTTTGCCTGTTTTGTGCCCTTTTTTACAAAAAAATTGCGAGATTTAATATTTAGGGAAATTGGTGGGAGTTGGTGTTACTAAAAAAAAACAATTGAACATTCAGCTAGGAAACTTCAATTGTTTTATTTTTCACTCTTAGTCAATTGTTTTTTTCGCTAAATTGCTTATTTAACAATGAGTGAAGAATTTTCATGTAGTCCACCTGAAATAAGGGAAATTGCTGAAAATGCAGGAAGCAATTTACTACCCGATAAATCCAAAGATCAGTACGAAAAACGGTATATTAAGTATCTTGTTTTTATGATTTTTGACAGTTGTCAAAATCAATGAAAATGTTACCAATCTAGTGGAAAAAAAAATTCCTACTATTTTACTTTTCAGCACTAGTTAAAAAATGTGCACATTTCGATACAGTAGCGAGTTTAATAATAGCGCTATTATTGACGCAAAATAGAAAATAGTAGATTATGTTATTAGGCGTAAAACTGGAACTTTGTGTGCTGAAGCTGACTGTTGTCTGCCGAACGCTAGTGAGGCAGACATGTCAGCTGAAGCACACAAAGACAGTTTTGCGCCGAATGACATATACTAGTTTATCTTCAAACGTCTTAATTTAACATTTTTTAATATTGAAAAGTTTTTAAAAATTAAAATTTTAACTGATCACAATACCTTGGCAGTACTGCTTCCATGGCGATGCAAAAAACAAAGTTCATACAACGAATAAAATTAAACGCCAGTGACAGATTTTGTCATTTTGTCTGCCTAAGCTTATAAAAAAAGGAAAAAGCGCCTAGGCACACAAAATGCTATTTTTACCTTGTCATTTGAGTAACTAAAACTGTCACTTTTGTGACGTTTGAAGATAAATTTCGTTTTTCGATATATATAAGCGATTTACTACTCACTGACTGACTGACTGACTCACTCATCACAATATCTTCGAAACTATCCATCCGATAGACTTTAATTTTGGCACATATATTCCTTTCGTATTGTAGACGATCATTAAGAAAGGATTTTTGAAAATTCGCCCTGTAACGGGTTTAAAAAGGCCATTAAAATTTCAATACATTGATTACAACTGACATCTGTCAGTTAATTGCGACGTTGCCATGTGTATTATGTGACGTACTTATAATCTATGCGGACAAAGTTGCGGGAGTACAGCTAATTGTTTACTAAATCAGAATTGTTTATCTGCAAGAAAAGAACCTTTGATCAATCGCTAGAAACGGTTTTTATTAAGCTTTTCGGCAAATTTTAGAGTGATCGGTTCAGTCGTATCCGCGAAATCGTACTCAGCAGCGACCTGGAAAATATAGCTTTGAGGAAAAAAAATCGCACTTGCATAGGGCTAGCCCGAGGTTTCCTGAAGTTCCTGATAAAATTATTTCTGACTTCTCTCTTCAAAAAACAATTAAAAAGTTAATAATTAATTCATCAGAGCTCTTTACTAAAGTGCTACACACAAACTCTAAATTGTGTTTTTCTATGGCCTCGGACGAGGTCTCTGACTTTACACCACAGTTCGAAGCACCTCTAGAAATTTGTCGCGTTGAAGTGAAATTTTTTGTTACGAAAATAAAAAAACAAAACACGAATTTTTTATTGTTATAAAATTCTATTTTATCGTTCCAATGCACTCTCTATGCTAATCAAGGACGGCTCAAACTTTTTTATCGGCTCTATCGCTTCATGCAAAGTTATTTTCGGCGCCCCTCATCAAAATTAAGACAGTTTTTCACATATGCTAAGTGCTGAACCAATTATAAAGCGCCCTAAAATTAAGGCAGCTCCAAATATCAGTTTTGGCCGGCCCTGATGCCAATCAATTTCCCCCTTCTTCATTTTGTATATGCTGAAAAAAGTATTATTTTTTTGTTCAAATCTAAATTCTGCCGTGCAAATTCTTAGGTAAGCGTTCATAATACTTTTTTATTGTTTGTCCCATCTTCGTATCAATTTCACACTCAACAAACCGTTTTTGATAGAATTTTGGCCGCATTTTATGCAAATTATTATTTTTTTCATCTTCAAACTTTGTCTCTTGAAAATCATAATTTGAAATTTATCGTGCAATTCCTTTTATTGTTCAAGTTATTGTAGGATACAATTTCTATGCAAAGGTACAAAATTTGACCTTTTACAACCCATTTTTATCATAATTGACAAATTCTTAATTAGCGTGTTCGGCTTACAAAACTCGCCCCGGGGTAGGTCAGCCCCCAGTCAAACGAATATACCCGATATTAACCGAAAGGGGTACCGAAGATATCCGATGTCGTTTATATCTTTGAATTCTTAACAAATCAAGTAAAATTCAAGCCCTTCGGCTTGTTTCGTAACTATTCGGCCGCCATGCGCCGTGGCGAGTTTTGTAAGCCGAAAACGCTAACTCATTACTAGTCTTTTCCAACTGATATCTCCGAAATTATTATTGTTAGCGAAACCTTTTTTATTGCTAAGTAACTGTTTTTATCGTGCAAATAACTCTCAATCAATTTAGAATCTTTAAAAATTACTGTTTAAATTTTTGACGATTTTCCTGAATTTTGCAGACATTAATCAGAAACCGAAAGCAAATGCCGGTGATGATTTCGAAATTGAATTACCAATAAATGCTGTAATATTAAATGGTAGTAAATCAAAAGATGATTGGTCAATTGTTAAATGGAAATGGATACGTATGGATCAATCATTGGCTATTGGTAATATTGTTGAAAAAACAGATGAACAACCAATATTAATTATAACTGATATAACTGTTGGTAAATATATTTTCAATTTAACTGTTTATGATGAACAAGGTTTAAGTGATACGGATACAATTGAATTTATTGTTAAAAATGATCCGAAATTATTTTATTTAATTGAAATAACAATTGATGTGGATGCGAAACGTTTAACTGAAGCCCAATATAAAACATTAATTGGTAAATTAACGCTTTTAATGAATGATGGCGCCAAATTACAGGTAACTACTTCTACTAAGCCTTAAGTTAAGTAATTGGGCGGTTTTTTAGGTGCGTAATGTACGCCCTGAAGTTGGTTCCGGTAAAGCAATGATCGTTTTCTATGTGGAAACGGCAAATGGTCAACCGATCAATGCAAATGATGTAGTACATCATTTACGTGAAAAATTACGTATCGATGCCAGTTTATTGGGTTTCTCAATTACCAAATTACAAACAACTATCTGCCAGAATAATTGTAGCGGTCATGGTGTGTGCAATGAACAGACACGTAAATGTGAATGTGAAGCCTTTTGGATGCCCGATTATTTCAGTTTATATTTCAAATTTGAACAAGATTCAAATTGTAGTTGGAGTATTTTATATGTTGTATTGGGTTGTATATGTTTGATGTCGTTTTTATTGGGTGCAATGTGGGGTATGATCTATTTATGTTATACGTGGTGTAATCGACGTAGAACTATCACGAAACCGACTACATATAAATTGATTGAAGATACCGACGATTTGCCACCATGTAAGTAGATTTTTTCAGATTTTGAAGTGAAACTTCTTTAGGCGCGCAAGGGTAGTAAATTTTTTTCAAATCATGACGAAAATGCGGGATATCGTAAGGGGAAAGACTTACACCCTAACTGAGCTGAGAGGTAAGAGTGGGAGCGTTGCCATAGCGTCGCTTCTACTGTATCAGTTCTACCAACTGTGTAAAATAAACACTAGGGTCTAAAGTTGGTGTCATCGATCGATGTACAGCGCCCTCTGGAACGATACTAAAATTTCAAGGCTTACCGCGATTTATGATTTTTGTATATGGGTCATTCCACCGAATAAAATCATTTTTACGGTGCGACCATCGCCGATTTTTTTTTCAAATTTTGTGGAGGTGTTCTCTAATTTGAAAAAAAGATTCCCTGAAAATTTTAGCTCATAATATGCCATTTCGAAGTTTTGAATTTTTGAAATTTTGAAGAAACAAAAATTCAACTTTTTCATCAATTTTTTTGCGAAAAAAACCTTTTTTTTCAAAATTGGTAAAATATAGCTGTTTGTAGGAAAAATTCTCAGCTTTTTAATGGGAATATTTATTTTTTCATTTAAGCAACGGAAGACCCTTTAAAATCTAATCAAAGTGAAAAAAGCAATTTTTCTCACAGTGCGGCGCATGGTACATCAAACTTTTTACAATAAAATAAAATGTACAATCTCGACAATTAATTGCGTCCGAAATTTTTTGACCACAACTGTATATGAATATTGTTTTGAGATAAGTGAAATGCAGAAAAAATCGAGCCTTCAGGCAACGACAGCAAGAAAATAAACCAAGAAAAAAATTAACTTCATCTTTAACCTAAGAAGTTTCACTTCTAACGCGCGGCTTTCCACGCACTTTCAATTTTTGTTTTATTTTTTGTTTTTTAGATTCACGTAAGGCTAATTTGTCGGACAGCGATACAGATTCAGATGTTGTGTTTGAATCGCGCTCAAAAGGTCGTTTCTCTGATACACGCAACAATCATAAGAGTGGCCGTAATGGTTTCGTTAAGAATGGTCGTAGAATTAAAACGTAGGTAATGCGTAAATATTTCTAATCATCTACTTTACATAAATAAATACAAGTTTTTCCTGTGCCTAAATGTTAGTCAAATGGCAAAAAATTGATGTTTTGTAAAAAGTCTAAAAAAACAACTATTTTTGGGCACTAATGTTGATGTTATCAGTCGTCGTGGTGGTGGGTGGTGGTTTAATTTTAATTTAATGTTAAATGGTGCTTTTATTCCTCTATTTCTTTTTTTAATAACTTATTTTGTTTTAGTAAAATATTTTGAAAGAAGTATTAAAAAAAACCTAGTCGGACACATGCTGTTCCTCAGATTTTGTTTTTGTGTGATTTCAGTCAATAGGTTTATTTATAAAAAGAGATTTTATTATTAATTTTTGTGGCATAAAAAATAAATACAATAAAAAGATAGGAGAGAATCTTTAATTTTTATGCCTCTAAGTTTTTTCCCGTCCTTATCCAGATTTCTGTAGAACCAAGAAAATTGACGGCTAGTAGATAGTTTGGCCAAAGGTAAGGACTTTTGCAAGGCACGTGATAGGCTAGGAACACTTTAAACGTTGAAAGACCATTAGGTAGAAAAGGAATAAAGGTACAAAGGAAGAAGACTACTAAGAGCCATTTGTCAAAAAAAACTTTTGATTAACAGGAGTAAAGGAGGAGAAGCTAGGAAAGGAAGAATAGCCGACGAATATCTTTAAAGTTGAAGAGCATTAAATACTCACAATCGAAGGTACAAAGGAGCAGTTTATTACTGAGCAAACGTATTTTAAGCAAGAGAAACTGAGACAATAGGCAAAATGAGGTACAAATCTCGAAGACAGACAACTACTCCTATGAGAAACATGCGGTGAAACATTGAAGTATCGAGACCTGAATGCCTTGGCACCAAAGGGAAACCGTTCTGGAAGCAAGAAGAAAATCGCTTAACAGAAAAAAGTTTGATTTTGGAACTACTGGAAGGATATACAAAAGAAGAGTTCTTCATATCTAATGAGCACAAAAGAGAAGAGCCACACGTCAAAAACTGTGACAGTGACCAGTACATATGGCAAAGGTCGCTGCAAAGAAAAGTTCCGAGAGCATGATAATTCGAGAACAAATTTTAGGTGATACTAAAAGAAGAGTGAGAAACAAACTGATTGTGAGAGAGAAAAAAGCTAGTAATGCAACAGAGGAGAGGAAAGCTACAACCAGATCACTCAGAAAGAAAACATTTTGAAGGCATGGGGCAAAAATTGTTGCCGAGTATAAGAAGTATCGAGAGTAAAATGGTTTGGGAAAAAGAGAAAGAGTATGTTTTTGGCAGAACGAGGAGAACCATTAACAGTTAGAAATATAGAGCAAAAAACTGTAGAAAATGTGAGTTAATGGAGCAAAAAGTACTTGAAACAAGTAATGCATCAAAAACAGCTTGCCTTGTGAAATTACCAGAGGAAAAACTGTCAAATGGAAAGCAGGAAACGAGAATTTCATACAGCAACAAGAGGAACAATATATTACTCTAATCAGGAGGAACTGGGGAGTTAGGAAAAAGAATGCAAATGACGAAGGGAAACAGTAATTGAGCGAAACAAATCTCGAAGATATACTAGACGCAGAAAGACTTAGGCCCTAAGATAAAAACGAGGGAACAAGTAGACAAAGGAAAATCCTCCAAATGAAGAATAGAGATCCGAATGCAGCAAAGGGAAAACGTCTTGGTAGCAAGAAGGAAATTGTTGGAGAGGAAAAAGTTTGAAATTGCGGAAGTATCGAAGGAGCACAGAAGAGGAAAGCTACAATCACAGCAATTACCGAACCGTCCAAAAATTTAGCAGTGCACAGGGCAAAGGCGGCTCCAAAGAAAAGCACCAAGAGCAAGATAATTCGAGAAAAAAGATGTATACTAAAAGAAGAATGAGAAACAAATTGAGAGGAAATAAAGATGCTGTAGGACTAGCAATTGTTCTAAGAATACAAAAGCTAGTAACGCAGGAGAGGAGAGGAGAGGAAAACTACAAACAGATCACTCAGAAATAAAAGACATTTTGGAAGCATGGATCGAAAATTGTCCCCGTAAGAAGTACCGAGAGCAAAAAGGTTTGAGAGAAACAGAAAGAGTATATTTGTGGCAAATCGAGGAGAACCATTAAAAATTAGAAAATGTGAGGTACTGACGCAAAAATTACTTGAAACAAGTACCTCATCAAAAACAGTTTTCCTTGTGATTTTATCAGAATAAAAACTGTCCAATGAAAAGCAGTTAAAAGCAAGAAACGAGAATTTCATATAGCAACAAAGAGAAACCGATTAAAGTAAACAACGGAGGACAAAAATCAAGAAACTCAAGGCATAAAGGAAAAGCCATCTAAAGAGACAAAGAGACGGGAAGAAAACAACTAATTGCAAATAAGTAGATCAAGAATGCAAGAGATCCCTGGACCGTGTACAACGATTGGCTCTGTGGCAATTATTCAAAAGTGACATCGATTCGTACAAGCTTTCGCTACCACAATTGCACACACAGAACCGTCACGATTTTACTAGAATAAATTGTCGAAATTCTACCTACCAAACTGGTTTCAATTACACACGGGGAGACCATGAAGGTCTGTAAAGAATTCACAACAATGACGCATCTGTTTTTCATCCCACATATATAAAAAAACCAAATTTCATCAAGTGCGCCAACAGTTGCTCACCAAGATCCGTCCGTAGAGAAACATGGAGACGCTTTCAATAACCCGTCTAAAGAGTGAAGTGATTCCCAACTATGAAATCACCACTACATCGGTACTACTAATGGTGATTGTGTGTTTCGTACTGTATTTCCTGGGGAAGTACTTCTGGAATCGGCGGTACTTGTACTATTGCTCGTGGAAGATGCACGGACCGTCGCCGGCTTGGCCGGTGATCGGCAACGCGTTCTACTTTTCCGGCGGTACTGAATGTAAGTCTCTCGACAATTGATCGCACAGTCTTTCATAAAAAACATAAATTAAAGATATTTTGGACAACATCATCTTTTTGGCGAGACAATTCAAATCGCCGTTACGTATCTGGTTGGGCCAACGTTTATTCATCGGCATCACCCAACCGAAAGATCTGGAAGTCGTGATGAATCGTACGCTGCACAAAGAACGTCTCTACGACGTCGCTACACCCATTGTGGGTCATGGAATCTTCACCGCACCGGTGGACAAATGGAAGAAACACCGCAAAGTGATCCTGTCGACGTTCAACCAGCAGATCTTGAACAGCTTCGTCGACATCTTTGCGGAACAATCGAATATTTTGGTCGATAAATTGCAGCAATTTGATGGCAAAGGATTGTTTGAGGTGTTTCCGTTGGTCAGTCGATGCGCTTTGGATATAATTTGTGGTAATTATGCGGCGAAAATTTTGATCAATTTCTGGAATTTTTTGATTGTAGAGACGGCGATGGGGAAAAAAGTACACGCCCAAACCATACAGTCGGATTATGTGAAATGGATCGGACGAGCGATGGAAATTGTGTTTATCCGAATGTTCCGGTTGTGGTACCATTTGGATTTCGTTTGGTACTTAACGCCTCTTTCCAGAGAATTGAAGGATATCCGCCAAAAACTAGCAAATTTCATGCTAAAAGTACGCATAATTTCATTCTAAAATCACTCCTGAAACGGTAATTTTTCAGATTATCGACGAGAAAAAAACCGAGTACCTCCGAAGCAAGACTTTGGGCAAAACTGAACTTGACGCTCCAACTAGAAGAAAGGTGTTTTTGGACTATTTGATCGAATTATCAGAAGAAGGCGCCAATTGGACCGATGAAGAGATCCTAGACGAAGCCCTAACTCTAATGATCGCCGGCAGCGACTCCACCTCAACCACAGAAAGTCTAATCCTTGTAATGTTCGGCATGTACCCCGCAATCCAAGAGAAAGTCTTCGAGGAACTACAAACGATCTTCAACGACGATTTCGAGCGTAACGTAACACCGGCAGACCTACCGAAAATGGTGTATTTGGAACGCGTCATCAAAGAAACCCTCCGATTGTTCCCAATCGGACCGGTGATCGTGCGGGCGCTCCACGAGGACATCAAATTAGATTCTTGCGTTCTACCGAAGAACACTTCGTGCGTTTTGGGCATCATCCATACGCATCGCGATCCGGAACTGTGGCCGGATCCGTACCGTTTCGACCCGGATCGGTTCCTGCCCGAACAGGTGGCCAAACGGCATCCGTACGCGTACATACCGTTCAGTGCCGGTCCGAGGAATTGTATCGGTCCGAAGTACGCTATGATGGCAATGAAAACAGTCGTAGCGACAATTGTGCGTCGTTTTAAAGTCACCTCGACGATTTATCGCAACATTGAAGATATCAAGGTGAAGGCTGATTTGATGATAAAAGCAGTTGATGGTTACTGGATTACATTGGAGAAACGACAACATGTTTAAGTAGTTGTAATAAAGATTATCCTTGACTTGGAATAATTTAATTTTCGGTAATTTTGCGGTGAGATTGTTATCGTTGCGGGGTCTACTGGGGCCAAGGCTGGGGCATTGTCTGGTCGCATATTTGAGCTTAGAAAAGCCGTTTTTGTTGTTGCAGCTTTTTGGGTGGTTTTGACCTTTCGCCAAACGGTGCCAGTAGCTCCTTTGGTATGCCAAAAGGTGTTATCAATTGTTTTGATAAAGGTCAAAAGTAGTGCTACCGGTTTTTCGGTCCAGATGATAAATGTTGGGCGATAATCTTCGCAAAAAGACTCATTTATCAAAAACGGTCATAACTTGGCGTAATGACCTCAAAACAAGTTTTTTCGATGATTTATTGAGTGCGCAGCTATTAATAAAATATATCGTTTTTATTTATAATTAATTTACTACAGATTTGTCAACAATTCAATGCTTATAAAATCGAGTTTTGTGCTGAAAATCCAAAAAAATTTTAACAAAATGCTTATCTCTTAACTCTTAATAATACATCAGGTAATTCTTAAGAAAAAAAAATAAAAATCTTAACATTATCAATAATAATAATCGTATCTATGATAACTGATAAAGAATAAAATCGATAAATCTAGAATAAGGCACTAAACGTTACGTCTTTGTGGCAAAATCAACAAAAAAAAACTGTACATTGACAACAATGGAATTTTGCACTAGAACTGGACGTGCCCCAGTGTTGCCCAAAAACGGCAAAAACGTTGCAAAACGTACACGCAACACTGAATTCAACCCTCACACAAGACTCGACGCGTTCCCCAGTGTTGCCCAAAAACGGCAAAAATCTTGCAAACACTAAATTCAACCGTCACACAAGACTCGACGCACCCAAGCATTCGTTATCAATTTGGCCCGATAAACTCGGCGAATTCCCCTTCGAACTGCCGTAAACTTTCGTCGAATACCCCGAATCGTTGTTCGTATCGCGATCGACACAATCCTGCGGATTCTCCAGCATCCGTGTGGTGCTTTCGAACATTTTATTCGAGTCCAACATGCGCGGATTGCTGCCATCCAACATGCGCAGCTTAGCAAAACGCGTATTCAAATCACTAAACTTCGTATTATCGTAGTATTTCGTCAATTCACTCTCGTAGTATTGGGCGGGCAGGTGCGGATGGTACTGTTGTTGTTGTTGGTCCATTCGGCTGGTACCGGGTCGCGATTGAGTTGCAGCTGTAGGGTCTTGGATCTTGACGATGGGCTCCAGGTAGCAACGATTGTTGGCGTCAACTAAAGCGGTGTTTATGGTTGGACTGTAAACGCCACTTCGGCTACGCGGCGCGTCAGTCGTGACGTTCTCGTAGTTCGGTAGCGGTGATAGAGTCAAATTGGAATCACCCATTGGTCCGTGACATTGGGCCATACGCAACGGCCGATCTTCGTCGTCACTACTCTCGCTGTTATTCCCATTATTGCTGGATTGTTGCGGTTGTTGTTGTTGTTGGATCCTCGCCACTAATTCCTTGACAGAAGGTCTGGATTCTGGATCGTCATCGTTGCCTTCCAGTTCATCCATACTCCTAGAAATTTGACGGTTAGAAGAAGGCAAAAAACTTTGTATATAAAACATCGTCAAACCGTGTTGTTTGCAACGGTGCCGCATCCATTTTATCCAACATCTCCAAACTGCGCGAACGCGGCAATTGCGGCTCCGGTTCACGATTGACTAAAACGCGTTCAGACCGGCGCCCCATTACGCCCCGATTGAGTTTCTGCTCCAAACCGGCCACACGTTGGCCCAATTTCAGTTGGGCTTTCTGCAATTCGCGTTTGTCGCGTTCCAAACGCGCCTCCAAATGCCGGAATAACGGGGCACAGTAGCACGTGTAACCGACACCAACGGGACCTTTACAGATATTCCCCGCCAAATCCAAATAGTATTGTTCGCCGCGTTTTAGTGGTTCGGGTGGTAGCGAGTCGAGACGTGGCGATGGGAAGGCTTCCGGATCCGGATAGTAATGGCAGCCGTACGGCGACCAATGGTGCGGTTTTTCTTGACGATTACCAATTTCTAAAATCGTTACAATTAGAAAAAATCTTAAAGAAAATTGGATAACTTACCGGTATTTTGTTTGGGATCGAACCGGACTTTACTTTTCGACCGTTTTTTCGTCTTGCTTTTCCGCTCCTTTTTCGCTACACAATCGTCCAGAATCGCCAATATCTCGTTCAGATCCTTCCGTAACGCTATATCGCGCGCCGTTTCATTCTGTTTATTCCTGACACTCCGATCACAACCCGCCTCCAACAGGATCCGTGTCAATTTCCTGCGGCCCATCGCCGCCGCTATATGCAGTGCAGTGTCGCCGTTCTTATTCTGCTCGGACACCCGGCATTGCGCCGATATCAGGATACGGGTGACGCCAGCATGACCGTATCGGGCCGCCGTATGCAACGCTGTATCGCCGTAATTGTTCTGGATATCCGGATCGCAACCGGCCAGCAACAGTTCACGGCACGATTGATTGTGGCCGTTCTGGCAGCACAGGTGGAGGGCGGTGAAACCGCCGGCGTTGGCCCGCGATAGGGTCGCTCCGGCGGCGGTCAGCAGGCGCACTGAGCGCGAGTAGCCCTTCCAGGCGGCCTCGTGCAGGGCGCTGTTGCCGTGCTGCAAACAAAACACAACAGTATTTGAAATAAACGAACAAAACAGATAGAATTCTTGTGCCGATTTCTCTTTAGGCAATTCACGCACTTCACGTGAAGAAGCAGTTTAAAATCGTTTTGCTGTGTGCAATAGATTCAATTTAGCGCGTCCGGCTTTGTATAAAGCGATAAAAGTCGATTTGTAGATAATTTCCAAAGAAGCGTAGGTTTCGATATTAAAAATGTCGCTCGTTAATTTAACGATCTTTAACTGAATCCAATAAAATAAATCATCTGGGTTTTGATGTTGTTTCATTATAATCTTCTAAAGTACACGTTTTTTTCGACGTTTCGTCGCTTGTCCGACGACAGGTTTGAGCCAGTAATCATAATTAACCGAAATATTGATATCACGTTACGATTAGTCACGATACTCGGCGTGTTTGCTGTCGAAATCAATTTGGAATCGTTCGAAATTTCGGTACAAGCAAATGCACTTTTTCTGCAAACTCTAAAAATCGTTTTGTTGGCGTGCAGAGCCCGATTTGCATCGCCAATTGGAAACGTAGCAATTCAGTGATTTATAAGCAATAAAACCGCCGGACTTCTTCTGCAGAAGCCTTTAATTTATGTCGATTATTTACGATGTTGTACCGAAAAAATAAAATATATCCGACCCCCGACAAACATTTTTACGACTCCAATAAAACCTAATCTCATTACTGAATTAGTATATTAAAAAACAAGTCTCAGAAGTCGACAATTATTGCACGAGCCCAAGTTTAGAAAATGAGCAGCGGAGCCGCGAGTTCTGACACGAGTTTTTTATATTATTTTTTCTATTTTACCTATTTTGTACCCTTTTTTACAAAAAAACTATGGAAGATTTGATATTTAGGGAAATTGGAGGGAGTTGGTGTTACTGATAAAACAATTGAACATTGTTTGATTTTTTGATTGATGTATTACTGGTTGTATATGTTACTAAAAATTACTATGTATTTTGTTGATTTTGTTTACCATTTTTGACATTTGTCAAAATCAATACCAACGTTAAAGAAAAAAATTACTACATTTTCCATTATTAGATAGTGTATCGAAATAACCTCATTTCTATACAGTAGCAAGTTTAAAAATAGCGCTATTATTGACGCAAAATAGAAAATTAGTTATTTACTTTACAAGGTGGTAAAGTGACACTTTTCACAGCAGCGGATAGTGTGAAAAGTCACTTTCCACCGTGTCAAGTACAACATTTTTTTCAATACCAACGACCTGCAATTTAATCTAGAACTTTAAAGTAAAACGTTTCGACTTTTAATTTAAAAATAGAAATTTGTTTACATTTTCGAATTTCTAGTTTTTCATAGAAACATCTTCGAGGAAATACTACACAAGGCCAACTTGCGTCGCAAAATTTGAGACAGAGACACTTGCAATCACTTGCAATTTGGTGTTTGACGAGTTCAGTTGGGTTTCATTAAAGTAGACGATCTGTGGTAGACGCAATTGTTTTTAATCGAAATTTAAATTCAAATTAACCGAAATTAATTTAAATTGAATCACTGGGAATAATTAATATATAATTTAATTGAAGATAGAGGTATTTTAATTCTCAGTTTTTTGTTTGTTTTTTTTCTTATATTCCAAAATTTAATCTGTGTATTTTTGAATTGTTCAAAATATGTGGTATTGAGAAAAAAAATGGCGTCGATTTTGTCCCAAAAAAAAACTTGTTGAACATCATTTTTAGTACCTCCAATAGAAACTAAAAGTCAATAGAGAAGAAAAGTCACTTTTCCTCACTAGAGAAGAAAAGTGTCACTTTCCATTAAGCTATTAGTAAAGTAAAGTCAACGTAGTATTGAGAAAAACTATTTACCACACTGTCCTGCTTATCGACATCGGCACCGCGCGCTAACAACAGCCGCAACACCTCCTCGTGTCCATCGGCGGCGGCCCGTTGCAATGCCGTACAACCGCTGCCGTCCGGACTGTCGACCTCTTTCGGTGCGGCCACATTGAGCAGTAGCCGTACAACCGGTGCATGGCCGGCGCTGGCGGCTAGATGTAACGCTGAACGGCCGGTATCGTCGCGTGAGAAACGCACACACCGCAACTGGCCCAAAAGGCGGGCGCACGTTTGCACATCGCCAGCACTGGCGGCCGATCGGAGGGCCGCTGCACTGCCCCCACTGCCGGCACTGCTCCCGCTCATCCAGAGCCATCCGACATACTACCTAAAACAGAGAAAAAATCGGCTAGAAATCGTCAAGAGAAAGTCATGAGAGAGAGAGAGGTGTAGAGCAACGAACCGGTGGTTGGGGCTATAAAATAAATTCTGTCATAAGTTGTTTCATGTGTTGTTGTTTTTTTCGAGTTCCAATTCATACACATGGAATATAAATAATTGTTAATGTTGTTGTTGTGTGGGTTGTTTGACTTGTTGGACATTTTTCAATTGAAATTAAATATTTATTGTAAAAGGAACGGAGAGACGGAAAAAAACCAAATCCCCGTCTTCCGTTTCGAACACAACAATAATACGACGAATTCGTGACAAGTTTCCAGTTTTATTAAATAATAAAAACCTAAATAACTGTATTACATACGTATTTATACGTAAAATATTTGTAATAAATAAACATAAAAATGTCAAGGCGAATTTACATAAAATGTTAAACATTCTTTTTTATCGGTCGGCGATCAGAAATCTCCGAATAACGCGGCGCAAGCAACACGAACCACCTAAGAATCGCGTCGATCATACGAATGTGAAATCCCCGAATAACACGGCGCGTGTAATCGGAATCGTGCCCTTAGTAATCCAGGGTGGAGTAGAGGAAGTGATCGCATAATTAATACGCTCCGGTTGCGTAGCAATAAAAAAACGTGTATGTCGCCTCTAATTAACAACAAACCGTATAATAAATGGCTTTTCTCTCGATTGAAAGAGGGAATTGATTACAAGAAAAAATCAACTGGTTAATCGAGTTTCTCGTCGTTGTGTAAAATTATTTATTCTTTAACAAATCTGTACGTTTACTGCAATCCGGACGACATGACTGTTAATTTACAAACAAACAAAGTGGTGGGATTTCAATCTTATATCTCTGTCTTTATCGTTTTGTATTGGATTATTGATGCGATTTCGTTAAATTGTATTGTTGTCTTTGTTTATTGTATGGTGTTAAAGTCGAGTTGATTCGTATCGAATAGTTCGACTATATTTCGATATTTTTCATTTGTTAATTGTAACAAATCTGTATCGATTTATTAGACTTTTCATTTAATCGTTCAATTCCTTTAAATTATTGCTAGTTACTATAAATAATTACTTTGGATTATAGTCGGTTTATTGTGAAACAATCGACTTGACTATAATCACAATACAATCATAAAAAGAATTTTTTAAAAATTATTGTAACATCAGGTGAAGTTGATAAAAATTGTACAGACAGACAACACTCTTAAAACACAATTGCAATCAACACGGTATTGCTAAAAAGATCGTGTTGTCGAAGGAATTACTGTACTTGTGTTGGAACAATCCGTTAAGAACCAACTCTAACAACGCGGATTTTTCGATCTCGGTTAGATGTGGACAAACTATATTTCATTCAACGCGGTCTTGGATGTACATAAAATATATTTCAATAAAAGACCGTGTTGTATAAGGACTTTTCAATCTAGTTAATTCAATCAATGTGTTTTTGACTGATTGAAATCGAATTAACAAGAAACACTCTTATAACACGATATTCTTAGAGAGATTCAGATATACAATAAGACTTTTAAAATAAGTTTCCATACAATACCGTGTTGTTTGAGGAAGTTTCAATCCAATCAATTTGATTTTTAGTATATTAAAAGGAAAATGTCAAGATAAGCTCCAGCTGTTTTTAATGGCAAAAACTAAGTAACAAACCCTTAAATAATTCTGACTGACTCAAATTTAATTAACAGAAAACACTCTTATAACACGATATTTTAAAAGACACCCCTAATTGAGCTGTATTTCTGATTGAACGCCGTTTCTGTAAAAAACCGTGTTGCTACTGTACTTATGTCAAAAGTACAGTATTTAGTTGTTTGTTTACAACACGGATTTGTTCACATCGATTAGATCAGGATTGGCAAACTATGCTTCATAGTTTCATTCAACGCGGTTTCTGATATACAGTAAAGCATTTAGAATATGTTTAAAAAAACGATTTTTATATTAAAATGAAAATGTGAAAAGATGAATCGTGTCTTTTAGTCCATCGGAATCGGTTCTGTTATAACACGATATGCTAAGAAAATGTATTTAATTACTATATGTAAATTGGTAGTTTTTCTTTTAATAGCTTTGTTTTAAAATTGAACTCCTAAGACACGGTTTCAATACGAGACCGCGTTATAAATAGAATCGCTGCAGGTTTCTTGTTATAACACAAACTATTAGCACCAGTTATTAATAATTTGGATTGACTGATTACTGCTGAGGTTCTTATAACACGATATTTTCAGAGAACACCTCTAATGGATTTGTATTTCTGAGTGAACGTGGTTTGTGTAAAAAAATCGTGTTGTTACTGTACTTATGTCAAAAATACAGTACAGTTTGTTTACAACACGGATTTCTTCACATTGATTACATCAGGATTGGCGCACTATGCTTCATAGTTTCATTCAACACGGTTTCAGATATTCAGTAAAACATGCAGAATATGTTTTAATAAAAAAACGATTTTTTTATTACAATGAAAATGTGAAAAGATGAATTAACAGAAGGTGTTGTTATAACACGATATGTTAAGAAAATATATTTAATTACTATATGTAATTTGGCAGTTTTTCTTATAATAATTTCGATATAAAATTGAACTCTTAAGACACGGTTTCAATACGACACCGTATTATAAGTAGAATCACTGCAGTTTTCTTGTTATAACACGAATTATTAGCACTTATTATTATTAATCATTTGGATTGACTGATTGCTACTAAGATTAGTCAAAATTGTAGCGTTATTGCAGGAACAGCGTGCACATTCTAACATTAGGATTCTTTGAACACGAATTTTCAACTATTTCGACTGTAATTGAACATTAATTAGCGATTGGTAAACACAAACTTCTTTGTTGCATTCCAAAATACAACTTCAAATATTTACCACATCAATAAAAAGAGTCAGGAACAGTGGAACATTGCAGAATCACCAAAGATTTCCTTTAACACGATTCTACAGCTTATAACGCGAATTATTCGGACTTAATTATTCGAACTTAAAACAATTTTGGAAGAATTGTTTTAAAACAAAAGATCAAAAACTCTTTCAACACGGTTTCTCTGTTTATAATACGAATGATTAGCACTGATTGTTATTCACGTGAAATAAGACGCAGGTGCTCGTCTTGATTAGCACAGATTCTTTCAACACGGTTTCCCGTACTTTTGAGTTATTCAGTAGGACAACAAATGACGCGTTTTTGTCGTGTTACTGGGCGTCTTAAACTTACTTTAATACTAATCCTAATCGTAGTATAACACATCAAAATGACGGCTTTTTTAACACGGTTTTTTGCTCAATACGATTCTTCTATTCAATCAAATATGTAGTAAAAACAATTCTAGAAAAGTAGGAGAGTTTAAACGTACAACATCAAAGTACTTTTTAGCACGCTTTACGTCAAAGTCAAGCCGATTAAAATCTGCCAGGCCGACTATAGATCAACTTACTTCTTTAATTGGAAATGCTGCAATTCTGGCTTCTTTACGCGTACACAAGTCGCCAACAATTACCGAATATTTCAACGAAAATTGTTGAAATTCTCAACGACAATGTCGCAACAACCATACAGCACGGTTAGATTTAAATTAATTTAAAATATTCACTCGTTCACACACACACACACATCCAAATAATTGCCAAATAATCTAGGATAAAGTAAACTATCTGACAAGACAAGAAAAAACAAAAAACAATATAATCTTTTTGGGTGGAAAAACTGGGAAGATAATAGATTTGGCTCGGACAATCTTGCAATTGTCATTATTATTATTATTATTATTATTTTAGGTTTTTGTTGCCATTGTTGAAAAACATTTATTTTTAGTTTTTTTGTGGTGTGTGTGTACTGGGTGATTCTGTTAAGGTCACGCACGAATTACTTCTATTTCGATATAGTTTTTTTTTGTTCTATTCGTTTTTGTTTTTTTTTTCAAACACTGTCCTTAATAGTTTATTAGTTCTGGATAATTTCAATGTTTAAACAATCAAGCGATGCACGACCGACGATTTGTTACAGATTATATAAAACACGACAATCATTCACCGGCGATTGATGGCTCGTAGAACACGGCGCGTAATACTGTACCGCGTAATATCGACGCCGTATTTGCGATTGCATCAATGAATGTTGGCGAATGTTTAAGCAAAAGTACAGTCGGGATGATTATTTATTAAATCGCGACACTCCTTGGATCTGTACAATTCAATAGATCGTATAATTGTCGTTATGATTGGATTTTTTTCAAAACCATTTCGAGATTTGATTTTTAACAATAGCCACATTAATAATAAAAATAATAATAAATAATAACAAATAATAGTAATATTGATATATGATTTAGACTAGTTACAGGATGATTGTTGTGGTTTTGTGGGATGGGACTCGATCTGCACGAACCAACAACCATAACGATCTGATTGTGTTAAACACAAGATTATCGCATAAATTACATTGTATTTGGTCGTATCATAACCTAATCAGATGCTTGTTATCAGATTCGATTTATACAGGGTGTCTGGTTCGAATTGGTCGCAACGTTGTGACTTTGACAGGCGTATGGGCAAAGAGAAAGATGGAGATAGTCGGAAAGTGGGTGAAGCAGCTATATAGTAGAGAAGAATAGTAGATGAAGGTGCTTAGAAAATAGATGGAATAAAGTGAGATGGAAATCGGATAATGAAGTAGAGAATGAGGGAAAGCTAGTGTGAACCGATCCAATTGCATTGCATTAGAGGGAGAGAGACACGTGAGGTAGCCTCAAAACAAAAGGGAATCTGATAGAAAGAAGGCTGGAATAACAATGGATAGCACAGAATCATGGAAGAAGAAAGGGAAGAATCGTAGAGGGAAAGACAAAAGGAGAATTTAAAACACTAGTTAAATATCGAAAGAGACAGAGAGAGAGAGATTCTCGTCAATTTATCGTGAGAAGAACTATAGCGAAGTAGCAGACTTAAGGCGGTCACTGCTTTGAAAACAATAGAATCGGTGGTAAGAGAACCAGTAGGAGATTGAACGATGTGGAAAAAAAATGTTAAGAATGGTGAAGACGATAGAAAACCAGACTGTAACGAAACACTCTTACAACGCGGTTTTCGTGTAATAGAATTCTTCTGAAAGACGGTTTAGATACAACACGGATTTCTCCATCTCGCTCAGATCTAGAGGGGCAAACTTTTTTCCACAGTCTCATTCAACGCGAAAATTTATTTTAATAAAAGACCGCATTGTTTAAGGATTTTCATTCTGATTAACACGATGTTTTGTGGCAGATTAAAATCAAATTAATAGGAAATATTCTTATAACACAATATTCTCTGAAATCCGCAGTCAACGTGGTTTTTGTAAAAGATACAAGAGTACAGCAACTCGGAAACTCTCTTACAACACGAATTTGTCCATCTCAATCACATCTGGATGCGTGATTTCGGATATACAATAAAACTTTTAAGCTACATTTGCATAAGAGATCGTGTTGTAAAAGTGTTTTTAGGGGCGCAAATTTTGTAACAAAATACTAAATAATTCCGACTAATTTCAAATTGAATTAACAGAAAATACTCTTACAACACGCTATGCTCAGAGAACATTTCTAATTGCTCTGTATTTCGCAGTGGATACGATTTCTGTAAAAAGATCGTGTTATAGAAGGAAATACTGTATTTATGTCTACAATTGAATTTGATTGTTTCTATAGAAATATGTCTCTTTTTCTACACGGATTTTTCCATCTCAATCAGATCTGGATAGCCAACCTATATTTTACAGTCTCATTCAACGCGATTTCGGATATGCAATTTATTTCTATAAAAAACCGTGTCATATAAGGCAATTTGATTTTAGTACATCAAAAGAAAAATATTAAAAGATGCTTCAGAAGTGTGTTTTTAATGAAAGAAATCAAGTAAATCGCTAAATAATTCTGACTGATTTCAATTGAATAAACAGGAAACACTCCTATAACACGATATTCTCTTAGAACACGTCTAATTGATCTGTATTTCACAGTGAACACGGTTTCTGTAAAAAGATCGTGTTATAGAAGATTTGGATGGGTAAATTATATTTAATACGATTTCGGATGTGTAATAAGACTTTTAAAATATGTTTCCATAAAAGACCGTGTTATCTAAGGAAGTTTCAAGACAGTTAACTTGATTTATCGTATATTAGCACCGTATTTTTAGTGACCGAAATTACGTAACAAATTGCTAAATAATTCAGCCCGATTCCAATCGAGGCTACACTCTTATAACACGATATTGTCTTAGAGCACTTCTATTAGATCTGCACTTCACAGTGAACACGGTTTCTGTAAAAAGATCGTGTTATAGAAAATTTGGATGGGTAAACTATATTTAATGCGATTTCGCGTATATATGTTTCCATAAACGACCGTGTTATGCAAGGAAGTTTCAATCCAGTCAACTTGATTTTTAGTATATTGTCACCGTATTTTTAATGTCAGAAATTACGCCACAAATAACGCAACACTCTAATAACACGATATTCTCTTAAAACACTTATAATTGATCTGTATTTCACAGTGAACACGCTTTCTGTAAAAAGATCGTGTTATATAAGATCTGGATGGGTAAGCAATATTTAATGCAATTTGGGATGTGCAATAAGACTTTTAAAATATGTTTTCATAAAAGACCGTGTTATCTAAGGAAGTTTCAATTCAGTTAACTTGATTTTTAGTATATTGTCACCGTATTTTTAATATCAGAAATTACGTAACAAATAATTCAGCCCGATTCAAATCGAGGCAACACTCTAATAACACGATATTCTCTTAAAACACTTATAATTGATCTGTATTTCACAGTGAACACGGTTTCTGTTAAAAGATCGTGTTATAGAAAATTTGGATGGGTAAACAATATTGTACAGTCTCATTTAATACGATTTCATATGTGCAATAGGACTTTTAAAATATATATGTTTCCATATAAGACCGTGTTATTCAAGGAAGCTTCAATACAGTTAACTTGATTTTTAGTGTATTATTAGCGCCGTATTTTTAAGGATAGCAATTATGTAACAAATCGCTAAGTAATTCAGACGGATTTCAATCGAGGCAATACTTTTATAACACGATATTCTCTTAGAACACTTCTAATTGATCTGGATTTCACAGTAAACTGATCGTGTTGTGGAAGGAATTACTGCAAAAGGAGAAAACGATAAAAAATCAGAAGATAACGAAATAGAATGCTCGCCGCTGTTGTAAATCGGTTACATCAGAAGTTGATTTGAATAAAACGCAAAAATTCTAATAAAACCAATTGTGCAACATCATAATTCCCCATTCGAGTAACTCTCAATGACGCCCGCCAACCTTTACAAATCCAACAACGTTGTTGTAAGACAACAACAAAAAAAAGTAGTTGATTGTATTAATAACAACGGCAGCAACTATTCTCCTTCATTATAGAAAATCAAAGAATGAGTTTCTCTTAATAAAAAAAAACCTTTAAAAGACGACAAAATAATACGGCATTTTATACACGGCAAGGCAATTGAGTTGAAAACGTTTCTACAATATACACACATCTGGGCTTCCAACGGCTCGCACAATAATTAAAAAGCGTTGTGGAAACAACCGGTAATTATCGAGGGGAGACGGCACGATACATAGAAAGTGGAAAAAAAGCGAATTTCTCTACAGATTCGTATCGAACAGACAACTAACTTCCGTCGGTTTTTCGTTGAGAAATCGACTACCAGAATGGGCTGCTGAGAAAGCCGAATTTTCCGCTATGCTCGAGGTGTGAAAAGCGTGAGAAGCTGTTGTTTGTTTGTTAATTTACTCGGGTATTTCTCTTTAATTAATACCCGAAATGTTAATGGCACTTATTGTTCGTATAGAGCGCTATACAGTGGCTATTGTTTCAGGAGAAAATTAATAAAATCTCCACACATACACACACTCAGGCACATACACAAAGAAATCATTGGAGTAACGTGCAAGAATTCATACTGACACAATCAACATTGTGTCCAAATGGCATATCAATTGTTCAAACTGAAATATTGATTGTTTTTTTGGTTCGTCACCGAATCGTACGTGATCAATTTTGGTAATTAGTCTTCTTATGTTTTAATTAAATATTAATTAGTAGAATGTTTAGTTAGCGGTTGGCGGGCGCAAAGTACTTTTCCACATTCCACAACGCACAACTCTTTTAACACGATTTCGTTGTTAAAACGCGAAATATTGATTTTCTACTTGTAGACAAAATTTGAGGGATGTTTGTTTGAATTTGCCGCTGTTTTTATTGTGGCTAAAGTTACAATACGCTATTATGATTGGTTCAATCTACCGCTAAATTCAAACACAACTTAACCTTAGAGTATTAATTGTTTCAGTACTACTGGATTATTAGTGAGAATTTGTTTATTTCTCAATTATTTCGTTATAAATGTACAAATTCTCTGAAAATAAGTGAAACTTACATAATAGCGTTAAATTTTTTTGTTTTAATTAAACATTAATTAATAAAAATGTTTAATTAGCGGTTGGTGAACGCAAACTGTGTTTCCGCATTCCGGAACAAGAGCCCAAAAATTTTCTATAAACAACAAAACTATTGAGAGAGAGGAGAAATATTAAGACACTCCTTTAACGCGATTGCCTTGTTACAACACGATTTATTAGCACTAATTTTATCGTTCATTTCAATTGCTGCTAAATTGACGTGTTATCGCAGAATACGTTGAATATCAATATCAATCAGCAACATTATATCGTGAGGATTCTTTTAACACTCATTTTCTATTTATTAAACGAAATGTTCGACTGTAATTGTTTATTAATTAGCGATTGGCAAATATAAACTTATTTTCCGTGTTCCATGAAACAGATCCAAAAGTTTACACTAAACTAAACTAAGTTAAACGTGTTAGAAACAGTAGGAGCCTGGGGAAACATCGTCTCTTTTAACACCATTTCCAATTTATAACGCGAATTATAGGAATTTGGAACAGATGCAAAACAATTCTGCACACGTTAATAAATTATTTTAAAACAAAGGATCATAAGACTTTTTCAACACGATTTCCTTGTTATAACGCAACTTATTAATTAGATTTGGCTGATTGCTGCTAAGATTAGTTTGAGTTTTCGTGTTATCGTAGGAACTGTTAAACATCAATATCAGTCAGTGCATAACTGTTGATAATGACATCAAAATTAGGGGTCTTTTAACACGAATTTTTCTACTTAGATGACATGATCGAATGTAATTGGACTTTAATTTAAACGGAAAACACTACAAGTCTCTTTTAACACGATTTTCCAGTTTATAATGCGAATTGTTCGAACTTAAAACAAATATAAAACAATTCTGGAAACGTTGGAGAATTGTTTTAAAATAAAATATCAAAAGATTCTTTTAACACGGTTTCGCTGCTTATAATATGAACGATTAGTCATGTGGAATAAGACGCAGGCGCTATTCGCTACTTTACTATTAAAGTTAGTCCAAGCTTTCGTGTTGTATAAATATTTGAAGAGCTGAGAGAGGTAGGAAGAGAAAAAGAGTGTTTAGAAAAGTCACACATCAGATTCTTTCAACACGGATTCTGTGCTTATAATCTGAGTTATTCGATAGGAATACAAGCCATGCGTTATTTTCGTGTTGTTAGTAGCCTTAAACTAACACGAATCCTAATCGTAGTGTTAAAGAGGCTATCAAAATGGCGGCTCTTTTAACACTATTTTTTTAAAAATTAAATGCAATACAATTCTTCTACTCAATAAAATACTCAATAACGAACCTACAATATCAAAGCACTTTTTAGCACGCTTTAATTACTGCTAAAATTCGTGCGTTCGTGTTGTAAGATTATTTCAACTCTAAAATTGACACTAATACAAACACTAGTTGAGAGACAGTTAGAAAGACTCTTTGTACACGATTTTCTTGCTTATCAAGCATCTGCTGACTGATAGAGTTGTTCCAAAAGCTCGTGTTATGGGAAGCCTCAGCGACTCTTAAAGTACGCTACAGTTAATTAAAGGCACAACGTTTCTTACATATAATCAAATATTTTAATCAGCGTTATGTAAACAACTAAATAAGTAATAAAATTATAATTTCTGGTACCGTTAAAAATATTATTAAAACTACATTTGGTAGATGTTGCAACCGAAACTAAAAAATCACAGGTGGTCTTGTATGCCGAACGTACAGTAAATATGCTCTAAATTGGCCGGCCTGACAAGACAGTTGAAAATCAAATGACTTCAACTCGACGTTGATAACTGAACATTTTTTCATAAATTACAGTGACACCTCTCTACAGACACTGGAACTTTCAACTTCCAGAACCTCCCTAATACGGACATTCTTTCCAAGGTCTGTGGGTGTTCGTATTAGAGAGGTTCTACTGTATTAAGTAACTTGAACAAGCTTTTCTATACTAAATTCAGCGACCAAAAAATTACTAGATTTGACAGATGTCATGTTAAACTTAAAGTATGTACTCCCAGGGCTGTAAGCGGGGATATAAGCGCAAACATATAAATCCCTAGAAATATCACTATATTCAAGGGTACCAACTTAAATCTAGGAACGGTTGGATCGATGAATTTAGTATAGAGGTTCTTAGCCTTGGGGTCGCGTGGAACAATTTCATGGGCTCCGTACGTTTTAAACAATACGACCTTAAAATTTGTGCGGTTCTTTGGTTGTACCTATGATAAACATTTCTAATAGATTTGTGAATTTATTCCTACTCTTTAACCAAAAAGGTTAACCCTGGTTCTAGTAGTTTGTATAGTGCATTCAGGGATCAAAGAGTTACTAGATTTGACAGACTTGTCGTTAAACGAAGTAGAAGTAGAAGTTAAGGAAAAAGACATATGAAATATCACTAAATTCACGCGTACCAACTGAAAGCTAGTAACGCTTTGGTCCGTGAATACATTATAGAATCGCCAAGCCAAGTTGATCGAGCCAATATCGTAATGATCTCAGGTTTGCAGCGATTTGAACGACTCGACTCCAACGAACTAAGTTATTTCTTACAGTCTCGCAGGCGATTGCACAAGAATGTGTTTTTTACAATAAGTTCTCTCGTATTTTCTAGATTTTTACGTATACTTTCTCTAATTTTAACCATCCATCATTGCCTCATCATTTATTTACAACAATTTTAAACAAAAAATTACCCACATAAATCATGGTTTTTCAACAACTCACTTACTCGTTATCTATTTTAAGAAATTTAAGGGCACTCTTTTACAATAATTCCAACAATTTCCATTGCGTAGAATTTGTTTAGAATCCGGTTTAATTTAAAATTAATAATAATAATATCAAATAAATTAGAGAGATTGATTGGTAAACTGAATAACTTGTAAGAACTTTTAATTTTGCATAATTAAAAGCGATCTAATGATAATTGAACGACTTATGTGCAGGATTGTTTATTATTAATATATTTTGAATGCTAAAGTGTCGTTTTTATAAATGATTTGTCCATAATGAGGATGTGAAAGATTTCTACCAACTCCACACAACCAACCAGTTCTCCAAATCGACCAACAAATATTGAATTATTAAACAACAACATAAATTAATTGGATCTGTATTTAAACATACATACATTGCATGCTAATCGAATGCTTAATTTATTTAACTTGTATACATCACACATAACGTTTTATTTTCAATATTGTAACAGATAGTTATCGTTTATCGGGCCGTTCAAGTCTCGGGTTGGTATTTCCTGTTTTTTAAGGGGGCAAAATAGAAATAAATTGGCGACAAGCCTAGATTTTATAAATGTTGTTTTGTTTCATAGAAATGTGCAGATTTTCTAAAAATAATTGGCACAGAAATTATGGCGTTCAATCGGAATTTGCAGGGTGGATTTTCAAATTTACCGCACATTTTTCGGGTGGTTACAACCACAATAGGATAGTTGGATTGGTTGCCGCCGAGCGCCAAATTCAAACCAAATCTTACAATTTCAACTAATTCGCAATTATTTGAGTACCGCTGGATTAATGATGCGAATTTTTTTTTTATATCAACTTTGTTATAAAACGTCTAGATTTTCTAAAAACAAATAAGACTCAAATTTGAGAGGTGACTCTTGACTATTGTGGCTAAAGTTTCAAAGAGATATAGTTTGATTGGTTGCAACCGAGCGCCAAATTCAAATACAGCTTAACCTCAAATACTTTATATTGTTTGAATACTACTGATTTAATTATGGGAAATTGCAATACAATTTTCAAATTTGCTAAAACAAAGAAATTACAAATAATGGTGTTAAATTAGAATTTAAAGCACGAATTTCTTAGTTTTTAGCGAATTTTTGTGGTGGTTAAAGTTCTAACAGGCTATTTTGATTGGTTGTGGCCAGGCGCCAAATTCAAACCAAATCTTACCACGCTTTTCGATTATTTCGCAATTGTTCGAGTACTGCTGGATTAATTTATTATTAATTTTATAAAAACAAATGGAACTCAAATTTAATAGCTAATTTTTAAATTTACTGCAATGTTTATTGCGGCTAAAGTTCCAATGGACTAATTTGATTGGTTGCAGCCGAGCGCTAAATTTAAACACAACTTAACCTCAAACAGTCTTGATTGTTTGAATACTACTGGATTAATAATAGGATATTGATAATTTTTCATTCAAAGGGATGAAATTTTGATTATCGCAAATTATTGTGGTGGCTAAAGTTCCAATACACAATGTCGATTGGTTGTAGTCGAGCGCCAAATTCAAACCGCACCTCAGCACAAATTACCATTATTTAGCTTTTTTAATAAAAATTGTTATAAAACGTGAAGATTCACTAAAATAATTGAGACGGCAATAAAATTTTTAAACGCAATTTAAGGGATAAATTTTTGAATTTACCGCATGTTTTTGTGGTGGTTAAAGTTCCAATACGCTATTTTGATTGGTTGTAGCCGGGCGCCAAATTGAAACCTAACATTGCCGCTATTTTCGACTAATTCGCAATTGTTTGAGTACTGCTGAATTAATGGTAATTTTTTTTAATGTTATAAAACATACGTCTTTAAAAATAAACGTAAATAACAATTAATTAGACGTTAAAATTTCTTAGATTCTTGATTTTACCGCACTTTTTGTCGTGGCTAAAGTTCCAGTGTAACATTTTGATTGGCTGCAACTGGGCGCCAAATTCAAATTGATTAGTGGATTAATAAAGGGATATTTCTAAATCAAGTTTGTTTTACAAACGTAGAATTTTTCTAAAAACAATCGAAATTCAAATTTGAGAAACGATTTTTCAAACTACCGCAATTTTCATTGTGGCTAAAGTTCCAATGGCCTTTGTCGATTGGTTGCAGCTGAGCGCCAAATTCAAATCGATCAATTTTCTATTTGTTTGAGTACTGCTGAATTAATTATAGAAAATTGTTTCAATCTTTTTAATCAATTTCTCAATTACTGATTTGTAATATGAAACGATCACTTTAGAAAACATGATCAATTAACCGTGTTCTCATTAAATAAAACTACTTTCATTTAAATAATTCCATTTGAATTTCCATGTTTTTTCAATTAAATCAACGATCGTGATCGTAAATCATATTGCCATAATAAATATCAATCGATCCAGTTTTTCTATTACGATTTCTATCAAATTTCGAGTAAAACTATTCAAATTTACCGCCACAATCATCATCTCGCATTGGCCGAAAAAAAAACAATCGCTAATTTTAATTGGTTGCAATCAAGCGGGAAAAGTTTGAGTTTTAACAAATTATAATAAATAATCGATTAAAAGTCAATATATGCAGAGAATCAATTTTCTTCGACCAATTGATATAAATTTTCCCGATTTTTATCATAGAAATGGCGCAAAATTACAGAAAATTGCCTATTATCAACAGGAAAATTAAAATAAATGTACTCTTCCTGGAACTCAATCGACCAGAAATTTTTTAACTGATTTTCCGGTCTAGGCTAGAAAATTTATAACAATGACGTCACAAGTTTCCCGATTCCAATTGGCTGTCGCTACCAGCCCGACCAATCACAGGCGCGTATCTGTTGTGTTTATTGAAGGGTTGCCTGGTAACGCTAATTTGGCGCATTATTCGAATTAATCATTATAATTTCAAGTTGATACCGCTTTGCAGGCTGTAATTTGTCGTTTCACCATCTTGTCCAGCGATTATTTATCGATTTTCCCACCAATTGATTCATTTCAAATAAATTTACATAAATTAATAGATAATTATACGACAAATTGAATAATTAATGTATTTAGAGAATGAACGATCTAGAAATAAATCCGTTTCCTTGAGATTTGAGATGCAATCGTGGCGAATCGTAAACGGAACAATCACACGCCTCATTTCACATTATTATACCGTTTGGCATAATTCTAATAACACGAAATTGGCATTTTTCTACAACAATTATCGTTATATATTTAGAACACGACCGATGATTAGATTAATAATCGATTTGAGCGGTCTGGTATGCAAAAGCAATAAAGAACCGTTATCATCGATAAAAAAATCCACCGGTTTCTGGGCATAGTTGTTGGGAAATTAGTTCGACCTCGAGCAACGCGATGCAAAAAACCGTGCCATACGAGATACAGGTACAAATTATGGTCTGGACAGGCAATAATTTTTTTTTAACTAGAGTTGGGTGGTCTTTATTGTTGGTGGTGTTGTTGTTATTGTTGTGTAGGCGTTGGGACATTCAATAAAAATCAATAAAACTCTTTCTGTTGGATCAAATGACAACGATAAAAGACACAAAAAAAACGTATAAAGAAAAGCCCAATATTTTAATTATAAATTGGAAAATTTACGATGTTGTTAAATATTTTATTTTTCTTCGTATTCAGGATAGACACACACGTTTTTTTTTCTCGGCTGTTTTGTTTCTTTATTTGTTTGTTCCGCTGCTTGTTGGATTTGTTTGGAAAATGTCCAAACGATAAATCCGATTATTATAATAAATAAATAATAATAATAATGATAATAGTAATAGATTTATTAGCAATGATAGGCGTGTATCAAAAACTGTTTGAAAGCTAATAATAATATTTGCAAAAAATAGAGTGAAGAGGACCGTTAATGTAGCGTTGAAATGTGGCAGTCAAGGCCGATGCAAACAGATGTGCAAGTTTCGTGCAATGTGGTGGAATCGTCGACGACACTCGAAATGTAAACGAATATTATTCGCCAAGTTTTGCTGCACGTGTCTGGCCAGGGAAAAAACGCTGCCAAAGCGCGTATCATCCGTGCATAAACTATTCCTTTAGTGATCGATTCGAACTACTTTCATACTCTTCAAAATTCTGCCATAGTTGGTTGAGTCGATCTCTGATAGTTGTGTCTCCTTTCGAGAGCTTCAGGTAGTTGTTAAAATTCATGGCTGGTGCAAAACAATGTACAAATTGTGCAACCATCGCTAAAAATGTAAACTGTTGTTGCACTAGACAAAAAATTGTTACAAAGACGTGTGTATCGTGTGCAAAACGGATGCAAAGCTACAAACTTTCAGACAATCCTTTAGTGACCGATTAGAACTGCGTCCAGACTCTCCAGATTTTTTCCAGTGCATGTGAGAACTATTTGAACTTAGCGTTAAAAGTTTTGCCTGCTTTCGGGAGCTTTAAAATTCTACAAATGAGCTTCATTTGTTCTATAAGTATCCTTGTTTTAAAAATGATAAAATCTGTTTCCAGACAAATAATTGCAAAAGATATCAAGTCAAGGCTGGTGCAAAACAATGTGCAAATTGTGCAATTGACGCCTAAAATATAAACTGTTGTTGCACTAGCCAAAAAATTGCTACAAAGACGTGTGTAGTGCGTGCAAAACGTATGCAAAACTGCAAACTTTCAGAAAATCCTTTATTGACCGATTAGAACTGCTTCCAGACTCTCCAGATTTCTTTCAGAACATTTAAGAGCTATTTGAACCTATCTGTAATAGTTTTGCCTGCTTTCGGGAGCTTTAAATTGTTACAAATTCTTCATTTGTTCTATAAGTATCCTTATTTCTGGAATGACAAAATCTGTTTCCAGACAAATAATTGCAAAAGATATCAGTCATGACCGGTGCAAAACAATGTGCAAATAAACTGTTGTTGCACTTGTTCAAAAATTGCGGCAAAGACGTGTGTAGTGCGTGAAAAACGCATGCAAAAACTGTCAACTTCCAGAAAATCGTTTAGTGACTGATTAGAGCTGCTTTTAGACTCTCCAGAATTTTGCCAGAATATTTATCTTTGATAGATTAGCTTGCTTTTGAGAGCCTTAAATTGTTACAAACACTTCTTTTGTTCTACAAAAATAGCAAAAATTGAGATGCTTCAATCATTTCTTCATCATTGCTTCAATAATAACAAAATCTGTTTCCAAGGTAATAATTGCAAAAGATGTCACTGAAGGCTACTGAAAAACAATATGCAAAAAGTGCAAAGTGCTATATCGCGTTGCACTTGTTGGTAGATGCAAAAAATTGCGTTAAAAACGTGTGTCGTGCTTACATAACGAATGCAAAAATTGCTCACTTTCAAAAAATTCTTTAACGACCGATTAGGACTATTTTCAGATAGTTCAAAAATCTGTTAGAAGATTTATAACCCGCTCGGGTCTATCTGCGATAGCTTTGGTAAGTCGAAAGAATCGAGATGCTTGAATAAATAAATAAAATCTGCTTTATAACTATTAATTAAAAAAAATATATATCAGTGCTAGTGGGGAAAATGTGCAAATTGTGTAAATAGTGCTCAAAATGTAAAGTTTTATTGCACTGGTCGGTAGCCGCAGAAAAATTGCAACAAAGACGTGATAGTGCGTGCAAAACAAAAGCAAAAACTGTATACTTTCAAAAAACCTTTAGTGACTGATTAAAGCTGTTTTCAGAATTTTCAAAATTCTGGCAGAAAGTTTGGAGACTACTTGTGTAAATCTTTAATAATTTTGCTTCGTTTCGTAAGCTTCTATAAGCTATTCTTTTGTTCCAGAAAAGTAGAAAGATTCAAGTGCGTGAAGCAATTCTTCATCAATCCTGAAAATTGCTTCAAATGTGACAAAATTAATAATGGCAAAAGATGTTACTGAAGACTGGTGCAAAACACTGTGCAAATTGTGCAAATAATGCTCGGATTGTTGTTGCACTTGTCAATAGATGCAAAAAGATGCGACAAGGGCGTAGGTAGTGTGTGCAAAACGGTTACAAAAGCTGCATACTCTCATTATTCTTCGAAATTGTGCCAGAACGTTTAGGAGCTACTTGAGCTTATCATTAATAGTTTTACTTATGTTCAAGAGCTTCAAATTGTTTCAGAAGCTTCCTTAGTTCTACAAATTCAAATAATCAAGATGCTTGAAGCATTTCTCTATCAGTGCTAGAATTGCTTCAAAAGTTAAAAAATCTATTTCCATCCCAAAAGATTTCCGTCAAAAAATAAGCGACAAGGCGTGTATAGTGCGTGCAAAATTGATGCAAAAACTTCGTACCTTTGTAGAACCGCTTAGTGAGCGATTAAATCTACTTTCATGCAGTTGTCACACCGTTTTTGTGGCTATAGTTTTGCATCCTTGCATAGTTGTAACGCCAAGAGATTTATGTAGAAATAGAAGAGATGCGAGAATTTCTGCATCACTCCTAGTTGCAGGTATTTGAAGAATTTTTAAACGCAAAGTGGAGCAAATGAAAGACTTTTAATAAACTTCCGTCTCCTTTTCCTCTGTTATAACTCCCGAATAATTTTTGCAAGTCTTCAAAAAAATCGCGTCCAAATATTCCAAAACAATTTGAATCGCGTTATTAATAGTAGACATATTTATTAAAATAAATGAGGAAAAGAAAGCGATAAAAGCATGTGATTTATCACCATAATTATGTAATTTATATGCAAAATACACCCTAGCTATTCATGCGGAACTCTACATTTTACCTTTTTGTTGCATTCGTCTCATAAGAAGGTTTCTTCAGAGGATAATCGCCATGCAAGAAAGACTTAACAATATTGTTAATAGTATAAGTTTTGGAGATTACACTTTTAAAATTCATGTTTGAGATGCACTGATTTGTTGACTCTGCAATGTGTACCTAGAATTTTGCAAAAAAAATCCCGATACACCCAATAGGCCGTTAAAGTGGCCAACTTGATCGTATAAGTATCTCTTCACATTACCGATTTCCAAGAAACCGATTACCGTTATCCCTTTTTAGTTGTGAAACTTCAAGTGTGCAAATACGCTTGGAAATATATGAGAATTTCACCAATAGTTCACATTTTGATGCAATTTAATATTTTCTAGTTTTTCAAGGCTACTATCGATTCTAATGAAGTCATTAATATTTAAATATGAAATTTGAACGGAGCCGGATACGAAAACAAGTCGTAAAATACTATCAAAAGGCCGCTATTTTCTTTACGAGCATTCCATTGCACGGTTTGGTCGTATTTTTGGTATTCTTGTTGTAGTGGTGTCTCCTCGATTTCTTGACCGAATGGAGCAAATTTACAAGAAATAAAAGTGTCCTTTCTATATATACCTATATATATATGTAGTGTATAGGTATAATCGAATAATGAAAGATCTTGTTGCGAACCTGATTTTGGCCTTGAAATATCTTTTGTCATATTTTACTCCACTGCATCTTCATTAGTATTCTATTCAACATACCCGTTTGCTATGTTGGCTATTTTGCTTATATATATATGATATATTTTTTTTGTAGCGTTTTTCTTTACGAAACATATACGTACATGTATCGATATTTGTTTACATATGCAAGTATCAGTGTTGAATTATGAGCGAGTGTTTTTTTTTCGTTTGGATTATTCCATTTGAATAACCACAACAAAATTCTTTTGATGCGAATCACACCTGTTTGTACGCGATCGAATCGTAAATCTTTGATTAAGCATGCAGAAAAGTGAGCATTTTGACGATTTGTAATGCTTACATCAGGCATTTTGTACTGTTTGCAAAAGTATAGAAGTAGTTATAATTTTTCGGAAGTTTTACAGCTTTTGCATCGGTTTTAAGCATTTGGCAAATTTGATTCTAAATTATTCCAACCCCTTTAAAATCAGATAATCTATAATACCCCAGTAGAAGTGAAATCGACGCACTGGCAAGGGCCTGGCTAGTTTGCCTAGATTAAAACCAGGCGCTAGCCGGTACACGGAAAAAAACCTACAGGTGCTACATGTCGTAGACCTGTAACATGATCCTGAAGCAACAACAGGAAAATTCTGTAGCTGCCACAGGACCAACACTGCAACCACAACAAGACTAGTCTTGTAGTACCAACAGGAGCGACCTCTAACTACTAATCCTGTTGCTGCTGCAGGATCATGTTACCGATCTACGATATGTAGCACCTGCTGGGTTTTTTTTCCATGTACCTACTAGGGATGTTTTTTTTCTACGATCGCGTGAAAACGTCTATTTGCCATGCATGTATGGAGCTATCGAAAGTACTCGATTGCAGTAGGCTTCGCGGTTGCTGTGGCGACCTTAGTAGATAAGATGGAAAGATGATTCTAATTGGCTGAAACATAAAGTCGCTTCTTCAAAGGATGCGTAACTATTAGACAGAGGCATAAGTGTTTTCGAACGGTTTCACCGACTGTATCAAAGCAATTTTAAGCAGTCATTTACAGAGTTTCTGAAGCCGTGCAATTTTTGCAACGTTTTGCATAGGCAATTTTTTTATTCATATCGACTTACAAGGGGAATGGATATGGTGCAGAAGCTCTTGCATCTCGACTCTTTATTTAGAAACTTTCGAGAGGATTCAAGCTTATTTAAGTAGCTTCTAAATGTTACGACAAAATTTTGAAGAATATGCAAGTATTTCTAAACGATTTTCTAAAAATGTACAGTTTTTGCGTCGCTTTAGCGAAAACATCAACTGTTCTACCCAAAATATGAAAATAGTTCTAAGCGGTCGCTTAATAACTTTCTGAAGACGTGAGGTTTTTGCAACATGACATTTTGATTCTTCATGTAAACACGTTGCAAACAACAAGTAGTATCTAAACGTTGTGACAAAATATTGAAGAATATCAAGTATTTTTAAACGATTTTCTAAAGATGTAGTTTTTGCGTTGCTTTAGCAAAAAAATCAACTGTTCTATGCAAAATATGAAAGTAGTTCTAAGCGGTCGCTTAAGAACTTTCTGAAGACGTGAGGTTTTTGCATCATTTTGCACATGCATTTTATGCTATTGCATGACATTTTGATTCTTCATATAAACACCTTGCAAAAGTTTTAAGCCTTTTAAAGAAACAAGTAGCTTCTAAACGTTGTGGCAAAATGTTGAAGAATATCGAACAATCCTAAACGATTTTCAAAAGATGTACAGTTTTTGCATTGCTTTAGCAAAAAAATCAACTGTTCTATGCAAAATATCAAAATAGTTCTAAGCGGTCGCTTAAGAACTTTCTGACATCGTGAGGTTTTTGCATCGTTTTTCGGATGCATTTTTTGCTATCGCATGACATTTTGATGCTTCATGCAAACACCTTGCAAAAGTTTTAAGCCTTTTAAAGATAGAAACAAGTAGCTTCTAAATGTTGTGGCAAAATGTCGAAGAATATTGAACAATTCTAAACGTTTTTTAAAGATGTACAGTTTTTGCATCGCGTTAGCGAAAACTTCAACCGTTCTACCTAAAATATGAAAATAGTTCTAAGCGGTCGCTTAATAACTTTCTGCACATGCATTTTTTGCTATGGCATGACATTTTGATTCTTCATGCAAACACCTTGCATAAGTTTTAAGCTTTTCAAATATAGAAACAAGTAGCTTCTAAAGGTTGTGGCAAATTATGAAAATAGTTCTAAGCGATCGCTCAATAACTTTCTGAAGACGTGAGGCTTTCGTATCGTTTTGCACATGCATTTTTTGCTATTACATGACATTTTGATTCTTCATCTAAACTCCTTGCAAAAGTTTTAAGCCTTTTAAAGATAGATCCAAGTAGCTTTTGAACGTTGCAGCAAAATATTGAAGTATATCAAGAAATGTACAGTTTTTGTAACGCTTTTGCTTCAGCGAGAAACACAATACACAATAAACAATAAATTGAGAAATCCATAATATCATTGGATTATAATATAAAATCGAGTTGATTTGAATTACAACAACACCAACAACAACATAAAAAAAAAAGAGAAACGATAAAGTCGTCTCTACTAATGAACGTGTGTATAAATTTACATTTTGAAGAGTTACAGAATTACACGAGTTTCCATTAAAATTAAATAACTCTCGACTATCGTGTACAGAGAGAAATAAAGATATTAATAAAAAGCATCTGGGCACAAGATCAAACAACAACCAACTAATAAAACAACATTAACTACGCGGGCGGAAGAAAAAAATATAGAAGACTAAAAACGTTTTCAAAACCCAACAATAACACTAATTATAATTGTTAAGATTATATATCGAATCAAGGCCAGAATTTCGCCAAAAATAAATCAACACACAGTACATAATAGACGTATATATCTATATGTCGTATTGTGTATATATTTTTAATATAATTTACATAAAAATATATAGACTTTCCGATATATTTAGAATAACAAATAGAAAAAGAATGTCAACCGTTACAACCAGGCAATGCATGAATAAAATTCGTGTTTTTGTGTGTGGGCTCTTTTTACATAAACAACAATGGCGCAATCACCGGCCGAGACACGCACAGCCTTACAATTTAACTAAAAATAAATCGTAATTATTATTACTACAATATTCGAGGAAAGAACCCCCAAACAATGCTAATTACTTTCCGGAATTCTGATCGCATCTCAATTAATCACTTTCCAATTAAATTAGAATGTAAAAGTATCTCCTATGTTAATTATAGATCATTGGATCGCGACTAGGACACGGTTGTTTGCCATTTAGGTCATTGTCAGATTTTTAGGTTAAAAAAAATGGAGGCGTTTCCGGTCGCGCAAGCCAATCAGCGTCG
Source organism: Epicauta chinensis (assembly GCA_021725515.1). Classification (NCBI taxonomy): domain Eukaryota; kingdom Metazoa; phylum Arthropoda; class Insecta; order Coleoptera; family Meloidae; genus Epicauta; species Epicauta chinensis. The sequence goes on along the minus strand of JAEDXX010000172.1, from coordinate 90,458 downwards.
AATTCACCCGATAACCGTCAATGATTGGTCGACTAATCTGTCACCATAGCAACATTTGAGCGGTACTCAGTCTAAGCACGGCTTAATTATCACTACTACAATCAAGATATTAGTGGGCGAGGCACGCAGCCACAATTTAACTAAAATCAATTTATTAAAGATTTCGAAAAATGTTAATTAATTACTTTCTGGTATTTAATCGCATTTCAATTAATCACTTTCCAATTAGATTAGAATGTAAAAGTATCACCTATGTTAATTATAGATCTTTAAATCACGGCTAGGACACGGTTGCTCACCATTTAGGTCATTGTCAGAATTTTTAGGTTAAGAAAAAAATGGAAGCGTTTCCGGGCGCGCAAGCCAATCAGCGTCATTTATGCCCGTTAACCGTCAATAATTAGACGACTAATCCGTCACCATAGCAACATTTGAGCGACGCTCAGTCTAAGCACGGCTTAATTATCGCTACTACAATCAACTAAAAATAAATTATTAAAGATTTCACAAAGTTTTAATTACTTTCAGGAATTTGATAGCAAATTAATTGACCTAAATTTAATTATTTCCTAATTAGATTTGATTGTGTAAAAGTATCTCCATGCTAATTGGATCTCGATTAGGACACGGTTGTTTGTCATTTAGATCATTGTCAGATTTTTAGGTTAAAAAAATGGAGGCGTTTCCGGTCGCGTAACCCAATCAGCGTCGATTTGATCCGATAACCGTCAATGATTGGTCGACTAATCCGTCACCATAGCAACATTTGAGCGGTACTCAGTCTAAGCACGGCTTAATTATCGCTACTATATTCAAGATATTAGCGAAGGGGGCACGTAGCCACAATTAAAAATAAATTATTAAAGATTTCTGGAATTTGATCGCAAATTAATTGACTTCAATTTAATTAATTGCTAATTAGATTTGATTGTGTAAAAGTATGTTTATGTTAATTATAGGTAATTTAATGTATTGTCAGATTTTTTAGGTTAATGAAGAAATGGAAGCGTTTCCTGTCGCGCAAGCCAATCAGCGTCGATTTTGCCCGATAGCCGTCAATCTTTGGCTGATGAATCCGTCACGTAACGCTATTTGATGGTAGCAAAACAATTTGAGCGGCACTCATTTTAAGCACGGCTTAATTACCGCTACTTTATATATTATACCGTTAAATAGTCTATAATTACTATTATTACAACTAAAGAAAAGATTTCAAAGAAATTTGACAAATTAATTGACTGCAATTTAATTAATCCTGATTAGATTTGATTGTGCAAAAGTATGTTTAGGTTAATTTTAGATGATTGAACGAAAAAATGGAAGCGTTTCCGGTAGCGTAACCCAATCAACGTCGATTTGGCCCGACAATCGCCAATCATTGGCTAACGAATCCGTCACCATACCAACGCTGTTTGTTTGAGTGGCATTGATTTTAAGCACGGCTCAATTACCGCTACTACAATCAAGTCGCTGTGTCAAGCTATTAGCATTATTGATGATTCTTTGTCTTTTTTTTTGGATTTCTTGTCTTGCCTGCGCCTCTTCGAAGATTAATTAACATGGTAATCTGTGGAGATTACGCGTTTATTTTCGGGCCAACACTGATTAGTTTGATGTGTGTTTTTGTGCTTACAAAACGACTTTTGACAGCTCAATTAAACCGGCCGCATTTCGTCGTTAAGAAAAATCCGAATTAAAGAAAATGAAGAGCGCACACCTCTCTAATAGCAACATCCTGTTTATATTTATTCATTTCTTTTCTAATCTCTTCTGTTTTGTTGGAGAGATTTGAAAAGAAGGCAATTAAACGCACAGTAGGTGATATTAATTTATTACACCAGAAATTCCAGGTGTGCCCAAGATTATTCTGGATTTTATCCAGAATCAACAACAACAACGAAAAAAACAATGTATAATTCCTGTTTTCATAGCAAATTTGTTTGGGAAATTGATCGTGAAATGATGACAGACTTCCTGCATGTCCAGTAGGTGCGTGTCTGTGGCTGATAACTCCTTTGGCACACTTCAATTTGTCGCGTTGCGATGTGCATAGTTGGTGTTGTGAGAGAAAAACGATCCTGCAATTTATTGCAGCTGGTTAAGTGTTGTCGTTGTTGTTGTCCTCTTGTTGTTCGTATTATTATTATTATTATTATCATCGACGAGAAGTAATGGAATTCCGTCGTACCAAGCCTCTTATTCTATCGTGTTTATAACCAATTCTAGCATCATCGATCAAAACGTTATTACTTATTCAAAAGATTAATATAAAGTCTTCGAAGTCGATTAAGGTGCATTCACATTAGCAATCATGTGGCAATAGACTCGGTCGCTTTGAGCCCGGCCGACTTGACTTGTGCGCAACTGTTTGACACTTCTATGTTTAAGTCAAGGTGTTCATTTGAGTGCAGATGCAGTGTATATTTGAATCTAGAAGTCAAAGGAGAAGAGGAACGCTGGATATAGTCTAGCTGAAGCTACTTGACTCAAAAACGTTCCAAGATTATTGGCGAATCAAGTTGGATATAAATTTCAAGGACACTTGAAAAACGCAACGAATCGTGAGAGACGGAGAGATGGAAGACAAAGATAAAAAGGGGAAAAAGCTAACTGTTAACATGAAAGATAGTGAGACCAATAGGGAGAGAGAGTGATAGAAGGCGGGAAGAAGAGAGAGAACAAAAACGCAGTGAACTTTGCTAGTATTGTAATAATCAAGCCAAGGTGTTCGTTTCAAAGTAAACCGACTATAAACTAGAGTCGCCAAGTAGGAAAATACCATCAATCTTTCTCTTTCTCTCTCTCTTGAACAACACCGGATCGAGTTTAACTTGATCGACTTGACTTGATTCAATCCTTGTGGCAACACACCACAATCGAGCGATATGAAGTCAAGTCGACCGTTCAATCACGAGACAGAGAGAGATAAGTAGACAGGCTAGAGTGAGGGTAAGAGAGATCGAAAGAATTGTTAACAAAGCAAGTCGATGTGTCCACTTGAATTTAGACAAACTATAAATGCAATTGATAAAGATCAATTTCTGTGTAAGCAGATAATAAGTCAAGGCGACGATTTAGAACCAAACAAAGCATAAATCCGAACCACTATGTTGAGTGCGCAAGTAAACGCCTCGTCTACTTCAACTTGACCAAATTGTCTAATTTTCGTAAAATAAGAGAGAAAGAGACAGAGAGAGGGGGACGACGACGAAATTGATAGATTTTAACTGCCAAACAAAAATATTGCGCCACAAATCAATAAAAACGCGATCAACTTTGCCTGTGTAATAATTGTAACAACGCGAGCCAAGTTGTTAATAGAAATTTAGACAAACTATGAGAGAGCGAGAGAGAGATAGAGAAAGAGAAAGTTTTTAAACCAAATGTTGCGTTATCAACAAAATCAAATCAGTAGTTGTTATAATTGTTGCAAACGCAAGTCAAGCTGCTCAATCCGAAGCAAACTGACTGTAAGTTCCACTGCAATTAACGAATATAAAGACGATGTGTAAGATTTTCCGATTATAGTGAAGCGCAAGTATCTTGGCGCGCAACAGCTAACAGATCTGGCGAAGTCGTTCAAAACGCTAAAGAAACAGAGACGAGAGAGAGAGAGAAGAATTTACAGGGGCAGAGGTACACAGAGAGAGACAAAGGAAACTAGAAAGAGGCAGAAGAACCAGCACTGACAGAAAAAGTAGAAGAGGCAGAGAGAGCGCGCGCAAGTCTCTTGACTCGCTACAGCTAACAAATCTGGCGCAGTCGTTCAAAGTGTAGAAATATGACTATGAAAGAAAACGCTAAAGAAACAGGGACGACAGAGAGAGAGAGAGAGAGAGAGAGAGAGAGAGAGAGAGAGAGAGAGAGAGAGAGAGAGAGAGAGAGAGGGAGAGAGAGAGAGAGAGAGAGAGAGAGAGAGAGGGAGAGAGAGAGAGAGAGAGAGAGAGAGGGAGAGAGAGAGAGAGAGAGAGAGAGAGAGAGAGAGAGAGAGATACACGAGCACAGGAACACACTGCTAACACAGAAACATGCACATGAAAGAGGCCGCCAAAAATACAAAGAATGACGGAAAAAGAGAGAAAGAGAAAGAAGACAGATCTGTCACAGAAAGTCGAGAGCCAGAGAGGGGATCGAGACGTCGCGTCCCGATTTGAACGCTAACAAGTATGAACGCGCCTTCACGTTGGAATTCTCGTAAAAACCATCACCAAATCCTATATACTATCGATTTAATCGTCAACTTGTCCCATTGATACTGCCTGATGGTTTATAATAAATTTATAAGACCTGTTCTGTACACACACACACACACAACATTGATGATGATGATGATGATGACAACAGCAACAACACCACCACCACAATAAAGCGATTTGAGTATACAACATCTCAATGAAATTTGAGTGTAAAGTGTTTCTAAAAACAAATTAAGCAACTCTTCTTCAACATTATTATAAGTAGGTATAGGTGAAATTTGCATACCACAACACACCACATTTATCGCTCCATCAATTATACAAATTGCTTTTGATATAGTGGAGAACTCAATTAAAATATTAGTGACGCACTCACTTGACAACATTCCTTTATGATGTTCTCGAAAAGACACACGCATTATGTGCTCGATAAGATTATCGGTTAACAATAATTTCTCAAATTGTTGTGCAACATCGGGAAGCAATCAAGAAAATAACAAGTTTATATATTTCTTATAAGTTCTACAAAACATTTAGAACGTTTATTATACAAAACCAGGCCCGGCCCAAGCTTTTCTGCGGCTGCATGCAAACTAATAAGTTAATAATCGGCGCCTCTTTTCGGAACAATCGCAGAAAAACGTTAATAATTATCCAGTAGAGTATTACAGATTTTGACGCCTGTGACAAGAAGTATAAGAGAAGGAGAGATAATCAGTGATAATAATAAGTGAAGGAGAGACAGTAGAGATGAAGGAGGGACTGCAAAAATGTCGGGGAAACGGTGAGAAAGGGAAGGAAAGATAGTAGAAATGAAGGGGGAACTGCAGAATTGATTGACAGGCAGTAGCAGTGGAAGAGAGACAGTAGAAGTGAAGGGGAGAGAGAGAGAGTGAAGGGTAGACTGTGTCAGAAAGACAAACATTTTGTTTTATTTGAGTAAATACATCTAAAAAGTTTCTTTAATAGATAAAAAAAATCTCCTAAAACTTGAGCTTGATATCTTAAAAATTGAGCTGGCGCATGGGGGGCTCCCCTTTCCCGTTTTCATTATCTTATAGAAAATTGAATTCTCTACAAAAAAGGTTTCTTCCATTTTTTGTTCAGCCGTATAGGAAAAAAGTTACAGAGCGTTAAAGAAGTGGAAAAAAAATAAAATTACAAAAAGTCGAAAATAATTTATGTTTTTAATTTGCTATTAACTTTTTTCCTATAAGGCTGAGCAAAAAGTGGAAGAAACCTTTTTTGTAGAGAATTTAATATCCTATCGGATGATGAAAACGGAAAATTGACAAAAAAAAATTTCGATGATTTACATTGAAAATTAAAAAAACAGTTTTTTTTCAATGTATTTTAAATGGGAAAGAAAGAAAATAAACCAATAAAAAATTAACTTCATCTCTAACCTAAGAAGCTTCACTTCTAACGCGCGGTGTTCCACCCACTTTCATTTTTTTTTAAGTTTTTGCCATAACTTCCTCAAAGGAGACAACATTTCTTGATTGAAAAACTGAATCATAGACACTTTTAGGGGCCTTTTTCACGAATAAATGAAACACGCTCTATAATTTACAGAGTAAAGGCGTAAAGGCGATTAAATCTAGATACACAAACTGTAATTAAAACTTGAGCTTGATATCTTAAAAATTGAGCTGGCGCTTGGGGGGCTCCGTTTTCCCATTTAAAATACATTAAGAAAAATCTTTTTCTAATTTTCAATGTAAATCATCGAAAATTTTTTTTCTCAAACTTCCATTCTCATTGTCTTATCGGAAATTAAATTCTCTACAAAAAAGGTTTCTTCCATTTTTGGCTCAGCCTTATAGGAAAAAAGTTACAGAGCGTTAAAAAAGTGTAAAAAAATTAAAATTACAAAAGGTCGAAAATAATTTATGTTTTTAATTTGCTCTTAACTTTTTTCCTGTGAGGATGAGCAAAAAAATGGAAGAAACCTTTTTTGTAGAGAAATTAATTTCTTATAAGATAATGAGAACGGAAATTTGGAAAAAAAAAGGGGACCCCCCGATGTGTCAGCTCAATTTTTGAGATATCAAGCTCAACTTTTAGGAGATTTTTGTTTATTTATTAAAGAAACTTTTTAGATGTATTTACTCAAATAAAACAAAGTTTTTGTTTTTCTGACACAGTCTACGCTTCTCTCTCTCTCTCTCTCTCCCTCTCTCCCCTTCACTTCTACTGTCTCTCTTTCACTGGTACTGCCTGTCTTTAAATTCTGCAGTTCCCCCTTCATTTCTACTATCTTTCCTTCCCTTTCTCTCCGTTTCCTCTACATTTTTGCAGTCTGTCCTTCATCTCTACTGTATCTCCTCTCAAAAAAAACCGTTTTTTTTTCTGACAATCTAGTGAGGAGGGTAATAGTAGAGATAAAGGAGAGGCAGTACAAATGTAGGAGAGACATCAGAAGTGAAGCAGAGAGAGAGAGAGAGTAGCGATGAAAAAGAGACTGTGGAATTGAAGGAGAGGAAGTAGAAGAGAAAGAGAGTCATAGCAGAGGGAGACAGGAAGAGACAAAGAAAGGCCAAGAGAGACAGCAGACACAGAATAGTAAGAACAGATTGAAAAAGCAAAGAGTGCGATAGAGAGAAAGGAAGAGAGCACTCGCATATGACTTGACTTACAACCGATAACAAATCTGCCGCTGAAACTGTAGAAATATGATTATGAAAGAGGACGCTGATGAAACAGAGTCGGGCAGAAAAGATAGAAAAGACACAAAATCGAGAGAGTTTTCAAATTTTGTCGCCTCTGAAATTACTCACCTTCAGACAGTTGGCCTCGAGCCGGCCCTGTACAAAACCAGTTGATGGATGGTTTAAAATCACACAAGATTACCAATTAACTACTGAATTATTATTAACATTAAATTGTGATGTTTAATTTAGTTATTAAATGTTACAAATTCTCCGCGGTCTCAACAGCTGCGATTAAGATTTTGTATTTTCGTTGGATAATCAGTTGGGTTCGGCGATAATTGTATTGCTTCCTCTGCCTCTCCACCGCTTAGTTATTATTAACTACTATCATCATTAAAGATGGGTGTGTACGTGTAAAAAATAAATATCTTAATCCTAAAGTATTTACAATTTTTTTGCAGGTGCTAATTTAATACAACGCCTATTTAATTAATAATTCAACAAGATTCCCGGAATGCTAGGATTTCCAGTTGATAGACAACAAAAAAAAACACGAAAAATTATAAGCTAGCAATTTATGTGGAATTTTCCGATTATAACTACAGACCGTTTCATGTGACTTTGACCGCCGAAGGCGTGGCTTATTAACGATTGTGGCCGCAGTTCATGCGCACCGTTCAAGGGCAAAAGTGTGCTATGAAGGAGGACGCTTAATTGTTTTCAATTTTATTGATTTGATTATCTCTGTCATAAGAACCCGGCTTTAGAGAACCTGATCCTAGTGGAGATGGCTAAATACCTGCTTAAGCGAGTGTTCTGAAAAAGTGTTGAAAAGAAGGCGTTCAAGAAAATTGTGATGCCAAACAGAAGGCTACACGGAAACGCCTGCTTTATTTATAGTCAATCTCATTCGACTTGACCGTCTTGACTTACAAATCACTTTGCAAAATTTGTATAGAACTAATTGCATCTTTGGATTTTTTCAATTTATAGAGCGTATGAGACAATTACAGTATTTTACACTACGTCGAAAGTGATACGGTCGACTTGACTTTAGTGTGATTGTCATTAACAATCATCAATTTACTCAAGAACGTTGAGCGTAAGTTGAGGCGAGCCAAGACGTTTTCGAACGACTATATTCGAAAGTACAAAATCCAACAGTATTTCTCGCTGTTCTTACATTGTGATTTTGAACAGTTTGGAACGCACTGGTTGTCAAACACAATTGGTTTAGAGAGGAGAATTAAGTCGTTGGTTTCTCTTAAATGAAACAAGCTTGCAACCGCTACCATATCTGGCGCTAATAATAGATAGAGAGACAGACAGAGAGGGAGAGAGAGAGAAATCGCGCGAGTGACTGTCGGTCAGGTCACAAAGAGAGAGACGCAAAATGGACCTAAGAGACAGAAGACACAGAAGAGACAAACAGCGTAATCGTGAGACAAAAAAAAAGAACTTCATCTCTAACCTAAGAAGTTTCACTTCTAACGTGCGGCGTAACGCGATTGTTAACAGTTTGAGTAGGAATGAAGCAAGCCGTTCAAGCAAATAACCATCGATTTTTTTTGTTATACAGTTAAGCGACTTTTTCCACTTTCTAACATTGGAATTTTTTTAATTTTACGCACACATGTCGTCCGCTGCTCATCTGTCGCAGAGATGTGTGTGAAAACTAATCAAAACTTTCAAAAGAATTTCACCAAATTTCTTTCAATCGATAAAAAACCAAAACATTTCTATTATAAATTGTTGCAAGTTCAAACTGTGCCTCGAACGGATTTATCGAACTTCCGGATGAACAAATAAGGAGAACAATCAACTGGAACGAATCAGTATTTCTATTACGTTACAGATACACACGCACAACAAAATGAAGAAATCGAACAGAGAAAAAAAGAAGACGAAGACAATACAAACAGGAACAAATCTCTTCTTATTTCTATGAAATTGCTACCATTTTCTTTCATTATTTATTTATTTATGCATTAATTTTTTTTTATGTTGTGATTACCGCAATTTTCCAACAAATCAGTTATAATTGTGCGTGTTCTTCTCAAACTAGGCCATTTGAAAACGCAAACAACAAAACGAAAAACGGTTCAATGTGCATAAATAAATAATGAAATGGGAAAAATCAACGGATTTTCTTTTACATAAAAACATCGTGCTGTGGAATTTCTATTTCAATACAGCAATTATTACTGTGCATCGTTTGAGTTTTTTTGCATTAACTTAAAATCAAGACAAACACAGAGACAGAGAGAGAGAGAGAGAGAGAGAAAATAGTGTTATGTTGACATACGATTTAAACAATTTAATTTTTTGTTGATAGTAATATTTCAACACTTTGAAATTTTAATGGTGTCTCTCTCGCCCCATCGATAGCTGGCAATATTTTTCTTTTGACACCATACGCATTTATCTTAAAATATTGTGATTAACAGAAGATTTCAACGCAACACAAATCGAATCGTGTTGGAATTCTGGAGAATTTATGTGTTGAAATCGACACAGAAAAAAAGTGCTTTAAGCGGCGATTTAGGGAGGGAAGATGAACCGGGCCTACCATTTCCAAAGAAGGCATGTTGTCAAGGCGTTGATTTTAAGCTAAACACAGCACAGATTCAAGTAAACTGTAAAGAATAGAGAGACTTAAGTCAAGTAGTTCTATTGGAAGCAACCTGTCAATAAGTTGCGAAATTATCCGATTATTGTGAAGTGAACTTGTCTGGCAACAGCTACCAAATCTAGCACAGTCGGTTAAAATGTAGAAATATGGCTATGTTTGAAGAAGCTAAAGAGGCAGAGAGAGAGAGAGGGAGGGAGACACAAAGAAAGTCAGAGAGAGACAGAATACGCAGAAGAGACGGAAGATACCGAGAGAGAGAGAGAGAGAGAGAGAAATCAAAAGAAAGGGAGACAACACGCTCGAGTGATTTGACGTAACCTGACGCAGTCAGTCAAAGTCAAGAAATATGCCTATCAACAAGGACAGTAACGAGGCACACGGAGAGAGAGAGAGAGAGGGAACAAACAGAAGACACAAAAGAGGCAAAGACAGGGAAAGAGAAACAATAGAGATAAAGAAGAAACTGTTGAATTGAAGCAAACATAGTAGAAATTAAGGAGAGACAGAGAGAGAGGGGGAGACACAGTAGAAGTGAAAGAGACACAGTAGAGTTGAAGAAGAGGCGGTAGAAATGTAGGAGAGACAGAGAGAAAGGGAAAGAGACATAGTAGAGATAAAGGAGGGACCGTAGAAGTGAAAGAGAGACAGAGAGAGTGAAGGAGACATAATAAAGATGTAGGAGAGATGCAATAACAGTAAAGGAGAGACAGTAGAAATGTCGAAGAGACAGTAGAAGTGAAGGAGAAGGAATAGAGATAAAGGAGGAACTGTAGAATTGGAGGAGAAATTGTAGAAGTGTAGGAGAGGCAGTAGCAGTAAAGGAGAAGCAGTCGCAGTAAAGGAGAGATAATAGAAATGAAGGAAAGACAGAGAAAGTGAAGGACAGACTGTAGAGATGAAGGAGAGACAGAGAGAGTGAAGGAGACAAAGTAGACATGTAGGAGAGACGGTGGAACTGAAGGACAGGCAGTAACAGTAAAGGAGAAATAAAGAGAGTGAAGGAGAGATAGTAGACAAGAAGAAGAGACTGTAGAATTGAAGGAGAAGCAGTAGGAGTGAAGGAGAAGCAGTAGCAATAAAGGAGAGACTGTAGAAGTGTAGAAGAGACAGTAGAAGTGAAGGAGAGATAGTAGACAAGAAGAAGAGACTGTAGAATTGAAGAAGAAGCAGTAGGAGTGAAGGAGAAGCAGTAGCAATAAAGGAGAGACTGTAGAAGTGTAGAAGAGACAGTAGAAGTGAAGGAGAGACAGAGAGAGTGAAGGAGAGATAGTAGACAAGAAGAAGAGACTGTAGAATTGAAGGAGAAGCAGTAACAGTAAAGGAGAAATTGAGAGAGTGAAGGAGAGATAATAGACAAGAAGAAAAGACTGTAGAATTGAAGAACAAAACAGTAGGAGTGAAGGAGAAACAGAGAAAGTGAAGGAGAGATAATAGACAAGCAAAAGAGACTGTAAAATGGAAGCAGAAGCAGTAACAGTAAAGGAGAAATTGAGAGAGTGAAGGAGAGATAATAGACAAGAAGAAGAGACTGTAGAATTGAAGAAGAAGCAGTAGGAGTGAAAGAGAAACAGAGAGAGTGAAGGAGAGATATTAGACAAGAAGAAGAGACTGTAGAATTGAAGGAGAAGCAGTAAGAGTGAAGGAGAAACAGGGAGAGTGAAGGAGAGATAAAAGACAAGAAGAAAAGACTGTAGAATTGAAGAACAAAACAGTAGGAGTGAAGGAGAGATAATAGACAAGCAAAAGAGACTGTAAAATGGAAGCAGAAGCAGTAACAGTAAAGGAGAAATTGAGAGAGTGAAGGAGAGATAATAGACAAGAAGAAGAGACTGTAGAATTGAAGGAGAAGCAGTAGGAATGAAAAAGAAGCAGTAGGAGTGAAGGAGAAGCAGTAGGAGTGAAGGAGAAGCAGTAGCAGTGTAGAAGAGACAGTAGAAGTGAAGGAGAGACACAGAGAGTGAAGGAGGGACAGAGAAAGTACAGGACAGATAGTAGAAATAAAGAAGAGACTATAGAATTGGAGGAGAGCCTGTAGAAGAGATAGAAAAAACAGAGAATCAAATGTGCCGCACTCGGTCATAGTGTAGAAATATGCCTATGAAAGACGACGTTAATGAGACAGAGAGAGACAGAAGAGATAGAAGAGGCACAAAAGAGACACGCAGTCGCGTATAGTTTTAGAATAAACGAAATATACGAAACACATTGGACGAATTGTGGCCGCCTTCATCCGCCCAACAATCTACAGAATCCTTTAAAGCACATTAAAATTACAGGAACGTAACGACCGCTGTTAGTGTGGCGTGCAAGAGTGGCATTTTAATGTGCTTGATTTGCTCCCATATCTCAACCATCATTGCTACGACAACTGTGTGTATGTTTGTTTGAGTTTATGTACACACACAAATATGGATGGAATTTAGACAAATATGGAAATAGAACCAGTTTTATAAGATGGCGAAAATCAATTGAGGTTTATGGAGGATTTAATAAATCAACCATGACATGAGTGTAGGCTGTTGTTGTTCTATACAAACAAACAACCACGACGACAACAAATCTATAAAGAGAAAAAAATAATCAACAAATCATAATAAGTGTCGTTAATCCATTCTAATCCGCTTTTTTTTCGTTAGTTTTCAATTCGATCGAAATTATCAATTTGGGATCCAAAAAGAATGGTATTTTTGCAACTCATTTGGCGTCTTTCTGATACACGAGACAAGTTTTTTCTAAAAAAATAACCCAATAATTTTCATGTGTATGAATAATTATGATAAAAATAATAATAATAATAACACGAGGCAATTGATGGAATTTTTGGCAACAATCTAGTGTCGTAAATAATAATTTATAATTCATTTGTTACTAATTGATGATGGACAACTATAAAGCTAATAGAAAATGAAAATCTCGAGCTGTATCTGTATTTTTCGTAACAATCTTACAATTTAACGAATTCTTCCCGAAGATCGAGATTGAGATAATGGTGTCTTTGCAACCCAACAATCTATTGTTATACTCCGTCCAAAAATTACGTATAAACTTTCAAATGACAGCAATGCAGCTAACCTACGCAGTGAAAAGTAGTCCCTCTATTAAGACCTCAAAACTTAAATTCTTCATTCTATTAAACACCAAATTATGTTAACAATAAGGCGTAGGTTTTTATTCAAACAGGCGTGCCACAATATAAGATTCTTTTTCTTTCCTTTCATGTCAATGTGTAAAAGTTGGGAACTTTTAAAACATTAAGTTGCCAATAACCTATCATCTGTAATTTGAAATTTTATATTTAATTGTTGAATAGAGTATAGCAATTAGCGAAACTTTCAATCGTTCAATATTCAAACATTTCAAAACGACAAATATTAATTATCGTACGAGTATCGGTGCAAACCAACGCCACCCACACGATTCTGGTAGAATTTTAATGGACACGAATTGAGCGATTCTCGATAAGCATCATATGATTATTGTATAATTTTCTAACCTTTGGCGATGATGACTGGTTCGAGAATTGTACCGATATTTTTGTGTGTAACCGTTTCGAAGGTATAGGAGTGTTTTGTGATCGATATTCGAATAGAAAAAATCTAAATATAAGTATTTAAAAAATCGTCTCTCGCCTACACATTTGATGATGATGGTGGAGAATTAGAGAATTGTACAATTGCCAATACAACGTCGAACACTATCTTTGCAACCGATTCATTAAATACGTTCCCATTGAATTCTAATGATCTAGAAGGCGTGTCTTCGGACCCACATTGTGGGATTTTGAAGTAAGTGGAATTCTCGACCAGCCATCATCATCAAAGCGGATTTATTTTGGTTATGCTACTGTTTGAAGACATCTCTCTCGTCGTCATTATTATCTGTCGTCTTTTGTTTCTATCATTTGAAGATGATGGCAAGATCGAGAATTGCACCAATATCGATACGGTTTCGTTTTTAATGGGTGCAATTCCTCAACCGTCATCATCTTCAAAATGCCGAAAGTTTAGCATATTCTAAAATTTGTGTCAATCGGCCGTTTGTTAGGAGATTACGATCATTTGACGATGATGTGGTGATTTGAGAATAGCACATTACAAGATTCCTTCATTTCTATCGGTTATACGTTTCAGGAAAAACCCGTTTTTTTCCAATCTAAAGCTCTAGAATTTTATCAGTATAAATCGAGTATTTGATGATGAAGGCAAGTTAGAGAATGCAATCAAAGATCGATTTGTACGCTTCCAAATTCTAGAAGATCCGTCCAACAAGCCACTAACATTTCGAAAAATTAACAAAAATTCGTTTGTGACACAAAAAAAGACGCTTTTATGTGATTTTGACGATGATCGCCAGTTCGAGAATTCCATCAAACATCGAGTACAGTTTCAAATTCTAGAAACAACTCTAAAAGTCTGTCTTCGGGGTTTAAATGCTACATTTTGAAAAGTCTCTAATTGTCAAACTGTCATCATCATCATCAAAATTCATACATTTTTCGATTCGATTACTAGTTTTTGTGGCATTTGGTGATGAAGGCAAGTTATAGAATTGGGTAGTTTCGATTACTAATCGACGGTGCCACTCTTGTATTCGTGCGACATTTGGTGATGATGACAAGTTCGAGAATGACACGACACATCGCGTTTATATTTCTCAATATCGAGAAAATTGTGTGCTTTGGTGATGATGGCAAGTTGGAGAATGGCACATCGACTTGCGAACAAATTAACTCTATAAAGGCGCTGTATAGTGAAAATGTATCATTTGCTGATGATGATGAGTTCCAGAATCGCACAAATTATGCAATTCTTTTTTTTTAAGTATTTTTATACTTTTGATGATGAAAACAAGTTAGAGAATTAGAGATTGCTTGTCGACAGTACCGTTTTAATATTCTCGTGGCATTTGTTAATAAAGAGTTATCGAGAAAATCGTGTCCTTTAGCGATGATGGCAAGTTCGAGAATAGCACAAAAATCGACTTGGGCACAAATCATGCTTGTAAACTCGAACTTATCCCAAATGGACGTTGTACAGTGAAAAATGTGTCATTTGCCGATGACAGAAAGTTCCAGAATTGCATGGATATTAAAGACAAATTCGAGAAATTGCTCCAACTAGGCGCTGTATAACGAAAAACGTGTCATTTGCCGATGATGATAAGTTCCAGAATTGCACTACAAGATTGTCATTTTAGAAAGAGTTTTTTTGTTTTTTTAGTAAATTGATTACGTATTCTTTGATGATGAAGGCAAGTTAGAGAATCGAGCAATTTCGATTACTCTGCCACTCTTGTATTTTCAAGGCATTTGCTGATGGCGACAAGTTCGAGAATGGCACACAAATCGACTTGTAAGCTCTAGAAATTGCTCCAACTAGACGCTGTATTATGAAAAACGTGTCATTTGACGATGATGATAACTGCCAGAATTACACAAAACGTGCAGCATTACAAAATTGTCATTTTAGAGAGTTTTTTTTTAGTAAATTGATTGTGTATTCTTTGATGATGAAGACAAGTTAGAGAATCGAACAGTTCCGATTACTAGTCATCGATTCCACTCTTGTATTCTTGCGACATTTGGTGATGGCGACAAGTTCGAGAATGGCACACAAATCGGCTTGTAAACTCTCGAAATTGCTCCAAATAGACGCTGTGATAAACGTGGCATTTGCTGATGACGGAAAGTTGCACAAATTCTACAATTCTTTTGATGATGAAGGAAAGTTAGAGAATCGAGTAGTTTCGATTAGTGCCTGCGTTCGTCCGGAATTTAGTGGGCGAATATGGTAAAACCGATCGACTTATCGAGAAAATCGTGTCCTTTAGCGATGATAGCAAGTTCGAGAATAGCACACAAATCATGCTTGTAACTCGAACTTACCCCAAATGGACGCTGTATGTACAGTGAAAATGTGTCATTTGACGATGACGGTAAGTTCCAGAATTGCATTGATATTGAAAGCAAGCTCGAGAAATTGCTCCAACTAGGCGCTGTATAACGAAAAACTTGTCATTTGCCGATGATGATAAGTTCGAGAATTGCACAAAACATGCAGCACTACAAGATTGTCATTTTATAAAGTTTTTCCTTTAGTAAATTGATTACGTATTCTTTGGTGATGAAGACAAGTTAGAGAATCGGACAGTTCCGATTACTAGTCATCGACACCACTCTTGAATTCTTGCGACATTTGCTGATGGTGACAAGTTCGAGAATGGCACACAAATCGACTTGTATGTCCTTGTAAACTGTAGAAATTGCTCCAAATAGACGCTGTATAGTAAATTTGGCATTTGCCGATGACGGAAAGTTCCAGAATTGCACAAATTCTACAATTCTTTTGATGATGAAGGAAAGTTAGAGAATCGAGTAGTTTCGATTAGTGTCTGCGTTCTTCGAGAATTTATTGGGCGAATATGGCAAGACAGATCGGCTTATCCAGAAAATCGTGTCCTTTGGCGATGATGACAAGTTCGAGAATTACACAAAACGTGAGTTTTTCTTTTAGTAAATTCATTGTGTATTCTTTGATGATGAAGACAAGTTAGAGAATGGCACACAAATCTATTTGTATGTGCTTGTAAACTCTGGAAATTGCTCCAAATAGACGCAAAATGTGGCATTTGCCGATGACGGAAAGTTCCAGAATTGCACAAATTCTACAATTCTTTTGATGAAGGAAAGTTAGAGAATCGAGTGGTTTCGATTCATGCCTGCGTTCGTCCGGAATTTAGTGGCCGAATATGGTAAAACCGATCGACTTATCGAGAGAATCGTGTCCTTTGGCGATGATGGCAAGTTCGAGAATAACACCAAGAAAATTTCTTTATCCAAATCGCTGTTGTTGTTGTTGTTATTCTTCTTATTATTATTGTTTGTTGCATACGAATTCACTTTTGACATTTGAAAATTTGGTACCATGAGGAGGCAATAAATTCCAAACAAATTTCAATAATAATTACACCTATACATCTTGTTTCTACATCTCCACCTATCTAAACTCTAAACACATCTCCATCTATCTCTCTCGCTCTTTCACCGATAACTAAACAACCTTAGTCGTATTCTTCATCTTCATAAAACATTATTTATTATTTAATAATTTCTCGTTTTTTTTTTTAATAGACTGGTAGTAGAGTATCGTGGAGCATATGTTATATTTCTTTCACGGTATTCGCAGGTTGTTTCAATACTACTCGATCATCTCTGACAGGTGAAAACTACACATTTTAAATTGTTATTTTAGCCTTTTGTTGTTTAGAGCCAACAACAGAGAAATAATGTTGAACGAGAGAAACAAAGATAGATATGGAATCGATAAGAATCTCATAGAAGGCAATTAATAATGGAACAAAGCTTCAAACTGAAGACACTCTCATTGTATTTACCTCATCTGCATTCCTTTATTACGATCCGTTCGAAATTTCGTTAAACTCTCTCCAACTAGCACTGGATGCACTGCTCACATATTCCACACTCGATTTTATACAACAACCACAACAACATAATCACTGTAATTTTGCACAATATTCTTGAATTTATTGGCACTCCACAACACTGTAGCCGCCGTAGCCGTAGATCTGCAGCGTCTGGTGGCGGCGGACCAGCAAAAGAGATTTGCAAGAATACCACTCAATTTCACACAGATTTCACTTAATTTCGAATAAAATACGAATTATTCTTGTTTAATTGGAAAAAAACGACGGGATAATCCGAATCGCGGCGTCTACTAGCACCGGTCCCAACGACCACAACTGAGCGTACTGAGGTCGACCAGGTTGGCCTCCTGATGGTCGACGGGTTGGTTCGCTGGTTGGACGGTTGGTTCTACACATACACACACACATCCGACGTATGGTTTACAATTATAAAACAACAACAAGTGGAGTAAATACGAGTAAAGGGAACACGTTATGGTGATGGAATATTTATATGGTCCAGATCTAGATCTAGATGATGACGATGATGTTCCCAATGTGTGTGTTGTGTGTATATAGTGAGACTGAGTGTATCGCGATTCTATTCAATTATTTTTAGAATGCGCGATTTTTGGGAGTGAGTGTGGCGCTTTTATTTTAATTATTTTGCATTATAATTTTAGACTGGTGGAAATATCGAATTGGGCGCCGTGGTGTAGGCAACACATTATACATTGACGTTTAAATGTCGACACTTTTAGTACAGTTGGCTGAGATTTTACAATACGCAAGCGTCTCATCTACGACATACGTTATCGTAATTTCTATCACATATCCGATAGTAGCAAAAGAGATAGAGATATATTAGTAGGTTAGAGTGGGAGGCATCAAATTAGACTGCGTTCAGAAATAGCGATTTCTACAATTTATAGGGGCGGATTGGGCACTATTAGAGCGCCTATTTGATATATAGTTTGTACTCAATTTAGACAGTTCGTAGAGTTTACTCTAAATATTTTTTGTAACTAGATAAGTTACTAGTTCTATGGCGCAAAATTCAAAATTACTTACAAAATACGAAAATTGTGAAAACAAAATTATAAATACTCTTAGGCAATGGCGAAAGCCACTTCGATATACAATAAATAGAATAAAAAAATTTCTCACAGAAAATCTCTTCAATGTGTTACGTAAAAAAGCTGCAAAATACTTAGAAGAGCTACAAAAAGCTGCATTTAGAATTAAACATTGGAAATTTTATTCTATCAAGTTGGTCACTAGGCTGTCAAAACAGTCCGTTCTCTCAGTGAATCTCTCGTATCTAACGCAAAAAAATTCTAGAAAAGATTATAGTGCATTTCATATTACAGGTGTCTCTCTCGTCTGCATGCTTTTCCCCGTTGTTTTCTCTCTGTCCTCTTCAACATTGCACGTTTTCCAGATGGCTCCGTTAATTGAAACGATCTATAATTTTTGCAAACGTATTTTTAGACACATCCGAGTATGAATTAGAGGGCGATAGACTGATTTATTTTAAATATATTAGAGCGAGATGCTATATTATAAAGAAACGGGTGATTTGAAACAAAACAATTTTGCAACTATAATTCACGGACTAAAGGGTTATTAAATTTCGGTTGGTACAATTGAATCTAGTAACTTTATCTAACAAGTCCGTCAAATCTAGTAACGTTTTAGTTCCTGAATCTACTGTATATCAAAAGATCAATGATAAGACGTAAATTTAGACTCTATTGCATAGTATCTCTCTCACTCCCATTATAATCTACCTTCCTCCTTATCTCCCGTTTTTAACGCAAGCAATTCTAGAAAAGATTATAGTGCGTTTCGTGTTACAAGCGTCTCTCTCGTCTGCATGCCTTTCCCGTTATTATCTCTCTGTCATCTTCAACATTGCACTATTTCAGTTGGCTGCGTTACTTGAAACGATCTATAATTTTTGCAAACGTTTTTTAGACACATCCGAGTATGAATTAGAGCGCGATCGACTGATTTACTTTAAATGGATTAGAGCGAGATGCCATATTACAATTAATTCAAGACGTAACTTTAGACACTACTATCACCGAATAAAACCGAGATAAACATATCGATTCGGCACAAGTTAGAGCGAAATAGCCAATTCGCTCAAAGGCGGTTTATTTGAAAATCAAAACGACTCGATCCAATTTTACATTTTTATTGAATATTTATATAAAATTGATAGCAACATTTTCTTGATTACTTATATTTAATTTTCTTTATTAAATATCATAATCATTGAAATCATCAAAATGTCGAAATAATAGAGGAAGAAAAAAACAGAAAATTTTCAGAGAACAACAGAGAATTTTGCACAAAATACAAGCTTCTAGCTCTCTCTCGAAGATCTCCAAAGTCACACAGTGACCCGAAAATTTTAAAAACTCTTAATTATTTACAATAATGGAACTGTTTTTTTGTTTTGTTTTTGGTAGTTGTTTGAAAAGCTACAGCAAAATCCCCTAACGCACTCGACTCGACTCGACTCGTCGCACCATCACACCGCAATCGGAAAAACGGCTGCATCAGTAAAAGGCGTGTGAATTGTAGATAATTTGATTTGTTCTTTATTCATTTATCAATTTAACTCATTTATTATTTAAAATAAAGGGATTGAAGGTATTTTCGATAGAAATCAAAACAATTAAACTAAATTGATTTAAACAAAGAAAATAGGCCGATCAAAAACCAAATAAATACCTCCAATCCTCCCATTTATCGATCTTCTTTACCAATAATTCGAATAATAATAATTAATGATAACTAATTAAAACAAGCACCAGACTATTTAAATTAGAAGAGAATCTGATTTAAAAAAAAAATGTACGAATGTACAGAATTCTACAAAATTAACTAATCGCAAATTAAAATTGATCTAATTAATAATATTAATAATAATAATAATAAAATAATTGAGCCTTAAATAAATTAAAAATCGTGTAAAAACTGTACAGCGCAAAATTATAAACCAATACACCAAATTAAGAGAAACAAAACGAAAAAAAATTAAAACAATAAGACGCGAATTCTTGATTTTCACGAGAAAATTTAACGCTACTATAAATTCAGCAGCACCATTCAAGTCTCATTCAGCATTAGTTTTTTGTTTTTTTTTTAATAATAATTTGTGGACCAACCACAATTATAAAATTTCAAATAGTGGTAATTTCCTTAAATTTGCTTTTATTTAATCAAAACGAAAATTTAAGAAATATCCACTAATTGCAATATCATTACAAATATATTTTTTTTGTTGCTTTTATGAAATTATTTTACTAAAAACTAGCAACTGTGTGTGTGTATGTGTGTTTTAGTTTTTGTGTGTCGAATTTATTCCACCAATTTCAGTACTTTACCAATTGCAATGGTTTTATCTGGAATTTGGTAATTAATATTAGAACGATAATTCAATTAAATTTGTTAATTATTTATACTTTCATCTCTGAGTGTAAATCGTCCCATTTGTGGGAACGTTTTGAATGGTTCCAAACATATAACACCAGCACATTCGATTCGCATTATAGCTACTTGATCTTGTTTAACAAATCTTGGTCGTGTTTTACTCTTTTCACCAGTTTTCTTATCGACGAGACAAATTAAGGCCTACAATTATTATTATTATTTTTTTTAATTTAATAAAATCGATATAAAGTGATTAAATGATTGAATTACTTTAACGGTGACTTCTTCAGCAGCACAATGGATGTGCATTACAGCACTATAACCGGCACATATAATTGATTTATGTTCTAATATAACCAATTGTGCATCAAATACACGTCCTGTATGTATTGGATTATTGGCATCACATAATACAAAACCAGGACTAACATCTTCTTCTTCAACACCTTTTACTTTGATTTTAACATTTTCACCGGGTACTACACGATTCACTTCATCATCATCTGATAATAATTGATCTACTGTGACTGGTGTCTACAAATTAACATTATTATTATTCGATAAAGCCGAAAAAAAAAGCAAAAAAGTGCGCGTTAGAAGTGAAACTTCTTAGGTTAGAGATGAAGTTCATTTTTTTTAATTGGATTATTTTCTTTCTGTCTGCCTGAAGGCTTGATTTTTTCTGCACTTATCTCAAAACAATATGGATTTATAAGTTAACAAAAATCATAAATCGCAGTAGGCCAGGAAATTTTAGTTTCGTTCAGAGGGCACTGTACATCCATCAATGATACCAACTTTAGGCCCTTTTGTTTATTTTATACAGTTGGCAGAACTGACAGAGAGTAGAAGTGACGCTATGGCAACGCCCCCACTTTCCCTCTCAGCTGTCTGTTAGAAGGGAATGGTTCTTGAACAAATTTACCACCCTACAGCGCGCGCTTAAAGAAGTTTCACTTCAAACAAAAATTGTCGAAAGATGGAACGAGGTTGCAAATTATTATCTAAACATTTACAACCCAGAGAACTTTCGTTTTGATTTTTGGAAATTAACAAACTCTAATATTAGAAAATTTTAAAATAATAGAGTTATTCGGGTTAATTTCCTTACATAAAAGATATATTTTTTTTGGGTGGGGGGGATTATTCAAACTTACCCGATTCGGCATAATAACAAGACTTTGACCTTTTCGACATTCACCAGATTCAACTTTACCCATCACAACAGTACCCATATCTTTATATTTATCAACAATGGGCATTATAAAGGGACCATCGATTTTACGATTCAATGATGGTAGATTATCGATGAATGGTATGAAGGCAGGCCCCCTAATCGACAAACGAAAAAAAAATGACAATAAATACAATTCATGTTAAAATTATACAGAAATGTTTTGAAAATTCCTCTAACAACTTATTATACAGTGATGGCAAATTAAACAGACTGAATTTATTAGATCTATAATGAAGAGAAATACAAAATGATTCATTTTTGTTATGTGTGCAAGATTATCTTTGAAAATATAGGTCAAAATGTGTATAGTTGGACAAATACTGTAACGACTTTATGGTTGAATAACTTTAGAACCTGTTATTGTGATCATTTCAACAAATAATCTTAAATCGAATTATAAAGTCATTACACTGTAAAACCATTGCAGAATTTGTCCAATTGTACATCAATTATTGCTTCTAAGGGCTAATGAAATGAAGAAAAAGTGAAAGTAGCCCCCTCCCCTCCAATCGATAAAAAAATAAACAGTAAGTTAAAGAAATAGAAAAATGTGCTTTTTTAAAATTCCACTGACTCGAGACTATACAGTGATGGTAAATTAAATAGAATAAATTTATCAAAAAAGTTACTCGTTTTTGTTAGGCAATGATGATCGGAAATGTTACCGTCGAAACTACATATAGTCAAAAAAAATGAGTATAATTGGACAAATAATATAATGATTTTATGGTCAAATCACTTTATATTTTGTTTTGATAATTTCAATAAAAAAACTTTAAATTTACGATTTTTATAAGTCGTAAGAATTCTAAGGACTATAAAGCCATTATGCCATAAAATCGTACAGTATTTGATCAACTATACAGTAGTTACTGTTTCGGTGTACTAATGGAAAAAAAAATGGCCGGCCGAATTTAGCAATCAAGAATGTACATAAAAAACATTTCAATAAGTACAACTACTTAAAAGATTGAAGTCAAAACAATAGAGATGATATCTAGTTATACAGTTCTTGCAAATTAAGATTTTGCAGTCACTAGTTTTTTGTTTTATTTTGTTAGCAACGTAGGACTAAATTGTGTATAGTTGGACAAATACTATAACAATTTTATGGTTCAATCACTTATGTTATTGCAATAATTTTAACAAAAAATCTTAAAATTTCAATTTTTAAATCAATTAATCCACAATAACTGTAAGGATTATAAAGTCGTTATACCATAAAATCGCTACTGCATTTGTCCAACTATACATTAGTTATACTGTGTTAGTGAAATAAATAGTATGGAAACAGACCTCTTAATTGGAATACCAAAAAGAGCATTTCAGTAAATAGAATGACCCAAGAGATTAAAGTCAAAGAAATAAAGAGAAACATGTTTTTTTTAAAATTCTACTAACATACAGTGATGGCAAATGAAGTAGGCTAAATTTGTTAGACATGCATCAACAATAAAGAGGATTGAAAGAGCGTGGCAGTAGGGATCCGAAACTTTACCCTCCAAAGTTAAGATAAAAAATACGTACAGCTGGACAAATGGAGTAGCGATTTAATAGTCTAATGACTTTAGAATCCGTTACTGTGACGATTTTAACAAAAAAAAACCTAAGATTTCAAAGTTTTAAAAACACAATAATTCTACACATTATAAAGTCGTTATGCCATAAAATCGTTACAACATTTGTCCAACTATACAACAGTTACACCCTATGCTAGTAAAATAAAAAATGTGAGTACAGTAAATACAATGACTTAAGAGATTAAAGTAAAAATGATAAAAGGAAACGTGCTTTTTTCAAATTCCACTGACCATCTGAATTTACAGTGATGGCAATTTAAGCAGACCAAATTTGTCAGAAACGACAACGACACATATTTCAAATATTTCAACAAAATAATGAAGAAAAATTAATTTTTGTTAACACGTCAATAGAGATGCGAAACCTTAACTTGGAAAGTATAATTTAAAATGTATATAGTTGAACAAATAATGTATAGATTTTATGGCGTAATAACCTTAAAATTTGTAGAATTTTTATAATTATAAAGTGACAGCAAACAATTCTATAGATTATAAAGTCGTTACGTCATAAAGCCTTGCATAATTTGTCCAACTGTACATTAGTTACTGTATTTTTGTGCTAACGAAATAAAGAGAAAGTCAGTGCCATTATTTCTTTTCGTATACGCTATTTGATTTGCCACTACTGTATATAAGCCGAATTTAACGATAGCAACTTCCCCAAACGACACACACACAAAAAACAAACATTACAATAAATGCAATGACTTTAAAGATTGAAGACAAAGTATTAAAGTGAAACGTGCTTTTTTAATATCTCGATATACAGTGGTGGCAAATTAAACAGACTAAATTTGTCAAAAAGCTATACAAGACATATTTGAGACTTACAACAGATCTAAAATCTGTATAGTTGGACCAAAAATGAAACGATTTTACTATCGAATTACTTTAGAATATGCAGAATTGTTACCAATTTAACAATAAGGTTATTGTCACATAAAATCGCGACAAAATTTGGCCAACTATACATTAGTTGATGTTTCTCTATGTTAATCAGTAAACAAACAAATTTTGGTGATAATTGAACAATTCATTGCCACCTAAATTTACTGCTTTGATTTCAATCTCTTAAGTCATCGCTACTACTATACTTAAAACGAGCTAATCCGGAATTACTTCGCACACTTAAGCCACTAAACTACAAAGATTTGAGTAATTTCAAAACGAGCTCAAGTGTTTGAAGAAATCTTATTCTTTTTTTGTCGACATTTACCTATACCATGGACAGATGGCCTCATCTACTTGTTCTCTTAAACCTTGTCCAGTTTGTCCTGAACATGGTAAAAAGAATAAATCTTTATTATAATTAAAACCTAATTTCTTTAAATATGGTAAAATTTTATCTTTGCATTCGTTGTATCTTCCTTCATCCCAATTAACAGTTGGATCATCCATTTTATTAACTAATACAACTAAATATTTAACACCGGCGGTTTTAGCTAACATTGCATGTTCACGTGTCTGTCCGCCACGATCAAAACCAGTTTCAAATTCACCTTTACGTGCCGATATAACTAATACAGCTAAATCAGCTTGTGCTGCACCACCAATCATATTTGGTACGAAACTTTTATGGCCTGGTGCATCTAAGATTGTAAAATGTTTCTTGTCGGTTTCGAAGAATGCACGACCCACTTCCACCGTTTTACCCTTATCACGTTCTACAAATTAAAACCGATTATTATTATAAAGATGAGAAAAATTGAATAGGAAAGAACCTTCTTGGTTTGTATCTAACGCCCACGATAGATACCACGATTCTCGACTCTTCTCTCGCGCCTCCCGTTCATATTTCTCCAATGTCCGTTTATCAACCATTCCAGTTAATGCCATAATTTGTCCACCAATTGTCGATTTGCCAGCATCAACATGTCCAATAAACACCACATTCACGTGCTCCTTTTTATCTTTCAACACCTCCTCTTTAATGATCTTCTTTTTTGGTACTTTATTGATAGGCGTCTCCTCACTGGACGGTTCCTCCTCATCACCATCTGGTGTGATGATCGGATCGTTGTCTTCAACCACCACATCCTCCCAAGTACCACCACCTTCGCTCTTCGGCGACGATTCATCAACATTATTGAGATTGACGCCGTCGTCGTGTAGCGGCGGAATGGGGGGTGGCGGCTCCTTCACCTGCACACCTTCCGCCAATTCTGTGTTATTCCCTGAAATTCCAAACAAATGACTGTTGTGTGGACAATTCGCGATCGAACCGGATATAACCGGATCACACCCGATTTGTTGTGTTATTTTTACAAAAGGGGCTTACCGTTTAGCACAGGACTGGTGTGCTGTGACGATACGGCACTGTCCCCATCCTCTGTTGTTGTTGTTGTGGCTGTCTGTTCCTGAGTCGGTGATGGTTTTCGTGGTGTTGTTGCCGCATCATCATCATCGTCCATCTGGCATTCTGTGGTTGTTGTTGGTTGATTAAAGGAGAATGAAGGCACAAATTCAACAGCGTTCACATTCAACGTGGAAAATTTTGCTGCTGTCACATCGGCGGCAGCTGCTGCTGCAGCAGCAGCAGCAGCAGCTTGATGACTTGGTGAGTTATTTGTTGATGTTGAATCGGCTTGTGATTCCCAATTGTCCGGTGCTTGATTATTCGACATTTTTTTGATAATTATTAATTGATTTTCTGTTAGTTTTTATGTGAATTTGCAAAAAAATAATAATAAATAATTGAAGAAACACGACAGACACGATCCGCGTGCGTTCACAGACACTTTAGCCACCGGAAACTAATGGCCGACTGTCAAAAATTCGACCTTGATCAACAACAATCCCAAATTGATAAGATTTATCACTAAAACACAACCAATTTAATTAAATTTGGACTCAAATTAAAGCAAAAAATAAAAATTCTATTCTATTTATCGTAATTTATCGATTAAATTCGTTTTTATTGTAGTAGTAGTTGTGAATAACAGTACACGACCGGAAGTGGTGTGGCGGTACAATTTGAATTTGACAGATTTTTGAAAAATTCCATAATTTGTTGAAATTTTATTTAATAATAATAATAACAAATATAAAAATAAATAATAGGCAATTTTGGTCAACAAAATTTAAAAATTCGAATCATTTTTGTTGGTTTAATAATGCTTCTTTTTGTCGTTCTAATTTCAGTAGTCTCTTGGCGGTCTTCTGTTCCATTTCTTCGTAATGTTCAACAAACATCGCCTTCAAAGCTGGATATAAAAGGTGTAATTTCGGCAAATCGTCCAAAGTCACCTGCAAGAAATCGTTTTTCGTTAGAAATAATTGATTGTATGTAATAATGATAACAAAACTCTTTACAGTTTTGCAAGACAAAAAACAAGGGGTTTTTGTATAAATTAACACGCTAAATGGGCTAATTTATAACAATTTTTCTTTTTTTAGCATTCTTATGCTATAAGATTAATATATCGATAGCATATTGACGAGTTGGATCACGCTAGAAGAGATCCTCGTCTAGAACTTCATCTTCAAAAAAATTCGTTGATTTCTCGATCGGTGGACGTAGTAAATTTATAAAATCATTAAATTAATTTGATATCTTCAATTCTGTTAAGATTTGCGACCTTCTAACTACACTAAATTCATCGACCAAATGGTTGCTGGATTTAAGTTGGTACCCTTGAATATAGTGATATTTCTAGGGATTTATTTGTTAGTTTAACGAGACATTTGTCAAATCTAGTAACCAAAGGGTAGGTATTTAGTATTCTAAATCTGATCAAGCAAAATGTGGAAATTCTGTTAAAAGTTTTATGATTCTAAATTTGCTCAACAGAGTGTAAACCAATCGATTTCAGGCCTGAAAACTGCGACATTTTATATCAAGAAGACGAAATTTTTAATAGAAAGTTGTTGTAGAAGTCTGTAAAGTTTTCAGACAATACAGCTGGTTTCTTTGTAACCTTTCAAAGCTAAAAAATTATCAAATTTCATCAAGATTAACAAATCTAATGAAATATGGGAAATTTCTAGTCAGACTACACATTTTGTATTTTTCCAACGCCTATTATGGCCCTACATTTCCTATATTAATAAAACAAGCAGGATCTAATTGCAGGCCTTTCAGTGCTGAAAAGCATGAAATATGAAGAAGAAAAAAAACTGATTAAATTATATCAAATGTGTGTCCGAAATATGAGGGAATTTTGGAGTCTCTTAGTCAGGCCACAGTTTCACAAATCTTACTACATGGCAAAGTGTTTAACTGGCGATCATTTTTAAGATTTTTTTTTTCATTTCTCTTATGGCTTTACATTTCCTAGTGCGATAGACTGTAAACCGTGCTGAAAATTACGAATTTTTGTGAAGAAAACCAAGTTAAACACGTTTTTTTTTGACTGAAATTTCCAAGTCATGTTTAAAACTATAGTTTTCAAACAACAAAGTTTGAGTTTCAGAGCTGAAAACTATGAAATTACATCAAGAAAATCAATTTGCTGAAATTTTGGAAATTGTTAATCAAACTAGTTTTCCAGAGATAATTACGCCTAAAAATACACTTCAATAACTTAGAATAGGCGAACAAGTTTTGCTTTCTTTTTTCATGCCTATTAAAGGTTTGTATTTGCTAAATCAAGAGACTGAAAATTACAACATTTTGAAGAAAAAAAAGTTGGGAGGTGCTGAAGAAATCTGGAAAATTTTCAGACAACAAAATGGACTACTTTGCAAGATAACCTTTCAGAGTTAAAAACCGCGAGATTTCATGAATAAGAAGGAGGCTTTTATCGTATAACAAAGTTCAAAGCTCATTAGACTGAAAAGTGAAGTTTAAAGATTCAGAAGAGACCAGCTGACGACAATTTTTTATACCTATTATGGCTCAATTTTTGCAAGATCAATAGACTGTAAATCAACTGATTTTAGGCGTTTCAGTGGTGAAAATGATAAAATTGTATCAACAAAACCAAATTGGAGCAAGTTGTTGAATCTAATTTCCGCGCTCCCATAGAAATTTGTAAAGTTTTTAGGCCACGTAATTGATTGCTTTACAGAAAAGCCTTTCTTCCAATGCTAAAAAATGGCTGAAATAGGCACATTTAAGGGGGGCGTTAATGAAGCCATTTAACTTACAACTTCTAACCAAATACACACCTGCATATTATCAAAAGCGATGCCAATATTTTCGGAAAAATTCTCATTGATTTTCGGCAATTTAGCATAACGTTGACTGAAATGGGTCAATAGTATAAATTGTGCATTCATCAATTTACCACTTTCAATAGCCTGTGATGTTGTTGAATGCATTTTAATTATTGCTTCTTGGTGTAATTCATCTTCCATTGTTGCTTCATGTATTAATA
This sequence comes from Epicauta chinensis, assembly GCA_021725515.1. Taxonomy (NCBI): domain Eukaryota; kingdom Metazoa; phylum Arthropoda; class Insecta; order Coleoptera; family Meloidae; genus Epicauta; species Epicauta chinensis. Next base: position 61,972 of record JAEDXX010000172.1, on the reverse strand, counting down.
GATCACAATTACGACCTAAATTAATTAAATTCTCACATGGCATTGTATCACCCGAATAAACTAATTTATATTGATTACGATCGATAATCGATAAACCGAAAGCATTTGGACAATGTTTAACAAAACACGTACTCATATCGGATAGACCCAATCGATCGAACACATCCAAACGTGTATGATTCTCCATTAACTGCAAACAAATAATAATTTTACAATTTAAAAAAAATTGAAGCTCGTTAGAAGTTAAACTTCTTAGATTAGAGATGAAGTTCGTTTTTTTTATTCTGTCGTTGCCTGAAGGCTCGATTTTTTTCTGCATTTCATTTATCTCAAAACAATATTCTTATATAATTTTTCCACCAAATAAAATAATTTTTACGCGGCGACCCCTGCCGATTTTTTTTCAAATTTTGTGGAGGTGTTCTCTACTATGAAAGCAAGATTCCCTGAAAGTTTGAGCTGTTAATATACAACCATTTCGAAGTTATGAATTTTTGAAATTTTGAAAAAAAAAATTCAATTTTTTCATCAATTTTTTTAAGGAAAAAAACGTCTTTTCAAATTTGGTAAAATGTAGCTTTTTGCAGGAAAAATTCTCAGTTTTTTCACGGAAATATTTATTTTTTCATACACGCAGCGGAAGACCCTTTAAAATGCAATCAAAATGAAAAAAATCAATTTTTCTCACGGTGCGGCGCGTGGTACATCAAAATTGACATTTTTTCCTAAAAGCCGAGTTTTTCCCACAAAATTCATTTTCGTTATGTGCACATTTGTTGTTTTTTTACAATTAAATAAAATGTAAAATTTTGACAAATAAAAAACATATTTGTTCAATACTTGCTGTTCAAATCCTACTTTATCGACTAAAAACTCGATGGTAAAGTAGCACTTTACCCACCTTAACAGTAAAGTGTTTACTTTACCGTTGAGGTGGGTAAACTCCATAGCAACCAACAGCAAATAAACAAAAACAATTGCTTGTTGTTTAGAGAAATCCAATAGCAACCAACAACGATTGACAACTGTATGAATAGTTAATGTCAAAACTTATTAGAAAATTAAAAAAATTAAATAAAAAAGAGTTTGAAGGGCAAGTATTAAACAAAATCTTGTACTGCACACGGTGGTAAAGTCTCTTTATCCACTCGCGGATTTGTCTCACTCGACCTCCATTGCTTTTTCTACTTTGATTGGATTTTAAAGGATCTTCCGCTGCGTGTATGAAAAAATAAATATTCCCATTGAGAAGCTGAGAATTTTTCTTACAAAAAGCTACATTTCACCAATTTTGAAAACAGTTTTTTACCCCCAAAAAAAAAATGATGAAAAAGTTGAATTTTTTTTTCAAAATTTAAAAAATTCATAACTTCGAAACGGCCGTATATTAAGAGCTCAAACTTTCAGCAAATCTTTTTTTCAAAGCAGAGAACACCTCCACAAAATTTGGAAAAAAAAATCGGCGGAGTTCGCCCCGTAAAAATGATTTTATTTGGTGGAACGACCCGTATACAAAAATCATAAATCGCGGTAGGCCATGAAATTTTAGTTTCGTAACAGAGGGCGATATACGTCGATCAATGATACCAAATTTAGACCCTAGTGTTTATTTTACACAGTTGGCAGAATTAAATCGCGGAATCGCGCATTTCCGTTACGCTTTGAAAACATTTACCATCCTACCGCGCCTAAAGAAGTCTCACTTCAAAAAAACAAATCAATAATACTTACGAGATCTTGATTCGGTATCAACCGATAATATTGTGAAATATTCTCGAAACAACGATCATAGAAATTCAACCACCACTGAATCTGTTTGGGTGCAAACAACACAATCGGCTCGTCATGTCGACGATTCTGCAATAAACCGATCAAACCTAAATGATGATCGGCATGTAGATGCGATATATAAACAGCTTTAATCTTTTTGATGATTTCATCACAACGATTTTGACCGTAGAAACGCACCAATTGCCCATACGTACCTTCGCCACAATCCAACAACATTGCACAATCATCACTGGAACACAAACAGATATCAATCGATTGTTTAGCGATAAAACAACAAAATTACTTGATTTCCACAAGTATAGCGCTAGTATTTCGTGTTTTATTCGGTATAGACGAACCGGTGCCTAAGAATAAGACTCTAGGGAATTTGGCGGAATTATCGGGGGTTATTTTAGAAAATTCCGATTTAACACTATTTAAAATCGTCGGGAAATCTTCAATTGACATAATCTCATCGATGAATTCGTGTGGATACAATTTTAATTGCATCGAATCATCTGCACCTTTCCGCGGCCGTAAATGGTAATTGAATAAAGTCTTCGGTTGAATTCGCTGATATTCTAGTGTCGTTGATTTCGTTGCTACCACTTCACGATTATTACAATTTATAGAATCCGATTTAATTCGTTTATTATTCGGTACAGTATCGTGGATACGTTCAGTTCCTTGATCACCCAAAATCGGGAATAATCGCACCGATAATTGATTCAATTGATATTGGATGCGATGCACCGATAAACTGCCCATACACTCGTTGGAATCGTTTAGAAATAAATGTTGTGTACTCGGACTGAATCGGCTGATCCATTCGCGATATTTCGGATGATTCACTAGAATTGTATCGGTGAAATGTACGACGATATACGCTAGATCTTCATCGTTGGTAGCCGTGCTCTGGTGGCGTTGGAATTGCGTGTTGGCCACCAACGAATCGAGATAATCTTCACCGGGACATTCGACTACAATAAAAACCGGTCCCGGATCGTCGGGTTCGCAAACATCACGCGTCTTTACAATCCGCCCATCGGCCAACGTTACATCTTCGCCGGATTTCAACTTGCCCAATAACGGTCCGGGCGGCACGCCGTACTTGACGCATTTGTCGAGAGATAAAGCGCCCGGACGCGGTTGTAAGCGGCAGATGTAAGCCATCGAGACGCCGGTCTCTTTGATTTCTTCCAACAAAATTTTGGAAGTTTCACTTATTTCTTTTTGGGGTGGCTTCCGTTTACCACTACCTAAACAAATTTGTGATTATTTTGTTAATTAATAGAGAGTTTGTTGTTACTTTCATAGGCGTAATAATCAGTGTTGTCTTCCAAAGTTTCTGGGGCAGTTTTCTGCGATTTATCTGCATGTTTCCGACAGCTTATCAACGGCACATATTCCACCTTCATTACACTATCTTCAAAATGTTGAGTCGCCTCACAATTCGCCATTTGAATGTTTAAATCTTTGATAACAACAAATCGATGCGTGGCCACGAATAGTTCTTCCTAAAACTGAATATTTCAAAATGTTTTTATAATCGTTTAGTAATTCCGCAAATACAAGTCCTTTGGGGCCGTGTAGAGTGATCTGTGGCACGCCCACATCTTGTATTGTCAGCGCCGTGCCCGGTAATCCGCCAATATTACACCACGTTGATTGTGTAACGAAAATATGCTCTAATTTAGCCAATTTCATCTTGTGTTCGTGCGCCAATCGTTGCGTGCCTTCGCCACAATTAAACAAATACCTACAAATAACCGAATCTTAGCAAATAAACGATATATCGCCGATTTGTACCGTGATTGATCGGAGAAGACGTAGAGACAACGGGGTGCGCCTTTGGCACCGGTCCCCAGCACCTGGAGTGTCACTTTACCTGGACTGTATTTCTGGAATTTCTCTTTGATCTTTTTGCGTTGTTTCTGTGCTTCGGCAATGTGTTGCGGTTCTTTTGGCATGGTTGTTAGTAGTTCGTACAGGTTAGGTTTGTGGAATTTGGAGAATTTACGTAATAGCACTAAGTGTCGGTTGTACATCAATTATTTGGTTAATTTCACTGGAATTTCGATGAATTATTAATTATTTTCGAAAATTAAGGGGTTTAATTTGAAAAAAAAATCAAACCATTTCTTCCGGTTGATTTAGTGATTTTCGATTTGTCACTAGATTTTATGTGTTGGTTATTCTAACATATGTCAGATCATTGGCGTCACTATAAAAATCATGCAATTGTAACCGCTTAAATCAATCATAATCTAAAAAATGTTGAATGATGCATATACGTATTCCAAAATTTGGTTATTTTTAAGTCTAATCCGTACGATTTGCTATTTTCAAGTTGATTTACCCTGAGATTTATTTGTAGTAACCGTACGCCGCTGACTAGTGACAAATCTAGTAACTTTTGTTATATTAGTACTTAAACAAGATCGACATTTTATTGAGTTTTGGAAATTTATTTGATTTCTCCAAAAACGTTGAATCAACTTTTTGACCAATATTCAATAATATTAATAGAAATTCAATTCTAGACGTTTGAAAATTTTGGTAACATTTCGATTTATCACTGAACTGCGATAAAAATCCCTAAAAAACAGTGGTACCAACGGAAAATCTACGAAGAAAATGGAAAATTTTCCGAGTCATTTCCACGAATTATCATCGGTTTTTTGCTAATAATTATTAATTGTTTCAGTCCAAAATTCAACGATTTCGATTGGATAATATGTAATTATTTGCTTTACGTAACAAGTATGTCATGCGAGATCGATACCGGTCACAGTTCCGTAAACATTCCATGGTGGGAAAGTTGGAGGAAAACATCAAAAAAATCCGTTATTCTAACCTGTCCTACTCTAAACAAGCAAAAAAAAATCGCACTTTAGCCTGTATTCCAACAATAATCACCAGTTCTAAAGTTTCAGTGTTTTTGGTGCGTTTTTCAATAATTCAGCTTGAAGAAAATCGTTATAAACATGCATCAAGCGTTTCTAGAGATTAATGGGGTGCGTACGAACGTCACAACGTACGGTAGATGGGTGGAAGAACAAGCCGCCGATAATAAGCAAGCGAACAATATAATTCTATTGATACCCGGAAATCCGGGCGTTACAACGTTTTATAATCTGTTTATGCATATATTGCACGAGAAGACCGGATATCCGGTGTGGATTCTAGGCCATGCCGGCCACGAAATCCCCAAAAACAATCAAATCGCACCCGTACCTCGACTACAAAACAATCAACACTTGTACGGACTTGACGGACAAATCCAGCATAAAGTTTGTTGAATTTTTAGAAAAATACGCGAAATTTGTTGCTAATTTTGTTGGATTTCAGCGGGAATTCTTCGAAAACTACATCCCAAAGGATGCGACAATCCACCTGATCGGCCACTCGATTGGAGCTTACATCATCTTGGAATTGTTAAAAGATACAATCGTACCAACTGAAAATATCAAAAGTATTAATCTATTGTTTCCGACAATCGAAGAAATGGCAGCCACTCCAAACGGCCGTTTTCTCAACACTTTCATAAAGCCGATATTGTGGCTGATTCTGTTTTTATCGTGGATTTATACGATTCTACCGGTGATAATAAGCAATTTCTTGATGTTCGTCTACATTAAAGTGGCACGAATACCGAAAATGCACACGAAAACTTTGATAAAATTCGTGAATCCGGACGTTTTGGGGAGAGTGTTTTTTATGGCTTACGAGGAGCTCGAACAGGTGCATCAACGCAACAATCCGGTAATTGAACGGTATTTGGATAAATTGTTTATGATTTACGGCCGTAAAGACGGTTGGACGCCGGTGGAGTACTGTGAGAAGTTGAAGAGAGATTTTCCGGGCTTACGGGCGGAAATTACCGATTACGATCACGCTTTTGTGTTGCGACAAAGCCACCAAATTGGCAGGATTGTAGCTGATAATATTAATAATTTTAAATAAATTAACGTAATTTGAAAATTGCCGCTTTTTTTATATGTTGGTAATAGTTTTATTAGAAAGATACAGATATATTCGGATCTATGTGGAGTAGAAAGAGATAGCTTACTGTAGTTGGTAGCATTGGGATTTGGGGAATTTCTGTTTATCACCGTCCTCTTTCCATTAATCGCGTATTTAGGTTGGGCTTACGGGCAGAAATTACCGATTACGATCACACAAAATCGGCAGGATTTTGGCTGATAATATTAATAATTTTAAATATATTAACGTAATTTCAAAATTGCCGGCTTTACTTTTTATTTGTTGGTAATAGTAGTTTTATTAGAAAGATACAGATATATTCGGATCTATGTGGAGTAGAAAGAGATAGCTTGTTGTAGTTGGTTACATTGGGATTTGGGGAATTTCTTTTTATCACCACTCTTTGCATTAATCGCGTGTTTAGGTCGGGCTTACTGACGGAAATTGTATTGCGACAAAGCCACCAAATTGGCAAGATTGTAGATGATAATATTAATAATTCCAAAAAAATTACGTAATTTCAAAATTGCCGCTTTTACTTTTTATATGTTGGTAATAATTGTCTTAATAGAGAGATACAGATATATTTGAATCTATTATGGAGTAGAAAGAGATGGCTTATTGTAGTTGGTAGCATTGCGATTTGGGGAATTTCTTTTTATCACCGTCCTCTTTCCATTAATCGCGTGTTTAGGTTAGCTGTGTCAATCCAAGAAAATGGTAAGTTTTTGCTAAATAAATCGCCTAATTTAATTGGAATTAATTGGAAATTACTTTTAGCCGCGTGAATTACACGAAATTAAAGATTTCTTATTAACAGCGCGTCGTAAAGATGCTAAATGTAAGTCGTATAGATTCGGCCACGTTGTAACATAACCTCAATCTTGTAATTGTTGTAATTGTAGCTGTAAAAATCAAGAAGAATCCGGAAAATACCAAATTTAAAGTACGTTGTTCCCGTTTCTTGTACACTTTGGTGATCACCGATAAAGAGAAGGCGGAGAAATTGAAGCAATCACTGCCGCCCGGTCTCCAAGTGAAAGAAGTCAAATAATTACGATTTTTTTATATTTCAACTTTAAATAAATGATAACAACGTATTTGGTAGTTATTTTTCAATTGTTCAAAAAGGCGTCTCGAATACTGTATGTTCGGATTCGGAATCGGTTTCTAATTGTTTGTATTTGCGGTGGCGTCGTTTCTTCACTTTTTTCGCAATCAATTCCACGAAAAACTTAATAAATAACGCGGAAATCGTCAGAATCGTTAGAGTAACAGCGGCTAAACAGATCGTATCGAAAGCCGACCATTCGGTGATATCGTACGCGGGTGCGGTGGCTTCGAGCGGCGGCATCGGAAGATCCAACGATTTCCTGCCGAAACAAACCGTTTTTTATAAATTATACTCGTTTACGATTAAACGATTAAGAAAGGAGACTTTGTGGTATTATCGACGACATCCCGCAAGCCCTCCTGCAGACTCTCCTCGACATCGTTACTCAACTCGTGGAACACGGTGCGCCCCAACCAATCGGCCAGGTTACGCTTGCCCATCTGCCGCAGCCGGTGCTCGATCACTTCGTGCGTTTTACCACGTCCCTCCGCTCCATTCCAATGCAACAACAAATCCAAACAATTCACATCTTTCGGCACCTTACGTTCGGCCTGATCCAACGGATTCGGCAGATCGAACGTGTCGAAATGGACGGCGGCTGTTAGCCGGCGACATTCCGTTACCGTTAGGTGATTCGCCAAATATTCCAATTCGGATAGATTCAAATCGATCGTTTGTACAAAAGAAATGAGAATTATTTCAAACATATTTGTTTTATTATTAAGGAACGTGTTAACATGCCAAAAATCCACCGTCAACTGGCAAACAAACACCGGTAATCATGCGACTGTGATCGGACAATAGAAACAAAACAGCATCAACAACATCGGTGATTTCAGCGAATCGTTGCAATGGTATCTTGGCGAGCATCCCATCGCCCATTGCCGGTTGCGACCAGATTTTGCGGCCCAATTCCGTCATCACAACGGTGGGATTCACGCAATTCACACGGATTTTGTGCGGTCCCAATTCGAGAGCGATAGCACGCGTGAATGCATCAATAGCACCCTTGCTAGCACAGTAAATTGCATGATTCAATAGACCCGCTTTGGATGCTTGACTTGATAAATTCACAATAACGCCCGAATATTGCCGTTGTATCCAATCATCCACTACAATCCTCGTTAGATTAACAACAGCCTTAACGTTGATATTAAACGTGCTACAATTAGACGACATAACCTTATTTTCAACCGAAATTTGGAGGTTATTAATGGCGGCTTACCTGTCAAAATCGGCTTCTGTTATCTCTGTTAACGGTTGGATCTTAGCGATGCCGGCATTATTCACCAATAAATCGATGGGGAACAATTTCTTGATAAGTTCATTGGTTGATTTCCAATTACTTAGGTCACAAATGACGGTTCCTACCGATGAAACATAGCGTAATTTTTGTAGATTTATTTCATCGTTATCTAGAGCTATAACAGTAGCACCGGCCGTTGCCAATTTCTCTACAATTCCACGCCCTATGCCTACAATTTTACTGTGCCATTACCGGTTTTAAATGTTGTAAATCGTTACCTTTAGCGGCTCCAGTTACAAGCACTCGTTTGCCACGCAAACCTTCCATTATTTAGTGTTATTAAAGACTGAGGAATTCGGGGAATGCAGTGTTTAATTAAGGTGGAGTCGGCGTTTTAGGGTAAACAAATCGGTGTTATCAAGGCGTGTTATCATTAAATCAACGCAAATAAAAGATCAGGGTTCTTATTGAGATATAAACCGTATTGGGTTGGGAATTGTAAATATTTACATAATTGATAGTCTTGTTTCATTGAACAAGTACACTTCAAAAGTATACAATCCACTGCAAACGAGTGTATTGATGGTTGCATTTAAAGATATGTAGGCAACACAAAATACTTACGATACGGTGTGTCAATAAATATGAGTAGGAGAAGCGCTATTCGTTTGAACGTAAAAAATAGCAAATAAACAACTGAACTAGAGCAGGCTTAAATTAGTTTTTGAACTACGGATAACAGAACCCTAATTACATCTCGCTTAAAGTGATTTAATCTCGATTAAATGGGATTATTTATCAGTGTTAGTATACAACCAGTAATACATTGCATATAAGTGGATAGGCAACACACAATACTCTCGCGGGGTTGTGGAAATGATTGCGATACGAGTAGGGAAATTCAAATTTTTATGAAGAATAAAACGTCTCAAATTGTCGGACTAATCGAGTTTATCGATTGCATTTTATTTTGATTAAGCGACAACAGTATGATAACGGAATTTCAACCACCTGTCGGTTTTGTTTGCCTTCAGCGAAATAAGGATTGATGTCGCTACATTTATCCTAATCCTCATTTGTTTTTATTAGATGTAAATTAAAAATGCTTGAAGCGTAACCAGTGGCGTATCATTTAATTCTCAATTCCAATAAAAATCAATCAATTTCGCACAATTTTTGGGAAATTGTCAGATTATCAACAAATCAATAATTCTATAGAATTGGTGAAGTTTTTATTGTGCAGAAAAACGGGAAATTTTATGGAAACTTACACGAGACGCCCATGCAATTTCCACTGATTTTCCCCTATAAAACACACAAATTACCGGGAAAATCTCTGTTGTAGAAATGTTGTTGAAACGCTACCACTTGCTTATCATTTATTTGATAACACAGCAGATTTCGGGTGACATTATCGATAACGTAATCGATGCATTACAGAGAAATTTGATGTATATTTCAAAAAATTACAAAAAAATCAATATTGACTGTCTCTATGGCGTTGTGTTAAGTCGCAGTAAGTTCTACAGCTTTATATTTTTATAATTCCTCAACAATAACTACGTCCAGATGTTTTGGAGAACGCCCAAAACTGTCCAGGACCGTACCGCGCCACTGTCCGCAATTTTCTAACAAAAATCGATGAAATTTATGACGAAACTGTACCGATTTTCCAACAACAATCCTACTGGAATAATTGTAACAAACCCACCGCCAAAAATTTCAAATTCTAACACGATTCGTTGCAGTTGCTCGATACATCGTCGATCGAGAATTGGTGCGGAAAACCATCAAGTACCACCACGGAAATTTCCAGAAACGTCCAACAATCGGCGATAACCTCAATATAACCGAAACTTTATCCGATTATTGCTTATCAACGCTGATCAATCAAACGATCGATTTGGCAGCGAAACGTTGTCGATTTCCGGAAATTTGTGGAGTTTTTCTCGGCAATTTCCGATCGGGCGCCGGTTACGCCAAAACGCACCAGTACGATTACTGTACTAGCACTTGCATTTTTAAATATCTGCAAATATTTCAGGTTATTATTCCTGCAAGTAGCGCGTCAACGCCACTGCTTGATGGATCTGAACAATTTCGACCGGATTCTGCACGAAATCTGCGCCACAATCTATACGGAAACGGTAAATCTCGATAAATTCGAATCGTTCGATTTGTTTCTAGAACAAACGATTCTGTGCGGCGTGGAAGGTTTCGACGATTTCCTCAAATCGGATTGGTTGGATTTGATTTTGCGCACACAGAAAACATCCGGTTGTTTCCCGGATCGGCGCGGATCACGTGATAGGCGGACAACGAACCAATGGAGTGACGGCTGTACTGATCACACAACCGGATTGGGCGCAAGTGTACTCAGCTTATATCTCGATTATCTCATTTCTAATAAATATCGGTGTTAATTAATTCCGTTATCAATCGATTTGATAACAGCCACACCACAGTAGTTGTATTTAATTAATCACAGTAATAAAGGAATAATGTTGAGGCACTTTTTGTTGTTTTATTGTGCGTTTTTGTCGAGTAATTGCACGAAAATCGATGCGATTCTCGCACGGCTTGAACGTATCGAAAATTTCGCTTCCAACAATTATCGAGAGATCAATATTGACGGCCTACTGGGATTCACAATAGCGCAAGGTAATTGCTGTGCTGCACAGTTTTATTAGCGTCAAAATAGCTCTGTTGCAGGATTCGTCGAGATTACCCGTAAATCCGCCGATTTACTCCAGAATTATTGGATCGATCAACAAATTTGACGCGATACGTTCGAAAATCCATCAAAATTTACCCGAAATTCCTGCAGGTTTCTAGTTTTAAATTACTCTGCTGTAGCGTTTTAATCGTTTTATTTGCGCAGCTGTGGAATTCTTGTTGGAGACACGAAATTGGTTGAATTACACGATAAATCGTGAATTTTCAACAAATCGACTTGTAGATCTTGGTATTTATCGGAATTGGAGCGTTGAAACGTTCCTACAAGATACTCGAGCCGAGTATATGGAAATTCCGACGGATTTCTGTTTGATGCCAGCGTTACAACAAGAATCGTGCACTATCAACGATTTTTGCCATCAAATGATGTTCGAGCCGAGAATCGATAACGGTTATCTCTTATCACACCGCCTGCTTTTCTACCAAATCGTTACAATGAAGAATTGTCGAGTACCTAATCAAAATCTACCCGTTTTTTATTGCTCGTTGATGCTGAAAGAAGCCAAAACGAACGAAATCCTACAATTTCCAGCCAGAGATATATTTCTAGAACAACGTAAGACATATGTAACATCCCAGTAAAGTGTAGCCCTCTAAATTGGATGTTTTCAGTATTACTGTGCGGCATTGAAGGTCTTGCAGAGTTCCTCAAACGATCCTGGCTACGATCGGTTATAGATTGGCAAAATTCGGCCGGTTGTTATCAAGATAATAAAATGATAACGAAACGGACGAGTAACGTGATCAGTTATGGGTGTTCGGACCACACGACAGGATTAGCAGCCGCCGTTTTGGCCTTAAATTTGAAATTTCTATTGACGCAATAAACGCTAACAAATCAAATTTACCGCTTTTTTTTGTTTACGAACACGATTCGAGCGTTCGTTACACTTTAGAAACGAATCACGTACTAGCGTCATCTATCAATATCGACAGAAATTATACAGAAAAAGTGCGACATATTCAAGATACGCATGTTAGACGAGGATAGAAGAAATTTGTCTTATATAAGTGACCTTGATTGGTAATCATAGAAATTTGAGGTTAAGTCGAATTATTTTTAAAACGTAATTAAATCGTTTCTATTCAAGTATTTTGGTAATTTTAATTGGTTTTTAATGTTATTTTACATTTAGATAATGGGTAATGTTAACGAGAAAGTCGAAGCGGCTTCCACAACGGCACCCCAACAAGGTGAACAGCCGAAAAAGTTGAAACCGTGTTGTGCTTGTCCGGAAACGAAGAAGGCACGTGATGCTTGGTATTTCAACCATTAATTACCAATAATTTCCAATTTAATTGGTGTTTTTCGGTATTTCCAGTATCATCGAAAATGGTGAAGAGAATTGTACGCATTTGATAGAGGCGCACAAGGAATGTATGCGGAAAGCTGGATTTAATATTTAAATAGTTTATCTATATAAATAAATTTAGAAATTTTGTTAATTAAATTATTTGAATTACTTTAAATTTTGTTTGTTTAAAGTTGGTATTGTTGGAGTGCTGCAACTTCAGGTCATTGATTTAACAACAAACTGTCAAGAAATTGTATAAATTCAACAAAAATCCGATTTAATCAACAAATTGTTGTAAATTTTATGATTGCTTAAATAATTTTTGATTGTCTTTAATTGGAAATTAAGTTAAAAATTAAATATTATATTGCAACTAACTTCGCGTTATTTAGGCCGCCATTACGAAACATTCAGCGATATACATCAGACATGTCACTCGTTAGAGATCAAAATGACGGATTGTCTAGTGAGTATTTGTAAATTATTTGAAAATAATTCCGATTTATTTCCAGAATTAATGAAATTGACGAATTATCCGCAAATTTGGTGTAATTGTAATTAATTTTGTAAAATAGCGACGAAATTATTAGGATCGGAGTGAACTTTCTCTGTCAATACTCGCTAATTGTGCCAATCAGCGCCATCTAGTTCAAGAATATCGGATAGCGCATGCGTATTGCCAACGCAATAAAATAAACAATTTTTTTATTGTTATGGGACATGGTACAATATTTTGATTTATTAATTAATTACCTCCCAGGTGATAAGAGTTAATTAAATAGTTAATTAAATAAGATAAATATGGTCGAGATAAGAGAGGCGAGTATAATATTTCGAATTATCCACAATTTCTATTATTTACCAAAAATTTTGTCGATTCATTGTAGAAACCGGAAAAACAAGAACCTAACAAAATCTGTGAACAAATCAAAGGAATTTTGTTGAATCTGTTGATATGCATCCGTTATTATATCGATTTATTGATCGATTACATCTTCGGTTTGTACTACAATCCGAAACGGCAATTCATCAAAAAACCAACAAATCCGCTCGTATTAGAAAGTGCACAATCATTATCGAAAAAGATCCGTAATCGCCAATTAACAAGCGAACAAGTAGTCCGGGCGTTTATTGAACGCATCCAAGAAGTCAACACGGTGCTGAATGCGGTGGTCGATGACCGATTCGACGAAGCAATCGCTGAGGCGCAACAATTAGATCGTGATATCGCCGATGGTAGCATACTTGATGTTGATTTCCGAACGAAACCGTTCCTCGGTATACCGTTCACTAGTAAAGAATCAACAGCTTGTGAGGGTCTATCGCATACGTTCGGTTTATTGCGACGGAAACACGTGAAAGCCAAATGCGATGCAGCGATTGTGGAGAGTATGAAGAAAGCCGGTGGGATCTTGTTGGCCGTCACCAATATACCGCAATTGAATTTATGGCAAGAAACCAGTAATCCGCTGTTTGGCACCACGAATAATCCGTACGATACGACGCGAAATGTGGGCGGTTCGAGTGGTGGAGAAGCTAGTATCATTGCGGCTTGTGGATCACCACTAGGACTCGGTTTGTATCCGGAAAAATCTGCTTAAAAAATTTGATTAAATTGGTATTTTTACAGGCACGGATATTGGCGGCTCCATCCGGATACCGGCGTATATGTGCGGTATTTTCGGCCACAAACCGACCTGTGATTTGATCCCAACCAGCGGTTTAACTTTCCGCACTGGTAAAGAAACGAATTCGATGGTGGTACCCGGACCGATGACGCGTTACGTCGACGATCTCGTCCCGTTATTGCGCGTTTTATTAGGCGACAAACAGGACAAATTACAATTGGACAAACCGGTCGATTTGAAGAATCTGCGCGTTTTCTATGTGAAAAATCCAAAAGATTTGCTAATCAGTCCGTTTCGTGACGATATGAAACAGACAATATCGCGTGTTATTAATTATTTCAGTGATATTTTAACGGAAAAACCACAAGAATTGGATTTGAACGATCTGAAATACGCCGGGAAATTGTGGCATTATTGGATGCGACACGAACCGGACGCCGATTTCTGTTACGATATCGCGAATCGTGAGGAACACCTAAGTCCGATCGGTGAGATCGTGAAGTATCTGTGCGGACGTAGCGAATTCAATGTGGCGGTGATGTGTAATTTGATTAAGAATTTGCAGCCGCAACCGAACGGTGAATGGGTCAAAACGACTACAGAGAAGCTCCGCAAGAAGCTCACAGTATTGTTGAAGAATTCTATGAAATTATTCCGGATTAATTTTGGGTGTTTTACAGGATATTTTGGGGACAGATGGTGTGTTGTTGTATCCGTCAGCACCGTTCGCTGCCAGTTACCACCATACCGCCGTTTTGCGTCCGTTTAATCTGTACTTGTTCGCTGTTTGGAACGTGCTGAAATTCCCTGTGACTCAAGTACCTTTAGGGCTGAACCATGAGGGTTTACCGTTGGGTATCCAAGTGGTAGCGGCGCCGCATCAAGACCGTTTGTGTTTGGCTGTTGCCAAGGAATTAGAGAAGGCGTTCGGTGGTTATGTGCCGCCGTTCGAAACTAATAAATAATCCGCATTGATTAATTAATTAATTATAAATGACGTTGCTCAATTTTTTCTGTTTTAAAGTCTGTGGCTGGTGGTGCTTAATAAATGGAGACATTCAAATTTGGCGCCATGATTCCACCCGCAAAAATCCCTAGATAAACTAAAATTGCGCGAGTTTCGAATTTTAAACGCTAACACTATTTAAAACAAAGTATTTTGACACTATCCAAAAAGATCTTTCGATTGTTTTAATTATCTTAAAATCTACGATAAATACTGGTAGTAATGGTGTTCAAATTTGGCGCCATAATTCTAACAACCTCACCCGTCGAAAATCCCTAAATAAATCAAGAATTGTACGAACTTCGAAATTCAATCATTGCTACTATTTGAAACAAACAATTCCTGCAATATTTAATAAAATTTTCAATTGTTTTATGATTCAAAATCTATAACTATTGCTTTTTAAGTGATAGTGTTCAAATTTGACGCCGTAATTGTAACAACCTCACCCGTCGAAAATCCCTAAATTAATCAAATAGAATTGCGCGAATGTCAACTTTTTATCACTCCTGCTGTTTGAAACAAATAATTCCTGCAATATTTTTTGAATTTGTCAATTATCTATTCCAAAATCTATGATTAACGCTTAATAAATAGTGGTGTTCATATTTGACGCTATAATTCTACTAACCTCGCCGGCTGAAAATCCCTAAATAAACCAAACGCATTTCGTATTTTAACCATTTCTGCTATTTGAAACAAATAATTGTTGCATTATTTAATAAATTTCTTAATTATTTTATATTTTAAGATCTACGATAAATACTTGATAAGTAGTGTTCAAATTTAACGCCGCAATTCTAGCAACCTCACTCGTCGAAAATCCCTAAATAAATCAAATAAAATTGCACGAGTTTCGAAATTCAACTATTTCTGCTATTTGAAACAAACAATTCCTGCAATATTTAATAAAATTTTCAATGGTTTTATATTTCAAAATCTATAACTATTCCTTTTTTGTGTTCAAATTTGGCGCCGTAATTCTAACCTCACCCGTCGAAGATCCCTAAATAAATCAAATACACAAAATTTATCGACCAAAGGGTTTCTAGATTCAAGTTGGTGCCCTTGAATATAGTGATATTTTTAGGGATTTCATTCTTTGTCGCTTACAATCTTAGAATTACGTAGTTTGTGTAATGAGACATCTGTCAAATCTAGTAACCCTTTGGTCGATGAAATCACTATAGAATTGAACGAATTTCGAAATTCAGCCATTGCTGTTGTTTGAAACACACAATTCCTGCAAAATTTAATAAGATTCTCAACTGTTTTATGTTTTAAAATCTATGACTATTGCTTTTTAAGTAATAGTGTTCAAATTTGGCGCCGTAATTCTAACAACCTGACCCGTGGAAAGTCTCTAAATAAATCAAACTGAATTGCGCAAATGTCAACTTTTACCACTCCTGCTATTTGAAACCAATAATTCCTGCAATATTTAATAAGACTTTCGATTGTTTTATATTTCAAAATATATGACTATTGTTTTCTAAGTGATAGTGTTCAAATGTGGCGCCGTAATTGTAACAACTTCACCCGTGGAAAATCCCTAAATAAACCAAATAGAATTGCGCGAATGTCAACTTTTAACCACTCCTGCTATTTGAAACAAATAATTCCTGCAATATTTAATAAATTTCTCAATTATATATTCCAAAATCTATGATTATGACACGTATACTAAATTCATCCACCAAAGAATTCCTAGATTTGAGTTGGTATCCTTGAATATAGTGATATTTCTAGGGATTTATTTGTTTGCGTCCATACTCTCGCTTACAATCCTAGGACTGCGTACTTTGTTTAACGTGACATTTGTCAAATCTAGGAACTCTGGTTGGTGAATTTAGTATAATAAACAATGGTGTTCAAATTTGGCGCCGTTATTCTACTAACCTCACCCGCTGAAAATCCCTAAAAACGCTAAAATTGTGCAATTTTCTAATTTTAACCAATCCTGCTATTTGAAACAAATATCTGTTGCATTATTTAGTAAATTTCTTAATTGTTTTTTATTTTAAAATCTGTGATTAGTACTTTATAGGTGGTGCTATTTAAATTTGGCGTTGTAATTCTACCAACCTCAACCGGCAAAGATCCCTAAATGAATCAAACGCTAAAATTACGTGAATTTCGATTATAATTATTTGAAACAAATAATTCTTATATTATTCAATAAATATTTCAATTGTCTTATATTGTAAGATTGATGCTGATGTAGCGATTATGAAATTTGGCGCCACAATTCTACCAACCTCGCTCAACGAAAATCTCTAAATCTAAATAACACCAAACAGAATTGCGCGAATTTCGAATTTTAACCGCCGCATTTTGATTAAATTCCCGATAACAGCCGTGATCGTGACGTTTATTTAGTTTAAACCGTTTAAACAATTATTTATTTATTTTTTTGGATTAATTTATTGGTGCGATAAGTGCGCGCGCAATTATTAGACCAACCGGCGTCTCTGATGAATTGCTCGCCAGTTGTTCAACTATATTTGCGGATCTAAGCTGCTCCAGTGTACAAGTCGTATTCTAGCCGTACTGAAATACGGTGCGATTCTGAAGAAAAACCCATAACATTCCTAAATTTAGCCGTTTCTTCTGTTGTTTTTTATCTGGAAATTTTTGGTCGGATTAGACGAGTTTTCTTGCGCCCCCGAATCAACCAACCAACCACACACACAATGGGTACGAATGGTGTTCAATATTTCGAAGGTGTTGAGAAATTATTAGAGATATGGTTCACGACCGGCGACAATCATGATAAAACAGCTGATTTGAGGAAAATACCAAGGTTGGTTTTTTGACAGTAACAAAAAAAAACAACGAGAAAACGCCAACTATGATCGCTCGATTCGTCAGACAGTTGAATATTTGAATTTAATTAATTGAACCGGCCGGCTTTGATAATTGTCCCGAGTCGCGGAATTCCGGCCTTTGATGATTCATTTGTGTGTTAAAGTGGAAATTTTTCTTACAGATCACAATTGGAAACATTGATGAAGATCGTACGTTGTGAAATTATCAGTTTCATGAAAAACGAACAAATCGACGCCTATGTGTTGAGGTAAGTTTTTCATTATTTATTAATTTGACGAAAAAAAAACAACAAAAATTGAAACTTTGGTGGAATCGTCCAGATTTCCCGAATCGTACTGTCAAATCATTGTTTTGTTTTATGTATAGTTTCGTATGGCGACGCAAACACCAGCCACCTATGCGATAGACGTTTGCGGAAAATTCTAAAAATTCCACCACGGTCCATTATATAATCGCTATATTAAACAACAAACAAACGAACATCATTTATAATTAGACGAATTAATTGTAATTTCTAATTAGACGATTATGGGGGTTGTTAATCTTATTGACCTTTGCCCTTAGACTTATTATAAAAAAAAACTGATAAACTTTCATTTGATTATTATTAGAAACGTTAACCGATTTGCAATCAATTAATTAATTTAATTAAAATAATTGTACAATCGAAAAGTTAAATTCAACAATAGACTGTTATTCTTCGTTTAAACGGGTTAATTCCAATTATTTCGGTATAATTAAAAAGAAGGTCCGGTTATGCTGCATTTAAGCCGAGTTTAAGTCTCGGTCCGTATTATTAATGAATCGTTTGAAAATTGTTGAATAAATTTAGTGAATTATCAAATTTCCGGATAACTCGTATCAGTTAACAAAAATAGATCGAAAAGCGTCAAGGTCAGAGTTGAAGGATTCTCAAAGATAAAAAAAAAATGTGTGCGATTATAAAGTCATAACAATAAAGATACAGATAACGATAACGAATTATTTTATACAAGTGTCGATCGTAACAATTAACTTAAATAGATGAATATTGAAAGTGCCCTTAATTGTGTAGTTTAATGGTTATACAGATCGAGATAATGATTAATTGAATGTGGGTATCTACGGAGTGTCTCGCGTTAATGTTTCTTTTATTAATATGCCCGTATTTTTGAAGATAATTTAATTTTTAACGAGAGTATTCGGTAGTTTATCAGAAAGTCCTAATAAATGAAGATAGAGATCGAGATGATTTGCTACATAACATTTTATTTGCAATTCTATACTCGTCTAAAGGACGAGTGCAATATACGACTTCTGACACGAGTTTTTTATACTATTTTTTCTATTTTGCCTATTTTGTGCCCTTTTTTACAAAACAATTGCGAGATTTGATATTTAGGGAAATTGGTGGGAGTTGGTGTTACTGATCTAACAATTGAACATTCAGCTAGGAAACTTCAATTGTTTTATTCTTCACTCTTATTCAATTGTTTTTTTCGCCATATTGTTTATTTAACAATGAGTGAAGAATTTTCATGTACTCCACCTGAAATAAGGGAAATTGCTGAAAATGCAGGAAGCAATTTACTACACCCGATAAATCCAAAGATCAGTACGAAAAACGGCATATTAAGTATCTTGTTTTGATGATTTTTGACAGTTGTCAAAATCAATGAAAATGTTACCAACCTAGTGGAAAAAAAATTCCTACATTTTACTTTTCAGCACTAGTTACGAAATGTGCACATTTCGATACAGTAGCGAGTTTAATAATAGCCCTATTATTGACGCAAAATAGAAAAAAGCTCTTTATGCACATTTGGTGCGAATTGCAAATTATCTAGTTGTAGGATTTTTTGGGACCATCATAAAACGATTAACTTATAAGTAATGGACGGGTATCAGCTTCAAGATGGAGCCAGACAAATTCTAGTCTCCTGACAAATTCGTATAGAGCGTATTGGCCACAGCCGTTGTACTTGCACAGTCTTATCTTTTCTTATGATACGTTTTTCTTGACAAATAGTGTCCGAACGAAGGGAAGCAGTGGACCAGTTGAACTGCTACCGTGACGTCATAACGTTACGGCGAAAAAACAGGTGCCTAGTTGTACCGTATTTCTATGAAATTCTGGCCGCTCTCTGTCACTCTTTAAAAGACGACTCGTCAGGGACAACAAACTGATGATTCTCCCAAGAGATTTAAAAAAAAAACAACAATTTTTGACAAAAATAAATTAAAAAAAAAAACTAAAATTATGAAGACATTTTTGTTGATTTCGTCTACGTGCCTTTTCTTATAAATTTATGTAAATATATGCATTAAAATTAGACTACGCCAATGGTGCATTTTGAGCGTTGTAATTCTAACCAAATGACCTTTAATCCGCACTTTACTTATAAATCAATACTCAACGACAAGAAGTAAAAATTACTTATTTCGGGAAGGTTACTATAATAATTGTTGTGTTACTAATATTTCTGGAACATTCGATTACTTCAATTGGTGTATTTGAGTATCAAAATAGTTAATTTAAGCCGGGTTTATCTCGCTTTGCAAATGTTCTTTTATCAGTTAAAAATTATCTAGAAATATAGAGATGAACAATGTCGGGCACGTGGCTGTAATGATACTTTTTTGTGGTCCTTTTCAAGCCTTCTTCCCCCGTCGCCCATTTCATAAAATTTATAACACAACCCCTACCTACTCACAAAAATCGATGTCAGTTGGCTGCGACTAATTTTCAAGGTGAATTTATGACAGTATTTTTGTAGAGTAAATTCATAAATCGTACGTAAAGTAAAGTGACTTAAAGTTTGCCTTATAGAGAAAAAACCTTTTTGTTATTTTTTTCTTTTCAATCAATCAAATTAGTTACGCATAGCGAAGAAAGTCTACCTGTAGAGTGAAACGTAATTTTTACAACCGTAACAAGGCAATCCATCACCTTTTTTGTTACAGTTAAGCAAATCTTGAATCGATTTTCTCGTAAAATGACTTTCAGTGTTGAGCTCGTAGATTTTTTTAAAATGATATTAACAATTCTAAATATCGTTGAGGCAGAGAGCAGTAGAATCGATACAGAATTTGTCCCACTATAAACATTATTTTTTTTTTTTTTGGTGATATACAGGGTGTGTTGGCGGAACGGCTCTCCCGCTAATACTCCCTTCTTTCTCATTTTTATTGGTTAGAAATTTACAAAAGAAAAACTGTGACAAATTCATAAATAGTGCATAAAGTGACTTAAGTAACTCATTAACTATATTGTTTTATGACTTCCTTAAAGTGTGGTTGATTTAAAAAAGTCACTTTATTGCTGTTTTTTTTTCCAAGCAAAGAAATTAGACATGCATAGCGAAGAAAGTGTACCTGTAGCCACAAAAAGTAACAATTTTGAGAGGCACATTATTTCCGTTATAGCTGAACAAATATTTAATCGATTTTATGGTAAAATGACTTTAGTGTTAATCTAAATTCTTGTTTCAACGGTAACAACAATTTTATGTATCATAAAGCTAGAAGGCGATAAAATCTATAGACAATTTGTCCGACTATACACATTTTTTTTGTAATCTACAGGATGTTTCGCTATAACAGCTCCCCCGCCATTACTCCTCCAATTTTCAAGATAATTAAATCTACTTTTTGATGGCTTAATTGAGTGAATTTGACTAACAAAATAAGGTGGTTAAGCCACACTTATCTCAATTTAGAAATTTCCCAGATAATATCCTTTTATTGGTTAGTAATAATCTAGAAATATAGAGATCAATTGTGTCAGACACGTGGCTGTTTTTTTTAAGATTTTCCCCCATAAAATAAAAAAAATTGAAAGTGCGTAGAACGCCGCGCGTTAGAAGTGAAACTTCTTAGGTTAGAGATAAAGCTCTTTTTCTTGGTTTATTTTCTTTCTGTCATTGCCTGAAGGCTCGTTTTTGTTCTGCAGTTGTATTCTCCGGCATTTCGCTTATCTCAATTTAACGCCATTGATTATTATAATATTATAAATATAAAAATTATAAATCGGGGTAATCCTTGAACTTTGTACATCAATCAATGACATCAACTCTAGATCCTAGTGTTTATTTTACACAGTTGGCAGAACTGACAGAGTATAAGCGACGCTATTGGCAACACGCCCCCACTCTTCCCACTCAGCTGTCTGTTAGTCTCGCATTTTCGTTACATAGGGGAAAATACATTGAAAAATATTTACACCCAAGAAGTTTCACTTTAAAAAGGAAAACTTATAAATTCATAAATAATGTGTAAATATATGAAATAAGTCATTAAACTCAAATTAATTAAGTCTTTAATATTATTGTTTTAGGACTTTCGCAAAATGTGCCTGATCTAAAAAAAGCGTCTGTATTTTGTTTTTTTCTCCAACCAATCGTGCAGTTAAGCATAGCGTAGAAAGTGTACCTGTAGCCACAAAAAAGTAACAATTTTGAGAGGCACATTATAGGGCCTACCATCATCCTTTTCCGTTATAGTTGAACAAACATTAAATCGATTTTATGGTAAAATGACTTTAGTGTTAATCTAAATTCTTGTTTTAACGGTAACAACAATTTTATATATCATAAAGCTAGAAGGCGATAAAGTCTATAGACAATTTGTCCGACTATACACAATTTTTTTTTGTAATATACAGGATGTCTCGCCATAACAGCTCTCCCGCTAATTCTCCTCCAATTTTCAAGATAATTAAATCTAGTTTTTGATGGCTTAATTGACAAAATTAGGTGCTTAAGCCACACTTACCTCAATTTAGAAAATTTCCAGATAATATCCTGTTATTAGTTAGAAATAATCTAGGAATATAGAGATCAATTGGGTCAGACACGTGGCTGTTTTTTTTAGATTTTCCCCCATCACCCGTTTAATAAAATATAAAAGGAAAACTATTATAAATTCATAAATAGTGCGTAAAATGATTTAAGTCATTAGACTCAAATTAATAACAATTTTATTGTTGTAGGACTTTCTCAAAATGTGCCTGATCTAAAAACAGCGTCTCTATTTGTTTTGTTTTTTTTTTCTCCAACCAATCGTGCAGTTAAGCATAGCGTAAAAAGTTTACCTCTAGCCACAGAAAAACTTTGGGGTAGTAAAATAAGGCCAGAACGCGATAAGATCGATACAGAATTTGCTCAACTATACATGTTTAATTTTTTTTTATTATATACAGGGTGTGTCGCCGTAACGGTTCGCTCCCCCAAATACTCCCTTATTTTTCAAGATAATTAAATCTAGTTTTCGATAATTTAAATTAGGATTTTCAGGGTATTTTTGTGTATTTGAAACCATTCCATTATAATTGTAGAAATGTGGTAAATCGCAGTTTTTTCTTCATTATTACTGGGTTTTCCAATAATTCTTATTTTTTATTATAACAACAAAATTATATTGAAAATTTCCTATGCTGCATTAAAATAGTGTTAACTTGCGCGAAATAATTGATTGAATTTCTTTTTACTAAATGGTCAATAATCTTAAAAGTTCAATGACAATTTTTATGATTATCGATTTTTTTTTTGTTGTTTTCGTTTTTAATTAAAATTTCTAATCAAAGAATTATTTCATATTGTAATGACGTAGAGAAATCATTATTTAATGATAGAAAAAGTAACAAAAAAAAATTATCAAATAATATACAGGCTGTCCCAGTTTAAGCTGATCCAATTAACATTCCTGGGATATTTACTTTACTTTATCTTGAAATACCAATTTACGGTATTTTTAAACGAAAAAAATAAGTAATTTATTTTATCATTAATGGAATTTTTTTGATAATAAATTATTATTTTTATAAAATACAACTAAATTACCTTTAAACTATAAGTGGCAATATTGCGTTTTTTTCTTCTTCGAACCGTTATTTTTATCGTTTTCGGTTTAGTTCCGGTTCGAATCCCTATTTTACAGTATAAGTAAAATGAAACATTTGAGTAGAGAAACATTTACAATGTTAAGCGTGGCTTAAACTGTTGATTTGTCAAAGTCTCTTACGTGGCTTAAAAATAACCGGGCTTTTTACTTATTGAATTTTGCTATTATAAACAAAAGAATTTCGAGAAATATAGTCGTTTAAATCCATAGTCTTGCAACTTTTAGTGACTTAAATAGGTGGCGCTGTTGTCGGTTAATACAATGGTGGGCCAAAAGAGAGAGGGGGGCGGGATGTGAAAGAGGAACTATAAAATATAACCTTGCACGTGGAACTTATTATGATCCTTCAATTATAATTTATTTGCGATAAATTATAAGGCTTATCAAAAAATAAAATTAGATTATAACACATGTACTATGGGTTCCTAGATTTAAGTTGGTACCCTTGGATACGGTGATATTTTTAGGGATTTAATTGTTTGTGTACATAGTATGTACTTTGTTTAACGAGACATCTGTCAAATCTAGTAACCCTTTGGTCGATAAACTTTATATACCTATTCTTATATTTTATCAGTTAGAATTGGCAACACTGCTTATTTTATTGTCTTTGTCAACCACTTAAATTTTTCTTAAAATAGTTTTACCTTCAAAATACTGTTAAACTCTGTCCAAAAATTAAGTATAAAATTTCCAAATGACAGAAATGCAGTTAACCTACGCAACGATAAATAGTCCCTCTATTAAGACCGCCAAAATTTAAATTCTTTATAGTATTCGAAAATATGTAAATAAATGCGTAGGGTTTTATTCTAACAGGAGTACCACAATATAATATTCTTTTTCTTTCATGTCAACATGTAAAAGTTAGGAACTTTTCACACATTAAGTTGCATATAACCTATCATCTGTAATTTTTGGACAGATTATATCAGACGTTTATCATTTGTTTGTACATCAATTATCTATCCTCCCCAATATAACTAAATCAAGTAGTCTATGATAAAACTATCGAAATTTTACACCAGTAAGTCAACAAATGAATACATACAACAGTGATTTGTTTTTAATATAATTTAGAGTTGAATAATATGTAGAGCATGAAGTTAAAATTTTGAATTTAAATTAATTGCTTGACACCCTACATAAATAATGATAAAACTGTTGAAGAATATTCTTCTTCAAATTACAATATTATCACACCTTTGTTGTTATCTATTGATTTGATATGAATGACGTCATAAAATACCAATTACAATCCATCTGATTTCAATGCCTACTTTCACTTGCAATTCTATTAATGTTGGCGACTAGACAAATTGTGTAATATTACAAAACAAGGTTATTAATGGTGCAATGTCAAAGTCAAGGAAATCATTAAACATTACAATAAGGAAATTTTTAACGTATCGTATAGACACCCCTTTAGCTGTCAAATCGTCAAATATTAATCAAATAAACAAAGATACACTTATACGAAATGTTGAGTTAAAGAAAGAGATGCAATTTAATTTTTTGATTCCTAGCCGACTTTGTTTTCTTATTAAATTGAAATTCCTCAAAAATCTATAGCGTGTCGCAATGAAATGTACCCACTAATTTCTGATTATTTCTAGTAGAATCTATTATTGATTGATTTATCGGTAAATATATCTGAAAAATATTTAATTGATACTAATTAAATCTATGAATGATTCGATTTTTAATTAATTCCAATTAATTTTAATTGAATAAATAAATATTGTGGAATTTGTGTTATTTATAGAGAAATTGATAAAATCCACTGCGTACATGACCAAACGACCTTGCCCTTGTCCTAAAGTTCTCTCGCGTTCGCTCTCCCTGGATCGATTCATCACCCCACTACACGAAAACTGGGATATTTCCAGAGATCCTGTGCTACGTGTTTCTATTTATAAAACGCCATATTGTTGTGCAATCCCCACATTCTCTCTCTCTCTTTCTACATCTCTCTCTCTATTTATCTCATTTAAAACCAAGTCACCTGGGGGTGATTTTGTTTATTTGTATTATAAACAAAAATGATGGCGCTAGTATCGTATATGAATAATAAGCGGTAAATTTGAATATTTTTTTTTGTTCGACAGTGAAAGTTCGATGTTTATATCGAAACGACGATTTATATTGAAGACATGCGGCACAACAACACCATTATTATGTTTAGAACCATTATTGATAATGGTTGAGAAATATGCTGGTTTTACGGAAGTTGAAGATTTATTTTATTCGCGTAAGAATTATAAACGACCCGAATTACAAATAACACCCCATCAACATTTCGATCAAGAAGTTGAATTATTGGATTCATTATTTCCGGATGGTGTTGCCTATTGTATGGGTGCATTAAATAAGGATTGTTGGTATTTGTATACGTTAAATCCATTACCATCCGCACCAACAACAACAACAAAACAAATAGCGACGAACAATGGTGGTGAAATTGTACCGGAAGCTGATCAAACATTAGAAATTCTAATGACCGATTTGGATCCGGAAGTGATGGCGATTTTCTCCAAAGAAGAATCATTGAATGCCACCGAAGCAACTAAAGTAATAAATTTGTCGAATTTGTCTATCTACATGATTGAATTTTATTGAAATTGTAGAGATCCGGTATTGATAAGATCATCCCCAATATGATGATTGATGATTTCCTGTTTGAACCGTGTGGATATTCGATGAATGGTGTCACGAAAAATGTGAGTATTCCCCCGCGATAATTTTGTTAATTTGCCAAAAATTAACTGTATTTAATTGTTGTATTTCTTGATTTCTGCCAGATATGTTCAGATGTGGCAGATGTAAGTAGATCTATAACGCCTCCAAAAAAAAACTCTTAGTCCAGGCGTTGTAGGTACTTGAGTGTGCTGGGAGGGGGCGACGCAATTTTTTTTTCTGAAAATATGCTTCATTGACCCTTAATTGATGAGAAAGTGTTTGATGCCAAGCGAAATTCGTGTTCAATTTTTGTTTATAACAATAAATAAAAAAATAGGCTTATCAGCTCAATAATTCCGTAATTATTTATAAAATTTAATATATTATGAACTAAATCGGTAGAATATTTATCAAATATTAACTTAGAAGTCAAATATTTATCGTATGCCGTATTTGTTTATAATAAATCCATTTGTTACTAAAAAAACGGCCAATTCTATCGTTTTATCATTATATTACTTTAATGGTACAAAATATGAAAAAATCATAGGGAACAATTTTGTAGAAAATTTAATTTCGAACAAATCATGTCATTAGCAAAAATTCGAAAAAACTAACATTTTTTATGTTATATAGCTTTAAAGGTCAGATGTTCGAGCGCAGCGCCACTTTTATACCTTGCGGATAGCGTTTTTCGACTTTGTCACTATATAAATAATTAACTAATTGAGATAATCACCTGATTCTAATTTTATTTTGTTTTAAAGTTAATTATTTACATTAAATTTATGAAAAATTTCATGAATTCAATTAATTTATGATTTAAAATTAATTTTAATCTATACGCGTAACACTTCAAAAAATTCTCACATATTTTTTAAATTTATTAGGGATATTTATTTTCAATAACTTTTTTATTAGTTCGAACACGAGTTCGAACCAGGTACAATTGTACAAATATATTTTGTTCAATACTCGCTGTTAAAGTCCTACTTTATCGACTAAAAACACGATGGTTAAGTAGCACTGTACCCACTTCAACGGTAAAGTATTTAATTTACCGTTGAGGTGGGTAAACTCCATAGCAACCAACAGCAAACGAACAAAAACAATTGCTTGTTGTTTAGAGAAATCCAATAGCAACCAACAACGATTGACAACTGTATGAATAGTTAATGTCAAAACTTATTAGAAAATTAAAAAAAATGAA
Organism: Epicauta chinensis; assembly: GCA_021725515.1. Taxonomy (NCBI): domain Eukaryota; kingdom Metazoa; phylum Arthropoda; class Insecta; order Coleoptera; family Meloidae; genus Epicauta; species Epicauta chinensis. Next base: position 34,592 of record JAEDXX010000172.1, on the reverse strand, counting down.
ATAAAAAAGAGTTTGAAGGGCAAAATCTTGTACTGCACACGGTGGTAAAGTCTCTTTATCCACTCGCGGATTTGTCTCCACTCTTGGATAAAGTATGACTTTACCATCTTGTACAGTAAATAGCTATTTCTACCGTGATTGTCGAATAAAAGAAAGAAAAAGTGAAAATCTTGGACTAGTTTCTTATTTATAGAGAAAAATCTTTTAAATAATTGATTTTTTAAATTTTATCTAACAATTGTCATTTATTTTCAATAGAAGTAACTGTTTTAAGTAAATTTGTCATATAATCAAAAAAGCTGTTATGTAACAATTTTTTCGAATATCGTGTAATAATTAAAATACCTTCAAACTGAGAAGCAATAAAGTTTCGACATTTTTTTAACAAATTTTGGATAGAATATTGAATTTTGAACAAAATAAAATTAGAATCAGGTGATTATCTCGATTAGTTAATTATTTATATAGTGACAAAGTCGAAAAACGCTGTCCGCAAGGTATAAAAGTAGCGCTGCGCTCGAAAATCTGACCTTTAAAGCTATATAACATAAGAAATGTTAGTTTTTTCGAATTTTTGCTAATGACATGATTTGTTCGAAATTAAATTTTCTACAAAATTGTTCCTTATGATTTTTTCATATTTTGTACCATTAAAGTAATATAATGATAAAACGATAGAATTGGCCGTTTTTTTAGTAACAAATGGATTTATTATAAACCAATACGACATACGATAAATATTTGACTTCTAAGTTAGTGCTTGATAAATATTCTATCGATTTAGTTCATAATATATTAAATTTTATAAATAATTACGGAATTATTGAGCTGATAAGCCTATTTTTTTGATTTATTGTTATAAACAAAAATTGAACACGAATTTCGCTTGGCATCAAACATTTTCTCATCAATTAAGGGTCAGTAAAGCATATTTTCAAAAAAAAAATGCGTCGCCCTCTCCATGCACACTAGACTGTATCAGAAAAATCGACTATTTTTTTTTTTCCAAAAAGCACCCGGCAAATATTGTTCAGGATGTCGAAAAAGTGAGCCTGTGAAAGTATCAGCTCTTAATTTTAATATTAACAGGTGCCTTATCGCGATTTTCTATTTTCCATTTAATTAACATGGGGAAGAGATTCTCTTACACTTTGGAATTTTATAGCTCACGTTGGGAAGAATATTTCGAAATGTCTAAAATGCATTCGTATAGAAAATTTAACGCTCTACAAAAAAGGTCTCTTACCTTTTTTTGATATATTTAGTCCTTTAATAGTATATTAAAGAACAAGTGTCATAAGTCGCCTATTATTGCACGAGTCCAAGTTTAGAAAGGACGAGTGCAATATACGACTTCTGATCCGAGTTTTTTTATACTATTTTTTCTATTTTGCCTATTTTGTGCCCTTTTTTACAAAAAAAAACTGCGAGATTTGATATTTAGGGAAATTGGTGGGAGTTGGTGTTACTAAAAAACAAACAATTGAACATTTATTAGTGGTTGTATATGTTACCGAAAATTACTATGTATTTTGTTGATTTTGTGTACGATTTTTGACAGTTGTAAAAATCAATACCACGATAGCGAAAAAAAATTTACTACATTTTTCATTTTTACACAAGTATCGAAATGAGCTCATTTCGATACATTAGCAAGTTTAAAAATAGCGCTATTATTGAGGCAAAATAGAAAAAATTCCACCTGAAATAAGGGAAATTGCTGAAAATGCAGGAAGCACTTTACTACCCGATAAATCCAAAGATCAGTACGAAAAACGGTATATTAAGTATCTTGTTTTTATGATTTTTGATAGTTGTCAGAAGCAATGAAAATGTTACCAATCTAGTGGAAAAAAAATTGCTACATTTTACTTTTCAGCACTAGTTTCGAAATGAGCACATTTCGATACAGTAGCAAGTTTATTAATAGCGCTATTATTGACGCAAAATAGAAAAAAGTTATTCAACGTTAAAGTTGGATTAATGGTAAATTTTTGCATTTTTCCAGTTCTTTGACAGAACCATCAACTTTATGGAAACATTTTATAGAACATTTTTTGTAGAGGATTCGATTCTCTATAACTTATCTCTATAAAAGTTTTTGATATTCTTCACAGGTCGAAAGTTATTTCCCTCACAATATTGAATAGTTATCAATTCGAAAATATTACTAGAAATTACTAGAATAAAAAAAAAATCAGTTCATTGCAAATAACTTACGACGTATAGAAGATATCAAAAAGTTTTATAGAGATAAGTTATAGAGAATAAAATGCTCTACAAAAATGTTCTATAAAATTTTCCCATAAAGTTGATGGTTGCGTCAAAAAACTGTAAAAATGTAAAAATTTACCATTAACCTTGAATAACTTTTGAAGGGCTAAATATATCAAAAAATGGTAAGAGACCTTTTTTGTAGAGCGTTAAATTTTGTATAAGAGCGAAGTTCAATCATATCGAAATATTGTTCCCAACGAGAGCTATAAAATCCCAAAGTGCAAGAGAATCATTTTCCCATGTTAATCAAATGTAAAATGGAAAATCGCGATGAGGCACCTGTAAATATTAAAATTAAGAGCCGATACTTTCACAGGTCCATTTTTTCTAAATCCTTGCTTTTTGAAAAAAAATGCACACTCAAGTACCTCCAGCGCCTGCACTATCCACAAATTGGTGAATTTACTGATTTTTTGCTGATGTTTCTAGGGTTGTTACATGACGATCCATATCACTCCAGAGCCGGAATTCTCTTATGTCAGCTTCGAAACGAACATCTCCTGCAACTCGTACCGCGACATCATCAATAAAGTGTTGCAAACATTCTTGCCGGGCAAATTTACAATCACCATCTTCTCCAATCAAGTGAGTGTCTTTCTGGTTGGATTTATTACGATATTTATTCGTTTATTGTAGGCATCACCGATCAAGGATACGGCTAAAGAATTGAAATATCTACGTACAATCGGTGAATGGTCGTGTCGCGACATCCAACATTGCCAATTCAAGAATTACGATTTGATTTACACATTCTATTCGAAATTCCCGAGCTGAGGGTGTCAGGTCGAGTTGTACACGTGTACAGCTAAAATACCCACCACCATCATCATCATATCATTCAATCGAAATTACTACATAATCATCCAACAAAAATCATGTTTATTACAACAGAAGAATCTAGCAAATTTCAAACCAGTCTTCACACCATTCGTCTTCTTTTTATTATATATTCTATTATTGTATTCGCCGGTCTTTACATTTACAGCATTCGAGTCACCATTAGTTTTGTTCTCGTGGTGGCGCAATAAGATTTCGTGAGGATTACTGTAAGACTCCAAAGTTAGTAGATTAACATAGTGGGATGTTTTGTTTTTACCGTTTACCTATGAGGGTTAGTAAAAACAAACATAGACAGTTTTTTTTCTCTCTTACTCTTGTCTCTATCGGAATCTTCCAGAATTGTTTTATTATAACACGTGACTCAAAATTGCACTTTTTTACGGAAAGAATACTGTCGAACCAACACTATGTGGTACTACTTTAAGAGTCTTTATTATGATTATCTTTTTCTGTAATGTTTAAGGTAGATGTGCCAAAATAATTGCACGAATCAGGCTAAGGACCTTCCTACAAAAAAAATATTAAGATCCTGTTCTATTACTACAAATTTTAACATATTTTTTCATAGTTGATTGTAATTATGAAATTTTAATCAAAGCAGGGTTGATAAGGTCCATATGTTTACACAAAAAAATCTAGTAATAACAACAAAAATAAGCTATTAAGGATTGAATGTGTTTACACGGTTTTCTAATTAGAAATTGAAGTGAATAGCTTATTTTTTATATATAATTGGGTTATTAGTTGTATTTTTCTCTATAAATCTAGAATTAGTAGGATTAGTTCTTCCGATCTATCAAATAATGTTAATGTTAACGAGTTTTAAAAATAAATTTAGCTAATTCCAATTTTGTATTTGAAAACCCCCCATTCACGTATAACTGGTTGCATAACCAGTATTTCGAATAGCAGTGTCGCCAACTTAAAACTTTGTAACTTAAAATTTTTGTATTGGAATTTAGTTGACATCTTTAGGGGAAAAGTGTCTAAGAGTTGGCATCATTTTTTGTTTTTGGTTAAGAACGACTACAACCACCGTTAATTTTAGCGTTGAAATTCGTGGATTATAATCTTTTTTCCGCGATATTTCGATACTTTTGTGCCCCCTGCAATAACAACGGATAGCTGATTGCATAAACAGTATTTCCACCAGCAGTGCCGCCAACTTAAAAATTTGTAGCTTAAAATTTTTGTATTGGAATTTAGTTGACATCTTTGGGGGAAAAATTTCTAAAAGTTGGCATCATTTTTTTTTTTGGTTAAAAACGACTACAACCACCGCTAAGTTTATTGTTGAAAATTTCCAAAATTATCATCGTTTTTCCGCGATATTTCGCTACTTTTGTGCCGCCTGCACCGCAATAACAATGGAGAATCAATTAAAGACCCTGGTGAGACTTTGAGGTTATGTCCTAACCTCACTTATCTTTGTTTTGTTGCAGTTGATTCCGGATGATTTGTGTCGACGTGCCGGTATCGGCGCTACTTGTCTACCGATCAACAACATCTCCGTGTTTCCGGCACAGCAATTGGTATCGATCGTTGATCAGCCGAGTCCGTTCGCCAGCGATAATCCGGCAACAATCTATCATTTGCGACAAGACGTGATTCTGTTCAAACCGGTGTTGCGGAAATTGTTGAACGAAGCCAACGGTACATTTCTGACACTACAAACGATCATCCACGATAACGGCGACATCAAACAGGAGATATTGCGTTTGAGTCGGCAGTACCGGTCGATAATACGGGCGTGTTTAGAGAATTTGCAGGATGAGATCGGGAAGGTGTACGAACATGAACGTGAAGAATTGCAGAATTACATCACGATTTTCTATTCGATCGAGTGCATCTGGCATTTGTGTGAGATCCTGTTTATCGATACGGTGCCGGGTAGTATTGTGTTGCCGCGTCTATTGGATTGGATACGTTTCCATTTCCCGAAATACGAACGTAACGCAGCCACCTTGTTGACCAGTGATCTGTTAGGTTTGGAATCGAATCCGGATTATTGGGAGACGGTAATAGGTTCGTTGTTACAAGGACGCGTTAAAGTGGTGCGTGCACTGTTGAAACAGCATTCGGATGCTGAGAGTTATGCGTTTCAAATGGTGGAGCAATGCTTGAAAACTATGCCGGTTTATAATGCTTATAGTGGTATTTCGATTACGGAATTTAACGTACAGTGGAAACATTGGGTGGTTGATGTGCAGGCGAAAATCGAGGCTAAAGCCTTCGCCACATCGTATAATCTCAACTTAATGATGAAGGTGTCTATTATCTCGAAATTTATAGTTTATTTTTGTAATTTTTTTTGCTTTTAAGTTGGTAGTAGGTAATGAAATTGCATGGGGTGAAATAGTACAACAGTACTGCGAGACATGGTACGAATTGTTAGCCGCATGGTTATTCTACACGGAACCCACAGTGAAATCGTTCGAATTAGGCCAATTTGCGAAACAATGTATCGAGAAGATGTCGATCAGGAATCGTATGAAGCATCTCGATCGAGTGCTGTTAGCAGCAATGGAATTCGATATAATTCAGGTAATGGCCGAGAGATGGCGGTCGGTGTTTATAAGTCGCTTGGACTTACTTAACTCTCAGATCATAATAGGCAGGATTGATTTGTAAAGAGTACAATTGCAAAAATGATGATTGTATTTTAGAGATTTTCTTTTTGAGGAGATGATCTTTACCTCTTTATGAGGGACGTAATTCTGATTGCAATTGTGTCTAATTTTAATTTATAATTAATTTAAAAAAATAAAATTGTTATAGGTAATCAAAGAAATCCAACATATGAGCGAGAACTGTTGGTTTGCTACCCATTTCACGGATCTCTTGTACCATTCTGGGCATTTGGAGGATGTTGCAAAGGAGTCAGAAGGATTGTAAGTTTTTTTTGACAAATACTCGAGATGGAAACTCCCGATTTTCATAAATTTTGGTGTTTTTTGTTTCTGTGTCAGCACTGTTAAATTTAAAGAATTATGGGGAAAATTCACCCTGGAAAATCAATTTTAAAAATTAACACGTTGACTGCCACTTTTCGCATTTCCGCTTCCAATAGCCAAATTCTTTGTTTCGTTCACTGTTTTTCTCTTAATTTCACTCTTTCTGTTTGAATTGTACCTTTTTTCCGTCATATTTTTAGTTTCTTCCTCTCTCGCTGCCTCTCCTTCATTCTCTCTCCGTAGACTTCGTTCTCCCCGTTTTCTTTATTCCTTTTCTGTCTCTCCTTTATTCTCTCTACTTCTCCGTCATTCGCTTAATGCCTCTCCTACACTTTCTCATTTACAGGTCTCCTTCACTCTTTCTCTCTCTGTCGTTCTTTTAGTTTCATTCGTCTTTTTCTGTATCTGCTTCACTTGTACTTTCTTTCCTTCATATTTTTGCTCTCTCTCTCTGCCTCTCCTTCATTCTCTCTCTGTTTCCTTCATTCCCCTTTTGTCTCTCCTGCTCTCTCTTTCCTTCACTGTCTATCTTTCATTAGGTTTGTATGTCTCGTTGACTCTTTCTCTCTCTGTCTTTCTTTCACTATCTTTCTCTTATTGTTAGTTTCATTCATTTTTTTCTGTATCTGCTTCACTTGTACTTTATTTTCCTAATATTTTTCGTTTCTTCTTTTCTGTGTCTCTTTCTCTCACTCTCTGCGCCTCTCCTTCATCCTCTCAACGTCACCTCCTTTCTCTCCGTTTCCTTCATTCCCTTTCTATCTCTCCTTTACTTTCTCTGTGTCTTTTTCCCCTTATTATTTCCTTTTAAACTCTCTACTTCTCCGTCATTCGCTTACTGTCTCTCCTACACTTTTTCATTTTCAATCTCTCTTTCACTAGGTCTGTCTCCTTCACTCTTTCTCTCTCTGGCATTCTTTCCGTTTCGTTCACTGCCTTTCTTTTAGTTTCATTCGTCTTTTTCTGTATCTGCTGGACTTGTACTTTCTTTCCTTCATATTTTTCGTTTCTCTCTTTCTCTCTGCGCCTCTCCTTCATTTCTTTTATGTCACTTCTCTCTTTCTCTCTCTGACTTATTCTTAGTTTCACTCTCTCTGTTTGACTTGTACGTTCTTTCCTTCATATTTTCTTTATTCCCTTTTTGTCTCTCCTTTACTTTCTTTTAGTGTCTCTTTCCCTTATTCTTTCCTTTTAAACTCTCTCTACTTTTCCGTCATTCGCTTACTGTCTCTCCTACACTTTCTCATTTTCAGTCTCTCTTCCACTAGATCTGTCTCCTTCACTCTTTCTCTCTCTGTCTTTTTTTCAGTTTCGTTCATTCATATTTTCTGTATTTGCTTCACTTGTACTTTACTTTCTTCATATTTTTCGTTTATTTTTCTTTGTGTCTCTTTCTCTCACTCTCTGCACCTCTCCTTCATTCCTTTTCTGTCTCTCCTTTACTTTTCCTCTAATTCTCCGTCATTTGATTGCTGTTTCTCCGATTCTCTCTCTCCTTCACTGTTTCTCCTATTCTCTCTCTCCTTCACTGTTTCTCCTATTCTCTCTCTCCTTCACTGTCTCTCCTATTCTCTCTCTCCTTCACTGTCTCTCCTATTCTCTCTTTCCTTCACTGTCTCTCCTATTCTCTTTCTCCTTCATTATCTCTCCTATTCTCTCTCTCCTTCATTGTCTCTCCTATTCTCTCTCTCTCTCCTTCACTGTCTCTCCTATCCTCTCCTTCCTTCACTGTTTCTCCTATTCTCTCTTTCCTTCACTGTCTCTCCTATTCTCTTTCCCTTCACTAGCTCTCCTATTCTCTTTCTCCTTCACTATCTCTCCTATTCTCTCTCTCCTTCATTGTCTCTCCTTCACTATCTCTCCTATTCTCTCTCTCCTTCATTGTCTCTCCTTCACTGTTTCTCCTATTCTCTCTCTCCTTCACTGTCTCTCCTATTCTCTCTTTCCTTCACTGTCTCTCCTACTGTCTCTCCTATTCTCTCTCTCCTTCACTGTCTCTCCTATTCTCTTTCTCCTTCATTATCTCTCCTATTCTCTCTCTCTCCTTCATTGTCTCTCTTGCATTAGGTTTGTTTCGTTCATCTTTTTTCTGAATATCTTTCGCGAAAAGTCTACGAGATAAGTCGTAATGGGCAGTCAACGTGTACAGAGTCAAATTTAAGGAAGTTTCCAGAGCCCTTCAGATTCTAACTAATCGGGAAATGGGGATAATTTAGCCTACGAATGTTTCTTGATGCATTAAATTTTGATAACAGAGCAATTTTCTTGACTTGTCGTCAGCTGATTCTTTCGATACATTAAATTGAGAAAAAAAATCACAATTTATAAATTATTTTCATATATCGAAATGATTTCCTATTTTGAGAATGTAAGATTTTCATGTATCGAGAGTACTCTTACGGCGACAATTCTTAGATCTATCTAACAATTATCAGACAATTTAGTCGAACTTTCTCTGTTTCCTGATTAGCTACAAACTTCCTTTTTATATATCGTACATGTTCTTAGGTTTTGTTTTTGTGCCTTTATTTCTTATCGGAGATATCGCCTACTAACCACCTTTAGAAGACACACCCTGTATATACAATTTGACCCCCAAAGTTACAGCATATCAAGTAACTAGAAATTTTTTTTTTTGGAAAAACCGATAATTTGGGAGCTTCCACCCCGTGTAGTTTGCTGTACGATTGCACGATTTACCAAAGTAAATTTCCAGTTCTGGTGAAAAACTGCGCGAATATTTCCTAATCGATTACGGTACGTTATTGATGGGCCACCAGTCATTATGGCAAGTCGGTTTAAGTTACTTGGATCATTGTCCAACACAAGGCCTATCAGCTATCAAACTGCTATTGCCACGTTTATCGTTAGATTCCGAGAAACGTACACAGAAGATTGTTAAAGAGGCATTGGCACGCAATTTGAAACAAGTTGGTAATTATACTGTTATTATTGTTTAAAGAATTTTGGTTTTTATTTTATAAATCCGATTATTTTAGCTCGACATATTTGTAAAGTACAAGGTATGATCTTCAAAAATCGTGGCCGTTTAGGTAGCGCTCTCGTATGGGCATTGAAATCGCAAGATAGTGTTTTTATTACGTATTTATCAGAGAAATATTTGGATAAATATACTGAGAATGGAGTAATATCGAATATTGATTTGTTGGATAATTTGGGATCGTGTATTTTAGCTAGTGATCGTTTAGTTTTCCTTGGTAATTTAATTAATTTCCATCAATTATTTGTGTTAATTGTTTTTTTAACAAAACAGGAAAATATCGAGAATTCCACAAATTATACAATGCCAAAGAATACAGAGAAGCTGCCAATTTATTGGTATCGCTATTGGAATCGAAAATCGTGCCGACTTTGTAAGTATCTTGATTTCCTAAAAATCGCATTGTTACATTTGGATTACAGCTTTTGGGGAACACTTTTGGTCGACACAATACCATTATTAGAATGTGAAGATCTCGTATTAACAATAAACGAAACGTTAATAATCCTACAATGTCTGGAAGAGAAACAACAATTTATTGATAGTGAAGAGAAATTGGAAATAATACGTTTAGCGGCTGCACGCAATTTTGCCAGGGCATTAATAACTGATGCACAAAATTAAAAATAATTAGTATAATATTTTAATATAAGTGAAAGTCAAAAAATATAAAAAACAAATCTGTCTTAGCCTAAGAACTATCACATAATTTTTTTCTCTTTGTATTTAATATTAATAGTTTTTTGATTTTTTTATAATTCTCTTTTCGACAAAATCAACAACACTACAATAATTTAAAATTTCCTCTTCTAAGTCTTTGATTGTTTTTAAATTGTTCGAATGTGTTTTTGTTTTTGTCGATGAATAACGTAAACCATCAATCATTTTCTTTAATACATAATGCAACCAGAAGAGATTAGATTGTGGATGGAAATTCTGCCAATTATTTCTAAAAATTTTTACAAAATAAAATATTTTTAATTTTTAATTATAGTGTAGTAAACATTCCCCAATAAGAGTGAGTCGGCGGAGGCGAGAATATGTGTCTTTTCCCTTGTTAATTTAGGCTAGAAATTTCTTCTTCCTTTGATCGACAATACAATGAGAAAGGGCCGCATCCGTTGACATGTTAAAAAACTACTGGCGATCAGTTTAACAGGCGATATATAAGGGAATTCCTGTGTTTCTCCACTTTTTCTTGACTTTTGCGATTCACGACGTTCTCTCCCTTGCGATCCCCCACTGTCTCTTGTTTCTTGTGATCCTGTACTGTCTTTTTTTTCTCTTGTTGCCTTTGGTTTCTGGTGATGCACGGCACTAGGTCTCTTGTGATCCTCTCAACTGCCTCTTGTAATTCTACGCTATCTCTTCTCATCCTGCACTGCCTTTTGTTTCTTGTGATCCACGGCATTCTGTGTCTTGTGACCCGCCCAACTGTTTCTTGTCTCTTGTGATTCGCTCAACTGTCTCTTGTGATTCGCTCAACTGTCCCTTGTGATTCACTCAACTGCCTCTTGTGATTCGCTCAACTGTCTCTTGCCACTTGTGATCCTCTAAACTGCCTCTTGTCTCTTGTGATTCTGCATAGTCTCTTGTCATCCTACACTGCCTTTTGTCACTGTTTTCTTGTGATCCGCTGCATTCTGTCTCTTGTGATCCGTTCAACTGTCTCTTGTTTCTTGTGATCCGCTCAGCTGTCTCTTGTTTCTTGTGATCCGCTCAACTGTCTCTTGTTTCTTGTGATCCGCTCAACTGTCCTTGCCACTTGTGATCCTCTAAACTGCGTCTTGTCTTTTGTGATTCTGCGCAGTCTCTTGTCATCTTGCACTGTCTTTTGTTTCTTGTGATCCGCTCAGATGTCTCTTGTTTCTTGTGATCTGCTCAACTGTCTCTTGCCACTTGTGATCCTCTAAACTGCGCCTTGTCTCTTGTGATTCTGCGCAGTCTCTTGTCATCTTGCACTGTCTTTTGTTTCTTGTGATCCGCTCAACTGTCTCTTGTTTCTTGTGATCTGCTCAACTGTCTCTTGTTTCTTGTGATCCGCTCAACTGTCTCTTGCCACTTGTGATCCTCTAAATTGCGTCTTGTATTTTGTGATTCTGCGCAATCTCTTGTCATCTTGCACTGTCTTTTGTTTCTTGTGATTCGCTCAACTGTCCCTTGAGTCACTCAACTGTTTCTTGTGATCCGCTCAGCTGTCTCTTGCCACTTGTGATCCTCTAAACTGCCTCTTGTTTCTTGTGATTCTGCACAGTCTCTTGTCATCCTACACTGCCTTTTGTTTCTTGTGATCTGCTCAACTGTCTCTTGTTTCTTGTGATCCGTTCAACTGTCTCTTGCCACTTGTGATCCTCTAAACTGCCTCTTGTCTCTTGTCATCCTACACTGCCTTTTGTTTCTTGTGATCCACTCAACTGTCTCTTGTTTCTTGTGATTCGCTCAACTGTCTCTTGCCACTTGTGATCCTCTAAACTGCGTCTTGTCTTTTGTGATTCTGCGCAGTCTCTTGTCATCTTGCACTGTCTTTTGTTTCTTGTGATCCGCTCAACTGTTTCTTGTGATCCACTCAACTGTCTCTTGTTTCTTGTGATCCGCTCAGCTGTCTCTTGTTTCTTGTGATCCGCTCAACTGTCTCTTGTTTCTTGTGATTCGCTCAGCTGTCTCTTGCCACTTGTGATCCTCTAAACTAGGTCTTGTCTCTTCTGATTCTGCGCAGTCTCTTGTGATCCTGCACTGCCTTTTGTTTCTTATCCGCTCAGCTGTCTCTTGTTTCTTGTGATTCGCTCAACTGTCTCTTGCCACTTGTGATACTCTAAACTGCGCCTTGTCTCTTGTGATTCTGCGCAGTCTCTTGTCATCTTGCACTGTCTTTTGTTTCTTGTGATCCACTCAACTGTCTCTTGTTTCTTGTGATTCGCTCGTCTCTTGTTTCTTGTGATCCGCTCAACTGTCTCTTGCCACTTGTGATCCTCTAAACTGCCTCTTGTCTCTTGTGATTCTGCATAGTCTCTTGTCATCTTGCACTGCCTTTTGTTTCTTGTGATCCGCTCAACTCTCTCTTGTTTCTTGTGATTCGCTCAACTGTCTCTTGCCACTTGTGATACTCTAAACTGCGCCTGTTTCTTGTGATCTGCACAGTCTCTGCCCTCTTGCACTGTCTTTTGTTTCTTGTGATCCACTCAACTGTCTCTTGTTTCTTGTGATCCGCTCAACTGTCTCTTGCCACTTGTGATCCTCTAGACTACGCCTTGTCTCTTGTGATTATGCGTAGTTTCTTGTCATCTTGCACTGTCTTTTGTTTCTTGTGATCCACTCAACTGTCTCTTGTCACTTGTGATCCTCTAAACTGAGTCTTGTCTCTTCTGATCCTGCGCAGTCTCTTGTGATCCTGCGCAGTCTCTTGTGATCCTGCACTGCCTTTTGTTTCTTGTGATCCGCTCAGCTGTCTCTTGCTTCTTATGATTCGCTCAACTGTCTCTTGTTTCTTGTGATCCGCTGTATCCCTAACAGTAGTACCGAAGTACTTTTAGTCCCCCCTCCCCTTGCTCTCGATCCTCTTAAAAATCTCCGAATCGATAAAAAATATAATGTCCACCTCTCACCTGTTACAATTTTCAATACGAGTCAAATCATCTCGTTTTAATAGCCTAGCGTATTCGTATCGATAAAAAGGAATACTCTTATCAGAGAATGTTCACTATTATAATATTTTTATAAATTACCTATTAGCTTGTTGCATTAATCGATAGACTTCAAATTGATAATCACCAATACCTTGAAATAATTCCTCATCTTGACTTAAATCATTAAAAACGACAACACCATCAAATTCGGCACGTGACAATGTATAATCAATTATTGTCACTTCAATACCATACGAACTGATACTAATATTATGACCATTTAATTGATAATTAATCTTTGTTCTAGTATCGATTTTTTTAATTAAAATATTGCCCCAATGTAGATCACGATGTTCAAATTTTAATTGATTTTCAGCCACTGCTAAAGCACACGCCACCTACAAAACAATAATCATAATTATTATCATTATATTAATTATAATTAAATCAAATAAGACCTGTTTAAACATCGATAGTGCTTGTAAGGCATTATTAAAAACAAAACTTTCAGCATCTTGACCGGCATTCGCTAATTCTAAAACAATATACAATTGATTGTCTTGGAAGATTTCCGGTGTATCATTCTCCGATTGTTTTATTTCATCATATAAATGCCATAAATCGATTAATTTCGATGGATATCGACCTATTACACAATTAATCTGTTGGACTTCTACAAATGAGGTTGTTTGATTGTTTGACTCGTTCCTCAATTGACTCAATTCTCTACAATTCGAAACAATTAAGAATCAATAAAAATGATTATTTAACAAAATTTACAATGATATCGTAATTTCGGATAGAACTTCTTCGAATGTTTTCTGACGTTCACCATTTACTATTAAATCATTCTCGATTGGTATGATCTTTATTACGGTCGATTCACCGGATCGTTTTTTATAGAGGAATACTTCACCGTAGACGCCTTCGCCGATTTTATGGCAATTATTCAATATGCTATAAAATTGATAGAAAAATTCATTAAAATTTCCTTAATAATTGTTGAAAATTAACTGTACCTATCGGGGTAACATTCTTCGAACGGTAGAGGCTGTGTTTGTTGGCATTTCTTTAAAACTATCTCTTTTGCAGTGATATATTTATTAAGTGGTTCTGGGGGTGTTTTTGATATAGAATTTGTTTTGAAACTGTTCTCTCGTACGTTGATAGTACTCGTGTTTTCTTCTTCTTCTTCTTCTTCCCGATCCTCTTCTTGCACATTACCTGATTATACAAATAAAAGTAGAAAAACTAATAAATTTACTTATTAAAGAGGTTTTAACAATTCAAATAAACAGGACAGGAATAGGACCCGTAACTAAATATGAATTATAAGATCGTAGTTCACGATATATTTTAAAATAATACGATTTTGGTAAACATAAAATCTGCAAAAATATGAGTGTTTTTCAATGCTAAGAAACTAAAGTCAATAGAATACTTGAATATCGATAATACATATGAAAGTTACAATAAATTAAACATTTTTAATATGCGTTCGGATAAAATTTTTCTGATTTCTCTTTGGACAGTAGTGGCCGTTTGACTGCCCTTTCGGGGGGCCGACCACTAAACAGGACTACACGAATATTTCTATCGTGTTCATCATAAATAATTATATTATAAAAACTCGTCTTTTTGTCCGCGTTTTTTGTTAAAACGCTAAGACTTATGCAATTTTCTAGATGACGGATTTTACAATCCGCCGACAATATATATAATGAATTACTGATGACTCTTCAACAATTCATTTTCTCTTACTGTATAATAATAAATTATGTATACTAAATTCACCGACCGAAGGGTTACTAGATTTGTCAGACGTCTCCCAAGATTGTAAGCGAAGATATGGACACAAACAATTAAATCCCTAAAGATATAACTATATTCAAGGGTACCAACTTAAATCTAGGAACCCTTTGGTCGATGAATTTACTAAATCTATTTAATTTTTCTTTTTTTTTGTATTTGTATCTTGATGCGCAGTTTTTTCTTCAATTATCTGTATCTGCATCTAAACTTTGTCCAAAAATTAAGTATAAAATTTCAGATTACAAATGATAGGTAACATTTGAAAAGTTCCTAACTGTTAAATGTTTACTTAAACCAAAAAGAATATTAAATTGTGGCACTACTGTTGGAATAAAATCCTACGTGTTTGTTTACATATTTTGCTACTGATTTTTCGATAATAACTCTGAAATTTGATAATTTATATTTCTTTAAAGATTCTAAAATTCCTTTTAAATCGACTTTCAGTTTAATACAATAAATGAGAATTTTAAACTTAATTTTTGGACGGAGTTTAGATATATTTTCAAAGTATCTATTGCAGTACTGCCAGAGTCATACTATAAAACTCTGGTCTCTTCTAAAATCCGTGTAAAAGTCTCTTAGTGTAAAGCCCGCTAATCTAATGATTTAATGATTTCCAAGACTTACGTATTCTATGTTTTTTTGTCAAACAAAAAATAAACAGCTCTAAAGCTCCAGTTCCAAGTATTCCAAAAACAAAGATACGAACTTGCATATGGGTCATTCCACCAAATAAAATCATTTTTTTAAGGAACGCTACCCGCTGATTTTTCTCAAATTTTGTGGAGGTGTTCTCTACTTTGAAAAAAAAAGACTCCCTGAAAGATTGAGCTCTTAATATTCGGCTGTTTCGAAGTTATGAAGTTTTGAAATTTTGAAGAAAAAAATTTTCAACTTTTTCAATTTTTTTGAGGTAAAAAATTTTTTTTTTCAAGATTGGTAAAATGTAGCTTTTTGTAGGAAAAATACTCAGATTTTTAATAGGAATATTCATTTTTTCATACATGCAACGGAAGACCCTTTAAAATTCAAACAAAATGAAAAAAGCAATTTTTCACCGAGTGCGGCGCGTGGTACATCAAATTTGATTTTTTTTTTCTGAAAGCTGAGAGTTTTTTCCCACAAAATGTATCATTTTCACGATGTACATATTTTTTGTTTTCTTACAATTAAATAAAATGTAAAATCTCGACAATGAAAAAACGAATATTTTTGAACTTTTTTCAGATATTGACACGGTTTCTATGATAACCGTGAAAAATACTGCAATCGGGTATAATCGGTAGCTTCATACATGCACGTAAAATAGACGTTTACACACGATCGTAGAAATAGCTATTTACTGTACAAGGTGGTAAAGTCATATTTATCCAAGAGCGGAAGTTTAGACAAATCCGCGAGTAGATAAAGAGACTTTACAACCGTGTGCAGTACAAGATTCTTTTCAATACCTGCTCTTCAAACTTTTTTATTTAATTTTTTTAATTTTCTAATAAGTTTTGACATTAACTATTCATACTGCTGTCAATCGTTGTTGGTTGCTATTGGATTTTAGTCGATAAACTAGGACTTTAACAGCAAGTATTGAACAAAATATGTTTTTTAATTGTCAAGATTTTACATTTTATTTAATTGTAAGAAAACAAAAAATATGCACATCGCGAAAATGACATATTTTGTGGGAAAAACTCTCAGCTTTCAGAAAAAAATGTCAAATTTATTGTACCACGTGCCGCACTGTGAGAAAAATCGCTTTTTTCACTTTTGAATGGATTTTAAAGGGGCTTCCGTTGCGTGTATGAAAAAATGGATATTCTCATTAAGAAGCTGAGAATTTTTCCTACAAAAAGCTACATTTTACCAATTTTGAAAAAAAAGTTTTTTACCTCAAAAAAATTGATGAAAAAGTTGAAAATTTTTTTTCTTCAAAATTTCAAAAATTCATAACTTCGAAACGGCCGCATATTAAGAGCTCAAACTTTCAGGGAATCTTTTTTTCAAACTAGAGAACACCTCCACAAAATTTGAAAAAAATCGGCGGAGGTCGCCCCGTAAAATAGTATATTAAAGAACAAGTGTCAGAAGTCGCCTATTATTGCACGAGTCCAAGTTTAGAAAACGAGCGCGAGCTCGAGTGCAAAATACGACTTCTGACACGAGTTTTTTATGATATTTTTTCTATTGTGCCTATTTTGTGCCCTTTCTTACAAAAAAAATTGCGAGATTTGAAATTTAGGGAAATTGGTGGTAGTTGGTGTTACTAAAAAAAAACAATTGAACATTCAGCTAGAAACTCATGTTTTATTGTTTCACTCTTAGTCAATTGTTTTTTTCGACAAATTGCTTATTTTTACAATGAGTGAAGAATTTTCATGTAGTCCACCTGAAATAAGGGAAATTGCTGAAAATGCAGGAAGCAATTTATTACCCGATAAATCCAAAGATCAGTATGAAAAACGGTATACAGTAAAACTTCGTTATAACGCCCTTCTAGGGACCTGGGAAAAAGAGCGCTATAACAAACCGGCTAAAAGTTATCAAATTTTATTCTAAAACGTCTTTACACATTAAAAAAAAACTATAAAAACAAACTGCAAGTATTTCGCTCCTTTTAAATAAAGTAAAACGTAACAAAACCTATTTTATATAAAAATTGTACCTACGTAAAAAAATAAAACAAACTATGTATTCCTACAAATTTTGCTTCTTAAAAAATCATCAATTTGTGTTTGTTTATTGTGTTGGATTTTTTTTAGAAAGTTAATTTTAATATATTTTTATTTCTTTCTAGTGTTTAAAAAACAAAGTTACAAAATTAATAATTCAAGTTTTTTGTATATTGAAAAATCCTCAAATGGAGCGTTTTAAGCGAACAGAAGTACTATAGCAAATTAGTTGCTGGGACCGAGACCAAGGAATAAAAGCGCTATAGCCGAGAAATCGTTATAAACGGGAGCGCTATAACGAAGTTTTACTGTATTAAGTATCTTGTTTTTATGATTTTTGACAGTTGTCAAAATCAATGAAAATGTTACCAACCTAGTGGAAAAAAATTTTACTTTTCAGCACTAGTATCGAAATGAACTCATTTCGATACAGTAGCGAGTTTAATAATAGCGCTATTATTGACGCAAAATAGAAAAAATGATTTTATTTGATGGAATGACTCATTTACAGTAAAGCTCTTCTACGCTATCTGGGCAATGTTTTCTAAATGTTACTTAACATGGGACTCAAGATTTTTTATTGAACACTATTCACCATCAGTATCGGTGCCAGAAAAACTACTAAAACAGCAACAAATTTGCAATAATAGATTGTCAAAGGATCGACAGCAGCACAATTCAAAGAAAACTCCAAAACTGGAGATAAGGTGTTTTTTTTTTGCAAAAATAGAAACTCCTGACCCTAAATTAAAAATAGTCTAACAGAGAACTGCCTATTCTAGCCCTCTACAGTACCGTCTCTGTTCAATACCAAAAACATCAACAATTTTGATACTTACTCAAATTAGCATAATTCAACAATAGACTTTGCCGTCGATTTGATCTCAATGGAACAATTTGGCTATGTCGCAACGTTAATCTTCGCTGTATTTGCGGTTGATTCTCGGTATCACCTAAAATTTTACAATCGTTTTAAAATGATTTCATTCAAAAATTTAATTACTAATTACTTGTACTATCATCTGATACAATCAATAACATCAATGATCTACGATACGATTTGCCAGGTTTTATACTCATTTTTGCCCGTATTTTCTGATAACCATCATCACTACTTTCGATAATATAACAATCATCCTCTAATTGAACCAAATTTTGATGATTTATAGACGATTTTGTATCGTTAATTTTTAAATCATTAAATACAGGAATTTCCTCAGATTTTTCTCGATTTGTTTCCACTTTATTGGAGGTAGTCAATCGACTTCTAGCGCTTAGATTTGCATCTTGATGATTTATAGATGATTTCATGTCGTTATCAATCTGTTTTGAGTTATCGAACGAAGCAATTTCCTTAGATTCTGGTCGATTTGTTTCCATTTCACAATTATCCACTAAATGAAGCGAATTTTGATGATTTCCAGACGATTCCACATCGTTATCAATCTGTTCTGATTTATTAAATGAAGGAATTTCCTCAGATTTTTCTCGATTTGTTTCCACTTTATTGGAGGTAGTCAATCGACTTCTAGCGCTTCGACTTCCATATTCACAACCATCTTCCAATTGAACTACATCCTGATGATTTGTAGATGATTTAATATCGTTATCAGCCAGTTCTGTTTCCAATCTATTTGAAGTATCGCTTAGATTTGTACGTTCACAATTATCCACTAAATCAACCGAATTTTCTTGATTTCCAGACGATTCCACATCGTTATCAATCTGTTTTGAACTATTAAATGAAGGAATTTCCTTAAATTTCCGTCGACTAGTTGCCACATCACTTGCAACAATCAATCGACTTCTATCGCTCAGATTTGAGCGTTCCGACTCGATGAGCAACAACTCGCTCATGTACGTATTTGATTCATGCCTATCATCTGCAGAAAAACCTTTAAAAGAACCACTAATTCTAGGTTGCAACAAACTTGACTGTAGTCTATCAGATAACTTGACAGATTCTTCTAATTCTTCTTGACTAAAACCTTTAACAGGACCATCATTTTCTGGTGAACTCTCCAATTGTTGACTTGGTTCGTTACACTTCTCGGACAGTTTACGCAATAGAATCCGAGATGAACGTTTCAATACGATTTGTTCTTGTCGTCTATAGCGACGTTTCAATTTCGGTGTACTTGTCGGCGTATGTTCGTCGCCTTTCTTATCGATAATCGGTGAAACGGTGTTCGTTAATGATTTTACATTTTCTACAGTGTACGGTGTACTGGACACGAGTCTCTGGTGGAAATTGATTGAATTCTCATCTGATCGTTCAACAATTTTCGGTATTTTTATAAAACTGAACGATGAGAATGTAACATTTTTCGTTTCTTTCTCAACAATCAAACTGACATTGATCGATTTATCCAACGATGTGATTTTGGGTGCTTCGTCCACAATTGATTTCTCGACGATTTCCTTCAATTCTACCGTCGATTTCGATGTACCACTATTGATTTGTATTGGTGTATATTTCGTTGTACTTATTTGACTCTTTATGTGCGGCTTTGACGATTCACTACTCGATGTTGTTATGTTATACTTGAAACTATTGGCGATTTTAATTTGATTATAGATTTGACCGTGTAATAGTTTATCAAATTCATCTTCACTTCTACTTAATGAAGATTGATCGTATCGGCGAGTTTTTAAACGGTTTCTCTTCCGGATTGTAATTGTTGACAATAATTTCGGCTCTGATTGTTTTTCGTAGGTTTTCAGTCGTTTTACGGGAGGCATTTTCTGATTAATTTATCAATTTCCAAATTTTCCACAATTTCACACAAACACATACACAAAAAAAAAAAACTTAACAGACCACAACAAAAACAGCAAAAGTCACTAGAATTACCAGAATTTACCAAACAAATAACGGAATTTATATCAAACATTTGAACTGGATTGCGATGTTGCCAAATTATCGTACAACCTGCAAAATACTTATTTACAATAATAAGAAAGACAAGTCTTAAATTATATACTATCGCCGATAATCTGAGACTTATTTCGTTATTATGAACTATTTAAAGCGGTTATATTTTTTCTTTTATGAAAAATAATAGGACAATAATTTGAAATTTTGAGAAAACCGGCAACGTGTCTGCATAATTTGCTACTTACTTTGGTATGTTATGGTTACTTTCACTCCTGTAACATAACAAAAAAGTCACTAAAAGTACCAGAAATTACCAAACAAGTAACGTTGCCAAATTGTGCGCATAACCTATAAATTATTTATTTTCAATAAATAAAACTGTGGAAAAATAAAAAACTACCGCTACTAATTTTATCCAAATTATAAGCAAATATATGAGATTATTTGTGTATTTATTATGATATTAAAAAGATAATTATTCGAATATTTGGCAGACTTGGCAACGTGTAATGATGGCCGTTATAAGCAAAATTTAGTGAATTTTTAGTTGGCAGAACTATTGGTTCCCCGCCAAATTTCCCACTTTAATTATGTGATTTTTCCAGAGTTTTCCATCAATTTCAAATCAATAATAACCGAAAATATGTCGATTTCCGATGAATTAATCACCGGTTTCTCTGTTGTCAATTTCCATGTGAAAAATAAGAGGACAATAATGTGAAAATTTGAGAGAACCGGCAACGTGGCGACATAATTTGCTACTTACTTTGGTATGTTATGGTTATTCGCACTCCTGTGACATAACAAAAAAGTCACTAGAATAACTAGAAATTTCCCAACAAGTAACGTTGCCAAATTGTGCGCATAACCTATAAAATATTTATTTTCAAAAAACATAACTGTGGAAAAATAAAAAACTGCCGCTACTAATTTTATCCAAATTATAAGCAACTATTTGAGATTATTTATGTATTTACTATGCTATTAAAAAGATAATTATTCGAATATTTGGTAGACTTGGCAACGTGTAATGATGGCCGTTATAACCAAAATGTAGTGAAATTTTAGTTGGCAGAACTGTTGGTTCCCCGCCAAATTTCCCACTTTAATTATGTGATTTTTCCCGAGCTTTCCATCGATTTCAACTCAATAGTAACCGAAAATATGTCGATTTTTGATTAATTAATTACCGGTTTCGCTGTTGTCAATTTTCATAGAAAAAATAAGAGGACAATAATTTGAAAATTTGAGAGAACCGGCAACGTGGCGACAAAATTTGCTACTTACTTTGGTATGTCATGGTTATTTGCATTCTGTGACATAACAAAAAAGTCACTAGAATTACCAGAAATTACCAAACAAGTAACGTTGCCAATTGTACGCACAACCTACCAAATATTTATTTTCAATAAATAAAACTGTGGAAAAATAAAAAACTACCACTACTAATTTTATCCAAATTATAAGCAATTGTGTGAGATTATTTATCTATTTATTATGCTATTAAGAAGATAATTATTCGAATATATGGTAGACTTGGCAACGTGTAAATATGGCGGTTATAACCAAAATTTAGGAAATTTTTAGTTGGCAAAACTGTGAGTTTCCCGCCAAATTTCCCACTTTAATTATGTGATTTTCCCCCGAGTTTTCCATCGATTTCAACACAATAATAACCGAAAACATGTCGATTTCCGATGAATTAATCACCGGTTTCGCTGTTGCCAATTTCCAAATCAACAATCAAATCATCGATAAATGCACCGAATTGTGTCTAACCTATAATCTATCAGCTGAACAATTTGTTGATCAATTCTTAGCGTACACGGTGTCGTATTTGGATGGGGCACCACCGAATTTGGAGAATTTAGACAAATTAGAACGTAGCGAACTACAAAAGCTCGGTAAGCGACAACGTGCAAAATCGCCGAAAATCGAAACGATAACAACACCAAAAACGCCGGCACGCAACAATCGTACAATTGTGCAGAACGATGAGAATACACCGTCGAAACAGTACTCGCAACGTTCCGATTCGCGGACAACTCTATGCCAATTTGGCGAGTTTAAATACCAACAGTACGAGTGTGGAAAAAGTGTTGATGTTAAGGTGCAAGAAATGCCGGCTGCGATTCGGTATATGTACGAGAAACCCGGTACAAGAGCGATGATCTTAAACAATCTCACTTGGCGTATCTGCGACGAGATCTGTAAACAGCAACAATTGGAATTAACGCCACATCCATTGAAAGAGTATACCGGTGAAGTGGTGGTCGCTGGCCGAATCTATGCCGATTCAGATCAATTAGATCAACACTCAGCGATACTGGAAGGCACGCTGGAGATCAATCGGGGATTTACAATCAAATTAGAATTGAATAACATCGACAAATTGGCTCTATTCAACGGACAAGTGGCGGTAATCGAAGGCAACAACACAAAACACAGTTTGGTTGTCAAGAAAATCCACACCGGATCGATTCGATCGATCGGCAACCATCCGAAATTAGCCGAACCGATCCGAATTATGGTAGCTTGCGGCCCATTTACACTACCCGATAATCTGACGTATCAACCGTTGAAAGATCTGATCGGATGTGCGATCGAAACACAACCGAATTTATTGATATTAATTGGACCGTTTCTCGATAGATCGCACACGTTATTCGAGAATCTTCTAGAGACTTTCGATGATTTCTTTCATAATCTTTTAGAGGAATTGATTGCGAACATTCCAGAAACGATTAAGATCGTTTTAGTGGCATCGAATCGCGACATCCACAATCACAACATCTATCCAACACCGCCCTATAAGTTGCCGTTCACTAGACCGAACGTTATGGTATCACCGGATCCGGCTTGTATCGATATCGATGGCATACAAATCGGTGCCACTTCAATCGACATCCTATTCGATCTGAACAAAGCGGAATACTTTAAGGATGTTCAAAAACGATCACCCAACGATCGGATGTCGCGTCTGATCACGCATCTCTTCCAACAGAAATCGTTCTATCCGATCCATACGAATCGTAATCGTTTATCGATCGATTATCAATTGTTCGAGAATTACGGTGTGTTAGAGAGTGTGCCGCATTTGCTGATTTTACCGTCAACATTTAAGAATTTCATTAAATCGGTAAATGGTTGTATTGTGGTGAATCCGGAACGTTTGGTTAAAGGTAATGTGGCTGGTACGTTTACGAAAATCGAGATACAACCAGGTGATGGAGCGATTTGTGAACGGGTTGCGTGCCAAGTTGTGCGTGTTTGAAATAGATTAATGTTTAAATTTTACCGCTTTAATTATTACACCAATGTTGGTGGTAAATCCAAATTCCCTAGATTACAGAAGCAAACAATGAATACGTGATTCTTACGGTATTTCTACAAATGTTTTTGATATTTTCGCCCATTATTGTTTGTTTTTTGTTGTTTTATAGATTCTCGATACGGGTTGCGTGTTTAAAATAAGCTAAGTTTAAATTTTACCGCTTCAATTATTACCAATGTTGGTGGTAAATCCAAATCCCCTAGATTCCAGCTGATTGTCATTTGTCTGACAGTAGAAGCAAACAATGAATACGTGATTCTTACGGTATTTCCACACAAATTTTTGATATTTTCGCCCATTGTTCGTGTTTTTTTTTGTTTTGTAGATTTTCGGTACGGGTTGCGTGTTTAAAATAAATTAAGTTTAAATTTTACCGCTTCAATTCTCACCAATGTTGGTGGTAAATCCAAATCCCCTAGATTCCAGCTGATTGTCATTTGTCTGACAGTAGAAGCAAACAATGAATACGTGATTCTTACGGTATTTCCACGCAAATTTTTGATATTTTCACCCATTGTTCGTTTTTTTTTTCTGTTGTAGATTTTCGATTGTTAGAATGGACCGTGTGTCTGGTCAAATCGGTTCATTGTTGTTGAACGAGGACGGTGCCGTACTGGCATCCTCTGGTGATCTGGAGAACGATGAAGAGACAGCTGTTAATATTATGGGCTTATTGAATCTCACCTCGCATGTGGATCGGAGTGCTTTCGATGATGACAATTTCAAAAAACTCTCAATTGTCTATGATAAATATTGTTATATTGTGTGTCTATCGAATCGTAAAATCCATATTGTAAAGAAAACAATTGGTGGAGGTTTTGATAACGGTGGTACTGTGAATGTTTGAACAAAAACAAAACAAAAATTGTAAAGTGTAGGCGAATTCGTCAAATAACAAGACATAAAAGATTAGTAGAATAATGGATATTATTCTATATTTTACTAATATGAAATATATGCAAATGGTCATCTTATTAGGTGCAATTTGCTTTTCTTTATATCATTTATATGCTTTGTTAAATACTTGGGAATAAACTTGATAAAATATTGCGTCTTTTCTGTTCTAGAAAAAAATAGAATTAAGTTGGTAATACCGCACCTGTCAAACCACTACTACTGTCTAGAGTCCAACCCTTACCAAATTTGCTGCTTAAGGAGGTATAGGACGTACAGACAATGTAAATAGTTTTGTCTCTATGGCGATATATATATAGCTATACAGTACGTGACATAAAATCCATTCTTTTTTATCGAGACTGTACTTGTTGCCGTGACAACTCACATGCACACAACACATACGCACAATAATGACAATTTTTTAATGTTTTATGTTCTTAAAAATTAAATATTGTTAAAAATAAGTATCCTTGGGATAATTTTTCTTTTTCAATAGATTCTGCATTATTTTCTTTACATATATGTAGTTTTTTAGAATTGTGTCATCATTTTTTCATACATTAAAATACTGATATGTAGGTACGCGTGGCCGCTTTTGTATAGTTACAATGTTAAATTGGTCATTTTTGACATTTTTTTATAAGAAAACTACGAACCCCAGATCGCTGAAATTTTTAAATAATATGTATGGTGTATATTTTTATTGATCCTGAAAATTTCAAGATGTTTTCATCATTTTCGTTTAGATCCTATACCTCCTTAAGGCCACGGTTACTACAGTATAACCGGTTGCCGCGATCGGACCCCCACTCTATTATCCATTTTAGTTAATGACGTCAGAGGTAGTTTGGTAAAATAACAATAAAAAAAATTATTATTTATAGCTCCAGCCCCAAGTCAGATAAAGAAAATCGGTTTTTACCATTTGATAGCCCTTAAAAGCTACTACCATTAGGTTTTAAAATCATTGAAAAATAATAAGTCGTTTTGGAGATATTTTGAAGAAATTTATTTTACAGGGTGAATTTCAACCCTAATTTTCTCCCTTAAATTTGAGAATGGACACGAATGAAAATATATGTGTCCATTAGAATATAGCCTCCTCTACCTATATACCTACCAAAAACCATGAAAATCGGGAGTGTAGTTTGCTTATAAGGCTACAAGAAAGTAGACCAGAAATGGGCAATCTCCAGTCCGCGGAACAACTATGATTCGCGAAAAATTCTCATTTCGCCCACGAAATATTTCGAAGGAATTATAAATAGACATTTTTCGATATAATTTGTATGTCTATTGTTTTATCATTAATAGTTATTCTTTCTAAATCTATGCAATTTATGGACAAAGATAAGAGAATTAGAGAAATAAATGTAGTAATTAACGTGACTTTTTTCTTTCTTTATTGAATATTTGCAGGTCACAATTTCTGTTATAAAAGAAGATTCCCACTCTTGAAATAGACTATACCTACGATACTACATTCAGATGTTACATAATACATAAAAATAACGAAAAAAATAAGCAAGGCTTCCAACTAAAACTGAACTACAAAGACGATGTTGTTAATTTTCTCAATACAAACAGTTGAAAGTAGACTTTACTTTACTAATATCTTAATGGTAAAGTGACACTTTTCTTCACTAGTGGAGAAAAATGTCTTTTCTTCACTAGTGGAGAAAAGTGTCTTTTCTTTTAGTTTCTATTAAAAATGATGTTCAACAAGTTTTTTTGAGGACAAATCGACACAAAATACATAGATTAAATTTTGGAATATAAGAAAAAAAAACAACAAAAAAATGAGAGTTAAAATACCTCTATCTTCAATTAATAGTTATTTACTTTACAAGGTGGGAAAGTGACACTTTTCACAAGAGCGCATAGTTTGGATCACGAGGCGAAGGCCGAGTGATCCAAATCCGCGAGTAGGATTCGAGAGACGCATACGCACAACGAGTTGGGTCCTTTGATAGAAACAGAAATAGCCATTTGCTATTTCACTTTCTTCATGATGCCTCCACTTATGGCCGCTAGCAATATAAACTCCGTCCAAAAATTAAATATAAAATTTCAAATTACAAAGGATAGGTTATGTGCAACTTAATATTTAAAAAGTTCCTAACTGTTACATGTTTACTTGAACCAAAAATAATATTAAATTGTGGCACTACTGTTGGAATAAAATCCTACGCGTTTGTTTATATATTTTGCTATACCGATTTTTCAATATTAACTCTAAAATTTGATAATTTATATTTCTTTAGAGATTCTAAAATTCCTTTTGAATCGATTTTCAATTCAATACAGTAAAGGAGAATTTTAATTTTAGGGGCTTTAATAGCGGAACTATTTTTTCGTTGCGAAGGTTTCTCGTATTGCTGTCATTTGAAATTTTAACTTATTTTTTGGACGGATTATAGGAGTATTATACCAAACTTGCTGGTTGAACGTGAATTTTCAAACGTCAAATGTGCAACTGCACACCCCAAAAGTCCCTAGGAGTTTGTTTACATATTTTTTTGTAACTTCAAAATTGTATATTATTTCGATTGTTTTGTACGTTTGGATTTTTTAAGAACTTTTGTGACTTTTAAAATAATTTTTGTAATGAATTAGAATGTTATTTTATAAATTTTCCAAACGTCGTACCACATAGTTGGGGATTTTTGGAGCGTGCAGTTGCACATATGACATTAGAAAATTCACGTTCAACCAGCAAATTTGCTTCCACACAAATTTTCAGAGCATGCGCTGTAGTGACTGTAAAATTGGGAAGGCTTAGACTCTAGATACCAATCAAACTGCTCGACTAATAAAATTTGAGTAAAATCGTGGAGTAAAATAAAACCATTTTAATCAATATACCACATCTAGATGGCGCGTTTAATTCCAGATAATTGTAGCTCTCGTCAAGTAAAATGTCTGTAATATCACATTAACCAACAATTATTTTCTCTAATAATTAATCGATAATTATTATTGCAATTTTGTATTGAGACTAGATAAATTGTACAAAAAAAGCTACACAATTCTCTTATGAGTCATCAGAATTTAATGAAATTTCCCTAGATCTGGTAACTTTCCAGATTTCGATTTGGCGACACTGCTATATAACCTCAATTCTAGACATTTAGCGATGTTTATTTGTAGAACGTAAATTGTAATTAATCCGATTTGATTTAATCTAATTGTGAAGAAATTATCAAAAATGCCAACATTACCGCCTATCCGTAATTTTAATTTAAAGGTAAATCCATTTATTCGATTAGTAAATCATTACAGTACGTTTGCTATTTAAGGTGATTTTTATGACGCATTTCGTTTTCATTGCATTGAGTTCAATGGGTAGTTGGCCGACTATATCGTATTTATTCTACAATTCCATACTAATATTGTTGTTAGTTTGGAGTATATACCATGCGGAACACGAAGAACCGATACAATTGGTAAATTCTAGATTGTTCGATCTTGTACAATAATCGACGATAAAAATGTGTTTCAGGCGATTGCCGTTAATGGTATTTCGATAATTTTGGATATTTTATTGTTGGTATTATGTTTCCCAAATGATGACCGTAAGAATTATTATTTTTTGTACGATTTCGTTAGTAATAGTTTGATTTTTTTTGGTAGATGCTCGTAACAGGATATCAGCCGCTATGTGTATTTTCCATTTACTCATACGACCGATTAGTATTAAGTTTCTGATAAATAATCTGGAAGAAAGAACCGGTACTACAGGTAATTTTTAATTATACACTATACAATTACAAGACATTTGATATTTGTGTGTGTGGTATGTTGTTATGGAGCTAGAAATGATTTAATCTGTTGTATTTTCGGTTTTTTTCGATCTAGGTCTGTTGGGTGGTTCAAGTAATGATTCGAATTATCAAGATTTAGATAAACCGCAAACGTCTACTAGTGGATTGGATATGTATAATGCTCAACCGCTTTAATTTAATATGTTATTGTTTTTTTTTAATAATCATTTATTGTTTATTATTGTATAAATAGTCTGATAACGATTTATATATCAATGTTTGTGTATAACTTTGATAAGTTTTCACGAAAAATATATGTGATTTAAAATTGGCGCTTGATTCAACCAATCACAAGTCGGGAACGTAACCGTTGCTATGGCGACAACCAATTGAAAAATCTTAAAACAATCTAGAATACAATTGTTTAAATAGTTGGCACACCTGAATCTAGTGATATTTTATTCATACGCATTTAAAAACAAATTGCTTAATTAAATAAAAAAAAATTATTTTTTAATCAGTATTGGAAGTAGTGTGTGTCTCAAGATATTTTGTTGTTATCTTAACAGTTTGTCGTATTTTGTTACTTATTGTTTACTTTTACTGAGCGGAGTGACAAATGTGTCAAATCTAGTAACCTTTTGGTGTGGGAATATAGCATAATAATGTAAGGTGTACCAACTGAATTCTCGAAAATTTAGTGAATTATTAGACGCTTGGTAGTAATTCAAATTTTTCTCATAAATAATCGGCAAAAATTACAAGAACAATTGCAAAAACGTCAAAAAATGAAATAAAATTTAGGAAAAAAAAATTGAAAGTGTGTGTTAGAAGTGAAACTTCTTAGGTTAGAGATGAAGTTCATTTTTTTATTGGTTTATTTTCTATCTGTCGTTGGCTGAAGGCTCAATTTTTTTCTGCAGTTGTCTTCTTCTGCATTTCACTTATTTCAAAACAATATCATCTATATTTAACGCCATTAATTAATATTATAAATACAAAAATCATAAATCACGGTAGGCCAGGAAATTTTAGTTTCGTCACAGAGGGCGCTGTACATCGATCAATGATACCAACTTAAGACCCTAGTGTTTATTTTACACAGTTGGCAGAACTGACTCACGGGATCGGGCATTTTCGTTACGCTTCCGAAAAAATTTACTACCCTACCGCGCCTAAAGAAGTTTCACTTTAAAAATGATAAGACAAATTTTGATGTTACATTAAGGACTACTAACGAACTAGTGAAAATTTAGGGAATTGATCGACAGTTGGTACTGGTTATCAGTTTTCACAAGTCTTGCAATAGACGCACAGAATAAAAACAACATATAGGGGGCTTGAAAAAAAATATTGAAAAACTGATTGAAATTGCCGCAAAATTCCACCAATCATGAGCTTGGAAAAATCAATTGTTTCGACCACAACCAATCACGAAGCACTATTTTTGCAACATATGACAAATGTAAGTTTACCAAAGTGTTTAAGAAAACAATTCTATTTAACAATTATAATAGTACTGTGCTAAGATGTACCAATTGAACTCGAGAGAACTTGAAATTGGCGCCAGAATTCCACCAATCATAAGGCCGGAATAAATCCGTTGCCACGGCGACGTCCAATCACTAATCGCGTCGATTACAATGATAAAATTTATCCACTGGTAATTTTGTTAAAAATTCGTGAGAATTTAGGGAATTACTAGGAATGGTGGGTAATGATTGGAATTGGGCGCTAAATAAAAAAAATACTAAAATTGCTGGACGACCATGAATCATGAACTTGGAACAATTCAACTGTTATACTAAAATCATCAACCAAAAGGTTCCTATATTTAAGTTGGTACCCTTGACAATAGTGATATTTCTAGGGATTTATATCCATATCCCTGCTTACAATCTTGAGACTGTGGACTTTAACGAGAAATTTATCAAATCTAGTAAGCCTTTGGTCGGTAAAATTAGCCTATCAAATCAGCAATCAATCATTACGAAGAGCAATTTTCGAAAAATATCAATGAATAACAAACTGAAACTTTACCAAAATGTTAACAAAACTAATATAATTTATAGTGAATTCATTCATCAAAGAGTTCCTAGATTTAAGTTGGTACCATTGAATATAGTGACATTTTTAGGGATTTATTTCTTTGTGTACATATCAAACAAATAAACCCCTAAAAATTCACGGGTACCAATTTAAATCTAGGAACCCTTTGGTCTATGAATTTAGTATAACAGTTGGCAATATGTTAAAATGTACCAACTGAGCTACTTTGAAATTTGCAACGCAATAAATCTATTGAAATTGGCGGACGAATTCCACCAATCAAAGCCTGGAATAAATCCGTTGTTATGGCGACGACCAATCACTAATCCCGACTTAATAAAATGTTATTTACAATTGGTATACTCTGTACAAAAATTAAGTATAAAATTTCGAAGTACAGATGGAAGGTTATACGCAACTTAATGTTTGAAAAGTTCCTAAATTTTACATGTTTACTTGTACCAAAAAGTATATTATATTGTGGCACTCCTGTTTGAATAAAACCCTACGCATTTGTTTACATAATTTGGTGGTATTTTTTTTTCTATATTAACCAGGAAGTTCGATATTTTATATTTCTTTGGAGATTGTAATAGTACAGTGCGATCAAAAAATTTTGGACGGCGTTTTGTTTTTGACGTTTAAAAATGTTCAATGTGGGCCAAGCATTACTGTTATTATTGACGTTTTAAATGTCAAAAATAATGACTTTTTGAATATAAAATATTGAGGGCTATCCTACACCAAGTGACAATTAGATGACCTTGACGTCCAAAATTTTTTGATCGCAACTGCATATTAAAAAACAAGCGTCAGAAGTCGACAATTATTGCACGAGCCCAAGGACGAGTGCAATATACGACTTCTGACACCGAATTTTTCATACAAAAAAATGTGCGAGATTTGATATTTAGGGAAATTGGTATTACTGATATAACAATTGAACATTATTTGTTTTTTTTTGAATGATGTATTTGTGGTTGTATGTTACCAAAAATTACTATGTATTTTGTTGATTTTGTTTACGATTTTTGACAGTTGTCAAAATCAATACCAACGTTAGGGAAACAAAATTTAGTACATTTTCCCTTTTTTACACAAGTATCGAAATGAGCTTATTTCGAGTAGCAAGTTAAAAAAAAGCGCTATTATTGACGCAAAATAGAAAAAATTCTTTACGAATCAGTTTTCAGTTTAATACAATAAAGAATCAAAATGTTGGGGACTATTTTTCGTAGCGTAGGTTAGCTGCATTTCGGTCATTTGAAATTTTATAATTAATTGTTGGATGGACTATACTACTAAAAATTAGTGATAATTTAGGGGATTTTCGACAATTGGTAAGTATTAAACGCCAAGGACCAATCAAAATCGTTGATAATCGGCGCCAAATTTAAATCGTCTCTAAATGAAAGTATATTCAATAAAAAATAATCACAATACTTAAACTAATCATTAGAACCTACAAATACTACGAGTTTTTAACTATTTAAAATAAAAACAATTTATAATCGCTTAAAAAATAAAACAACGTAAAGATCATCGAATGTAGACTAGAAACAAGCACGAATTCCTAATTAATTAAATATATGGGTTATTCCACCAAATAAAATCATTTTTACGGGGCGACCCCCGCCGAATTTTTAGACTTCGAAAACAATGGAGAGACAGTGGAAATGAAGAAGAGACAGAAATAGTAATGTAAAGATAGTGTCAATACAGTGGAGAGAGAGGGAAAGGCAGAAAGACTGACAATGAAGAAGAGACAGTGGAAATGAAGGAGGGACACAAAGAGAGTGAAGGAGAATTATCGGAGACGGACAGTGACTAGATTGTTTTGGATTATTTTAACATCTAATTATTATTATCGGCGTTAATCGCTTTTGATAATATATTCTACTCAGGGCCGGACCGAGACTAAATTGCGCCCGGGGTAAACAAGAGGTCCTTTTCGCTATCGCGGTAACAAGTTTAACACAACAGCTTTCATTGTATTGAAAAACTTCTGTCATATAGAATTGTCGGGGAATTAATTTCTTGATGAGCAGCAATCATTTTGAAGCTATTGAAGAAGACAAGACTTGAAGCCTGCTCTTAGTTAAAGAATCCCTTTACTACCCTGTATAATAAATAGATATTAACCAAACTTGTTATTTAGATAAATATTTGAAAAACTTTAAGGACAAAATAGGGATGTGGAAATTATAGAGAAGGCTTTTTAGTTAAGAGTTTCGTACCTCATGTAGTTGACTCATTATTATTATCTCTTATGAAATAAGGTTTTTCAATTGCGGGTAAAAAAAAAACAATGATTTTATATAAATTTTGAATATTTTATCAAACATACAATACAGAAATATGAATACTACGATTTTTCAACAAGATGCTTTCCTCTGTAGTGCCTTGTTAATGTAGACTTGTGATTAAATGCTTTATTACAAAAACCACACTCGAACTCTTTTCCGTTCCTATGTATTTTTAAATGATTATCCAGAGAACTTCTAAACGAGAACGTCTTATTACAAATATTACAACAATAAGGCTTCTGACCAGTGTGTATATTTAAATGATCTTTTAAATGCCATTGTGATAAACAGGATTTATCGCAGATATTACATTTAAACGGGTTTTCACCCGAATGTATTCGTTCATGATACTTTAAAATCACCTTCTGTGTAAACTGCTTATTACAAATATTACATTTGAAAGGTTTTTTACCAGTATGTACCCATTCATGGTGCACCAGACTCGTCTTTTGTGAAAATCGTTTATTACAAATTGTACATTTGTATGGTTTTTCACCAGTATGTACTCGTTCATGTCGCAACAAAACCACTCTATGTGAAAATTGTTTATTACAAATATTACATCTGAAAGGTTTTTCACCGGTATGTACTCGTTTATGATTCACCAAGTTCGTCTTTTGTGAAAATTGCTTATTACAAATATTACATTTGAAAGGACTTTCACCAGTATGTACTCGTTCGTGATTCAACAAAATCGTCTTGCGTGAAAATTGTCTATTACAAATAGTGCATTGGAACGGTTTTTCGCCCGTATGTACTCGTTCGTGACGCAACAAGCTCGTCTTGTATGAAAAGTGCTTATTACAAATATTACATTTGAACGGTTTTTCACCCGTATGTATTCGTTCGTGACGCAACAAATTCCTCTTGTATGGAAATTGTTTATTACAAATATTACAACGATAAGATTTGTTATCCGGTTGTACTTCTTTATGTGCACATAAATTCGCCTCATCTGAAGACTGTTTATTACAATTGTTCGATTTCAACGGACTTTCATGAGTCTGCATTTCCACATGGTTTTGTAACGTCTTCCTATTATGTTCTTTCAAATTCATATTTAAGCCATATCGGGCATTCATACGGCTTTTTGTACATTCACTATTTTTTTTCGTAGTCTTACCTTGAATATGAATCGAATTATCAACATTTAAACGTTGACTATTTCTAGTACTGTATTGTTTTCTGTTATTAGTACTCATCTCCACATCTGATTCGTCTTTTTTACAATCATTGTCAAAATTTTTACTTCTACCTACAATATCTTTGGCTGTACTTATCTCATTTTCATCATAAGTAATCATATTATCATTATCGCTAAGTTTTAAATCATTGTAGTTTGTAGAAATTGTGTAGCTTCTATCGGTTTCAGTAGAGTCTCTATTGAAAACAATGCTGCATTTGTTGCTTTGTCTCTCATTTGTTTCGTTACCCTTATCACTAGGACTTGTATAGCACGTTGTGGTCTTATCATTATTATTAATTCCATCTACGATTGTCAGTTCTTTAATATTTTGATTATCAATAGTAACGCTACTATTGTTCAATTCTTCTTTAATTGCATTGTCTAGAATTAAAGTAAAACAGTAATAATTTGTTTAGAATCGATTTTCTCTAATAAGGGGCTCGGGTGCAAGCGATACTCCGGGGGTTTGAACTTTCTTTACTATAAGAACTTCAAGAAACTTTTTATATAGAGATAAAACAGAAACAAAAACAAAATGTAGGTAGATTTTTGGGGACCACTATAAAGCATCTAGGCTTTGCACCCTCTACAACCCCTTGAAGTCGGCTCTGAATTTTAATTCAGATTATAACAATTCTTATAATCTGACTATTAAAAGCATTTTTTTTACCAATTTCTAAAGGATCGCCTTCCATTTTTATTTGTTCCTCTTTTATCATAGAATCATCATTATCAGAATTGGTAGAAGTGAAGTGTACTTCAAAATGATCACAATCATCGCTTGTCTTCTCTGATAATTGTTCTTTTTCATGTTGGATACGATAATCAGTATCTAGAATCTGTCTCCGAAAGTCACTGTAATTTACCAAATCAATGAAGCATTGGTCACATATATTTTTCGTATATGGATCATTCTTGGTTATCTAGAAAGACGATATTATTGAATACATAAATATAAAATATAAAGTTTTCCATATTTACTATTAAATTTGACAATTGTTC
>JAEDXX010000171.1:0-191647 GCA_021725515.1 Epicauta chinensis | reverse complement strand
TTTATACTGCACTATCCCCAATGCGATCTAATAGTTTTTGTTATGTTTATCTGTTTTTCATTATTTCTCTCTTTATGAAGAAATGTCGATCTTGGGAATCGAAACCGGGCCTCACAACAAAAGCAAGCGAATTGAAGCGCCGTGAGTGCTTATCTGTTTATTCCTTTAACTATTCTCTGCCTATTTTTCTGATCCTCTAGTGACGTAAAATAATCTATAAAAGTGTCCTTCTTTTCTGAATCAATCGAATATGCTAAACAAACATTGGTATCACATAGCTAGATCAACTTATAATTTGAATTGATTCGAAGGCTAATACCTATATACTTCAGTTTTTGCAGATATGTTAAAAAAAAAGAAACCTTATAAGATGAACTCATCTTGCCATAATTTTACGCAGCAATCATTAAATCTAATACTCTCAAAATCTCAGCTTCTATTGCTTGCCCTCGTTGAGGCTTTCTGATGCATTCATTTCAGCTACACAACAATTTAGCATAATTTTGCCCCTGATGAACAGGGTGTATCTCAAAAATCTCTACTTGCAGGAGATAGATAGATCAGGACTGGTAGCATTCCGTGAGAGTACATATCACATCAGTTCGAGAACCCTGATAAACAAGATTTGCCAAGGTGTCTCTTACGAAGGACATTGAGGCTATCAATGGCTTTTTAACTGTATGTATGCTGAAAATGGAGGCATCAGCTGTGTTTTATACAAAGCTAGCACGGTCTAAGATATTTACGCTAGTTTTTACAGCTCCTTTAGATTACAAGACGTTTGTGAAGCTGCGAGACACTCTTATGAAGCTCAGACCCGGATGCAGTAACAAATCCCATTCTAACATATTGTATCGAGGCAAGTATTGTGGTCACAAAACTTATTGCTTGGAAATAAGTGATGTAGGAGGATGCAATGAGAGCATAGGAGAGAGCAATGGCTACAATACAAGTCATAGTTGCATGCTTAATATAACTAGAAGTGGATGCGTTTTGTACAAGGCGAATAGAAGAAAGTGTGATGTAAATTTAGATGTCTGTGATACATACAGTGCAAGCAAAGGAGATTATCACGTCAATGGAGATTCCGCCGTCTTATTATCTTCTAATAGAAGCATCACAGAAACTTGTAAGAACACTCAATATGTCTATGAGGGCTACGTTAACTTCCTCAGGCTTGAGAAGACTCAAGTGATGGCTAAACTCACACACAGTGATGACTATTTTTACAACTACATTTTATACAAGATGCTTGCAGAAGACTATGTATTTGATTATGAGCCGAAAATAGACAATGATGAAAAGAGAAAAGCTTTTTTGGAGCTTCTTAGTAAGATCTGTGCCAACAATCGAGGGATTCGTAGGTTAGAAGCTTACTTGAGACGGAATAGATTTGAGAAGGAGCTAAATATGCTGTGTATTAAAATATACCCAGATGAGAATTCCACGGCGGAGGAGTACAGAAGTGCAGCGAGGTACTGGCTATGTCTTATGAACTCATATAACTCTATTTGTACCGTTTGTTCTACCGAGCTTATCAAGTATTATGTTGACTCTATCAGGGAGAATACTGAGACTAGCAAGCATTATATCGAGCCTATAAGCTGTCTAGTAAATAGGCAAAGAGATGACCTATTATGTAATGTACACAGGATGCTTGATGAGATGTCTGTTACCAAAGAAATACCAGACGAGGAGAGTATGGGTGACTTATTTATACAAGCTGATGAAAATATTGCTGCAGATGAAAGTGCCACGGCAGTTGAGAGGAATGCTATAGCAGCTGATAAGAATATTACATTATGTGAAGAGACCATAAAAGAATACAGTGATAGCATAGTTAAATATCAAGGAAAGAGAGCAGATGTGGACGAATGTATGGATGTCACTTTGAATTCAGTGGATGATAGGATGAGCGAGGAGCACAAAATGAGTGAGATTGACTATAACAGAATGGAATATGGAGATAGAGTCTCTGTTCAGGTTGATAGAAGAGGGTATAACGATAAACATTCTGACGTTAGTAAAATACTTAGGAAGTACTACAAGCTGTTTTCTGAGTCCATTGAGGACGTGAACTACATGGTGTCACATAGCTGTCATTATAGATCACCTGAAATCTTTCGCTTCCTGGTAAAATCAGTTTTACACAATCCACCAGATATAAACACACTGAGCTCTTTAAAATACTTTGATCTTGACGATAAGATGGAGGAGAACCTGCTACGTGTTTTGAAGAATACTTCACACCTCATTGGAGCTATTCAGCTCATTCCATACATACGAATGACCGATAAACTATCCTTTGCTTTCTCAGTTCTGATACTGAGCAAATACGAGCACCAGGATTTCTATACTAAAACAATAATGAGGAATATCTCGAACAGGTATAGCGCAAAACTGCTTAGGAGAAGGGATTGGATCCTAGAGTACCACATTACGTCCATGAAGCAACTTCTTCCAACTGTCGAAGATAGTTTTATGATTTTGAAGAATTTGTTTGGAGAGGAAATGTGCGTGCATAAAAACATGTCCTTCATATTTCCATTGCTATACAGCAAGTTTAAGCTAGACGACAAGTTTGTCCGGGATAATATACACCATCTCATTGCCAAGCTCTTTCTGTCCAACGACATAGACAAAATTGCATCTCTAGGATATAGTAAGGGAGATTTCAGACTTTTTGGTATAAAGCTGCTTATCCACCTCTTTTGTAGCAACTACTATGACTTTGATACTCTAGACAAATTTTTTTACCCGTCGGCGAGAGCGTTTCTACGGGAGAAGATTAGTCATGCTCTTTTTTATCTGAAGAAGCACTATGATCTGAACAGGTTTTGTGTCTTTAAGCCCCTAAAGTACATTATACACGTCATAGATCTAAACATGTACTTTAACTATGTATTTCCGTTTATTGAGTACTTTGTAGTGAATAAATGCAGCACGAAGTGTGTAGACGTGTTTATGGAGCTCTTGAGTACGATGATAGACAACCAGCATCGGTGGAGGCTTCTTCCGTACCTCAAGTCACTGAGCTTTGAGGATGTTGACTCGTTGATTGAGTGTAGAGGTTTTTTTGGCAGGAGTGTGATTGATAGGAAGGTCTATGACATATTCCGAAAGAAACTTTTCAATGGCGAGCAGCTTTTTTGTGAAGAGAACATCTGTAAGCACGTGATTATAGACGAGAGGAGGGCAAATGGCTGTGGAAGAATAGTAGGTGAACGATGAGTATTGGGTCAAGAGACATAGTTGGACAGAGACGGAAGTGTAGGCGATGATAGGAATAGTATCACAGGCAATGATGGGTCTAAAATCACTAGAAAGGATAAGCCAGGAATAGATGAGTATAGCGATGGAGCTACGTGCAAGGAGAATGTTTATAAAGTAGAATGTAACACTCGTGATGTAATAGATAGACCTAAGAGAATGAAGAAAAAATCGGAGCTCACAAAAACAGACGACGATTTCCCACTTCGAATTACTAAGCGAAGGAAGCAGCCAATCTCGACTAGAAATACTGCTGTAGATGAGAGTGATACGCTAAAGACTGAGACACACGATACATTTACAAATGAATCGTTTATCCAAAAGAGCAGTAATGTTAAGTGCGAATTACCTGAAATACGTAATATACCACATATAAAGCTTAATGAAGTATTAGTGAGAAAATCCAATGAATCATTACCGAGAAATCTCAGTGGATTTTTATCAAGAAGGCCTAATGAAGTTATACCAGAAAGATCTAAGGATACAACCATAAGGGTATCTCACCATGCTCATATGCATAATAACTTTAACGAGAGTTTGTTTGTTGGATTTCATTTTGCATAATTTCAATAACAATGCAGTGTTCAGATCGAGGTTAATAGCGCTGTATCCAAAGTTTAAGGACAGCCTTGTCATGTCCTCTCTTGGTGTGCTAAGCCCCGAGTATCTACCCTGCAGACTCACAATAACCAAGAAAACTCGATCACATTCTCTTCCTGTGATGTTTCTGAACCACCTCCTTTACCACCAGGATATTGTGAAGCAGGATATCCACTTTTACGTTATTCAAGAAACACTGAGGCACATTGGCGACGATTTGGATCCAAGGACAGAAAACTTGATTGAGCAGTTCAGACACACTCAGTATAAATACACCCACGTTCCGGTGTTCTGTGATAAGATCCGAATCAGCAGCTATGATGAGTTTTTGCAGGATATCTTTGGGTTTGGATTGGAGATGATTAAGGAGAGCGAGCACTATGAGATACTGAAGTACGGTGATTTGTTTAACAGTGGATTGCTGGAGTTTACTTGTCTGCACATATTACGGATTCTCTTAAAGGAGAGTGCTAACAAATCTGCTGGAAAGTATAAGGAGAATATCACAGACCCAAAGAGTTGCGATATGAACCTTGCAGACTGCGAAGATGCAGTGATGAAGCCAAACGAGAAGATAATAGGTGAAAAGCTAATTTATGAGGCGATGAATAAGAGAATCATAAATAAAAGACCAGGATGCGGGGCGATGAGTGAGGAGCCGAATGAGAGAATAGAGGCAGGTGAAGAGATATTGAACGTGAAAGCAAATAAGAGCATAGCCAACGTGACAAAATGGAGGCATAGGAGCAAAGAAGGACAGAGCGAATAACAGTGTGCGAGCAAATAATAGAAAGGCGAATGGAGCATTGAATAATGATGTAGAGGCAAAAGAGAGTAAAATGAGTGAAAGTGCATTGGATGCATCAAATGGCAGTGGGCACATTGCCTTGAAGTACTCCAAGGGGATAAGTACCGAGATATCACTCAGCACTGCATCTCCTGCAAAGTCCATTTTATCCCTCTTCCAATACATCATCCTCAATGGATCGTCTATATTTGATAAGAAGATCTTGTCATTTATTGTTAAGCTTCACATGAAGATTGACTCTGACCCTCCGTTGTTCTCCCAGCTCACTTGTCCATCCTCTGTTACCCATTCTGGGAGCTACCTCCTCTCTGATATATATCTTCTAAAGGCCAGTCTAGATCTCGGGGACTTTTATTTGTCTATCATGCTGATAGAGAATCTGATTAGAGATGGATATAGCCTGTTTGACCTGCTACAGTACTGCTACTACAGTATAGGAGATCTGGAGAACACTAATGCCATCAACAGCTTAAGCTGTAGATTATCACCGTACAACTTGTTCTACGATAGGTGTATGCATGGCAATTTTGATTTTACTAAGAGCTGGCTAGATCAATGTATCCTTGAAACTACTGAGCGTAGTGGTATGAAGAGTAGGCTGTCGCCTGGTGATGCCAATTATGCTTCTGGTGATATTAACAGAGATGTGATTTATGGCGTCAATATGCAATCTGCTGATTATAACCGTGAGCTGGCCTATAAACAATCTGCTGATAACACGGGTATCAAGAATGGTGTCAATAATGCTCATATAAAGCCCAGCCTTAATATACAATCTGATTCAGCTATTTATAAGCAAAGCACTGCAGCTGATAATACCTTATTTGCCTTTGACACTGTGACAGATGAAGCACTCGTTGATCTATTGAATGTTGAAATTCCCCATTACATAAATAATCTTTTGAAGAAGGATGGAGGCGAGAATCATGCGTTTCTTGAGGAGTGCAAGCGCATAGAGGAGAACCTGAAGGTGTGGAAGACACTGAGCAGTGACGATAGAGTTTGTAAACATTTTATACGGAATTGCATGCTGGTCGATACCAGTGGGATTTCATCGCTCCAAATAGTTAGTGAGAGGAGAAGACTAGCTGGGAATTCAAAGTTCCTTCTGGATGCACACAGGATGCTCCTTAATAGTATCAAGAAGGAGAGGTTATGCATATACGGTAACAAAAATAATCATGTGTATGATGACAGAGATAACAGCGTATACAGTAGAAAGGGCAATCGTATATATGGTGACAATGATAATTGCGTATATAATGGAAAGGATATCAACAATATATCGTCTTGGGATACATCTAGATTCTTACAAAGCAGCTATCCTCCTGATAGAGCTACTCTATCGCATGGGGTTCACGTTGCACGATCCCCCATTGATTCATCAGGTGGATATCATGATTTCGAAAACATGAATTGTCAGAAGAGTGGCATGGATCGTCAGAGGAGTTATGTGAATGATCAAAGAAGTGATATGGATCGTCAGAGGAGTCATATGAATGCGAAAGATAAACTTACGGCACTAAATAATGATGTAGATCTGTATGGGAGCTGTGGTCTTGTGTCGAAGTTTGAAGAGGATCTTAACAGGGCACTGATTAGCCACTATATAACCACGAATGAGCACCAAAATGCCCTGAATGAGATACACAGGCAGCTGATGGCCAAGAATTGGTCGTTTCTATACGACCTTGCGAAGCTGAGAATTGAAGAAGGAAAACCCAGCCTGGCCAAGGACCCGATGAAGAAGCTGATGAAGCTTAATCCTCGAGGAGACGCGATGTATATGAGGGCTTTAATGTGTCATGCTAGGGTGGTGGATCTCCGAGAGGTCTATGACGAGGCCATTAAACAGGTTGAAGATATGAATATAGTTGAGGGGTGTAAGAAGAATATAGAGAGGCTCAATCTGGCTGGGTGGAGAGAGAATATATTCGTGGACTTGAAGTGCATGCGTGAACTGGTTAAGAATTCTGGTGAGAGTGGGCTATGGGCTGGTAGGATTCATGATGATTTGTGTACTGCAAGAAGTCATATAGGAGGCTGTAGTGAGAGAAGTCATTTGTGTACTTCGAGGGACCATTCAGGGATAAAAGCTAATGATTCATTTATTGGTCAGACTGCGAGAGACGATCCAGTAGCCTTCACCAAGGCAAGCAGACATGAGCTAGACCTATCTGGCTTGCAAATCCTTCATGAATA
Source organism: Epicauta chinensis (assembly GCA_021725515.1). Taxonomy (NCBI): domain Eukaryota; kingdom Metazoa; phylum Arthropoda; class Insecta; order Coleoptera; family Meloidae; genus Epicauta; species Epicauta chinensis. The sequence goes on along the minus strand of JAEDXX010000171.1, from coordinate 184,767 downwards.
CTCGGGCCTCTATAGGAGAAGCATAGACCAGATGAACAGCATAGGGAAGCTATACCTTCTTGGAGCCAAGAAGAGCGAGAAGTACTCTCCAGAGACAGCCATACAGTACTACATAAGCTGCCTAGACTGCACGAACAAGTATGCCTACGAGACTGTACCCAACATATTCCATCTTTTATGCAAGCTCACGAAGCCGAAGCTTATCAAGAGCATAAAGCAGCGGATTCTTGGCTCGCTCACCCCCAAGGTATTCCTGCCCTTCTTTGGACAGATCATACCGAAGCTGAGCCTGGAGAGCACCGAGATAGTAGAGATAATACGGGCCATTGTCGTGACGATAATGAACAAGTATCCTCACGAGACTTTCTGGAGTTTCCTGCTCCTCTTGAACTCGAAGAGCAAAGTCATTCAGGAGAGGGCGGTGAGCATCGTTGAGGAGCTGAGCTTTGACAACAGGCTCATGCTGGAGAGCATAAAGAAGGTGTCCAAGCATCTCATTCAGATAGCCAAGAGGCCTGCGAAGTCGTCTACTTTGAGTATCTCTGAGCATTTTTCGGCCATTGCGGATCTATTCCCTGGTGGTGATAGAAGCAACTGTGATGGTAGAGACAATTTTGTTGGTGATAGAAACAGCTGTGATGTTAGTAGAAACAACCATTACGCTGACAACCGATCTGCTGGTCTTTATCCACCTAACAATCACCACTCAAATAATAATCACTCAAATAATCACCACTCGGCTAATATTCCAAACACTCACGTGCCAATTCACAGCATCGTCGATGAAATCCAAGTCTTTCACTCTCTACAGTCCCCAAAGAGAATATGCTTTGTTGGTGAGGATGGAAAAAGCTATTTCTGGCTGTGCAAGCATAAGGACGATTTGAGGAAGGATAACAAGTTCATGAGCCTGAGCAACATAGTCAACAGCCTGTGCAGGAAACACAAGCTTAGCCTATACATCAGGAACTATGAGGTTATCCCCATAACTAACGAGACGGGCATTATTGAGTGGATAGACGGGCTCAGCTCACTCAAGATGATTTGTGCCTCGTACTACTCTAAGAGAGGGCTAGACATCAGCGAAGCTGCTAAAAACTTCAGGACCACCAAGAAAATTGGTCCCGCAAAATTTCCACCCATCCTCAGGAATCACCCTCCTGTATTTCATCGGTGGTTCGTGGAGAACTTCCCCAAGCCTAAGAACTGGTTCACAGCAAGGAACAACTACATTAGGACCTACGCTACTATGAACGTGATGGGGTGGTTTATGGGCCTGGGAGACAGGCACGCTGAGAACATCCTCTTCGACATAAACAACGGTGACACAGTTCACGTAGACCTGAATTGCATCTTCAATCACGGCAAATTATTCTCTGTCCCAGAGAAAGTGCCGTATAGGCTGACACAAAATATCGTCAATGCATTCGGGGTCACAGGGATAGAAGGTACGTACAAGGACAGCATGAACAAGTGCATGCAGCTATTCATTGACAACAGGGACTTATTGGTGAGCAACCTACTCTCTTTCATCCACGATCCCCTCTTCGAGTGGAGCAAAGCTAGAGGATGCACGAAGATGGTTGAGGATTTGAAGACGAAGCTAGAGAATATTGATGGGCCTACGAAGGTTGACTCTTTGGATGAGGAGGCTACATCTGTGAGCAATTTGAGTAATATGTATGTTGGGTGGCTTCCTTATGTATGAGAGGTATAATTTTGAATAAGTATGTGGAGCTATACGTATGGAAAGACTATAGGTTTGAATAAGTATGTGGAATAATATAGTTGAATTGGCAATCTAGGAGTTTATAGACAAAAAATATACGAAGCTTATTTGTGAATAACACATAATTATCACAGCCTATGCACAGCTCCACATTTCGTGGCTATGTAATGCCAGTCTAGTACTGCGTAGTCTTATACAATATTCCAGCCTCATACGATAACGCTAAACCGGCTTACATGATAATAAACCTGTTTGGTACACCAGTTATATGCACACAACCCCTTATTTATGCTACAAACATTTTGTTTGTTTAGATTTTATGCTCCTAGATAAATTACTATATAAGCAATAATTTTTACCCTTTCATGCAGTGGACAAACGAGCGCAAGCTGCTAAAGGGTCCTAAGGACATAGAAAAACGGAACAGCCCCCTGAAGAAGAAGCTGTCAATAATCAAACGGTTGAAATGCATTAACAGGAGCAACATAATGGAGCTCTGTACCATCCTGGAGACGGAGAACATGGACAGGTTTGTGACGGAGATGGTCAATGCTGTTTTGAACAACGAAGCTAATGACACCATTGATGTACGAAATATCATAAAAGTATGCTTTGCCATAAATAACAGGATGTTTATTGGCTTGCTTCTGGAGAGCCTGGGCAAGTCCCTTGGAGGGGCTCAGAGCTATGGGTGTGTGGAGACGCAAGCCTGGCATTCTGCCTTCTTCTTCGAGCTGCAGAGCATCCTTGATGAGAGCAGCTGCGTCTTGGATCTTGGCAAACAAATTTGCAGTTGCATAAATGCTGAGTCCAAGGTCTACTTTCTCAAGTATCTCGTTGAGAACTTTAGATCTGACGAAGTGGTTCAGTTTGTGACAGAGCAGCTTCCTATTCACCGAGGTGAGCTCTGTGATACGTACAAGGAGATGCTGGATGCTCTTTACATTTCAGTTGGGATTCCTGGGGAGAATGCGTGTAATTTCAAGAAGCTAGTTGTCGTTGATAAGAACGAGTTTAGTAGCTACAATCTGCGAGATAGGAAGACCAGCGAAGAGCCTTCTGAGTTCAGCCACACTGAGGTTAATCCTGCCATTAATAGCTTTATAACTCACTGTAAGGTTAACACCCAAATTAAGCTCTCGAAATATCAAGCAGTTCTGGGAAACATAGCTTTCTCTCATGCAATAGCCAAGGAGATAGTAAACCTCGGAGGTGGATCGAAGCGAGTGATACAGAAGCTGGCCGAGGAGGTGTACTCCATCAAGAAGCCCTGCTCCTGGATGCAGGACCCTGTGGCCATACTTGCTGAGCTGTGTAAGTTTGGGAGATTTCCCATTTCGGATATCTTCGCTATGCTGGACTACTTCTATAAGCTCAGGCACATCAGAGAGCTTTGTTTATGCCTGGAGCTCCTGGAGAGATATCTCCTGAGCACCAAGGAGCATAATTACAAGGCCAGGAAGTATATTGAGAGGGTGGCTGTTTACAAGAACTGTGCTAATCCCATTGACACTCTGCATATCAACAACATGCTGTGCCGTGTATTTAAGTCCACAGAAGAGAAGGTCTACAAAATCAAGGAGTTTTTGAAGTTTTACATGCAAGCTGAGAACTACAGGAGAAGAATTTCTGTGTCTAATAACTCTATGCCAAGCACTTCAGTGGCAAGCATCTCAGTTTCAAGCATCCTCTCCAGGAACAAGAAGTTCCTCTGCTTCATTCTCATGCATCCATGGGACTTCACTGACCTGAAGCTCCTGAAGAGCATTGTATTTGAGAACAGGATCGAGAATGAGATGGTTGATCTACTCATAGAAGCCATATCACTGAGCCTCGAGGGGAAACAGAAGTCAATACTCTACACCAAGCTCCTGGCATACATATCCAGTGGCATGAAAGAGGACGAACAAACACGGATATGCGACAGGCTGCTGAGCATCTTCGACAACAGCTCCAGGAAGGCCAAGCTACTGCTCGTATTCCTCAGAAGCTCCTCCATGGAGCTGAAAAGGGCCTACTTCTTTATGGCCAAGGAGCTTGTGAGTTGCTCTGGGTCTATATACTTGGAGAATATATGGTTTAACTTCTGTGAGGAGAATGGGTTTCTCTATGATGCTGGGAATGCTGAAGATTCGTTTGAGAAGGAGTTCAAGGCGATGTCTCTTGCTTAAGCATTGCTATGGGTGAGTAGATGTAGTGTTAGGATTGTGGAGATTTACTGCTATGAGTGAGTAGATTCAGTATTAGGATTGTAAATGTAGTGTCATGAATGTAAATGTAGTACTACGATTGAGTAGCTGCCAAAATCTTTACGTGCACTGCTCTATCTCAAAGAACAAGTGACTGCTGCGTATAAATTGCTGTAGAATGCCAGTGGATCTATTGTAGTAAAAATACAGGAGCTGCATATGCATGGGAGTACCCTGGGGGTGAGCTAGAGTGTAAATCTACTGATCAAAAAGGATCAATCACAGGTATTTGAAAGGTATTCAAAGGAGAATATTAGGCAGATGTATTAAAGTAGACGTGGTTAAACTGATGGAGCCAAATACGTCTGACGTATATATGTAGGCATGGTGATTTATTGTTTTGGGTAAGCATAGCTCATGTAGATAATGAATGGATGTCGGCTATCAATATGGTGGCCTGAGAGTTGTAGAGTAGACCAAGCCTCATGTAGCTGGGCATCTTCAGCAATCGAGGGAGGATTAGCTTTTCAGGGCTTACGCTATGAAATGATAGCCATACAATAAACTGATTAGGTTATAGAAGCCTTGTATTGCATTATGTGTCTATGTTCCTATGCATAATATTTCTATGCGCGACTTATTTATATATCAAGGGCATAGCTATATGTCTTCAACTACACATTCCTGTGCTACTTCTCTACCGTGCAGTTTTATGTCAGTCATAGATGACAATCTGTATGCTCCTCTTCTTACGTCTATAGCACAAACTTCCTTATCATCCATATTTGTTCTCCATACTTCTCTACCATGATTGATGACCAAGAAGTTTATTTGACCAACTAGAAAAAGATAGCATTATCAGTGAATTTATTAAAATAAAATACTTCTCCACGATAACCGTCTACCGTCCCTTTCTTCTCTAACTATTTTTATGCCCCAATGAACAAAGCTCTGACCAAAAGCGTAAAAATTGCTTTAGATAGAATTACAGCCGTAGTGAAGAGAACACACAGAATTGCTACACCTGAGCTCATAGTAGAGGCTACTGTGGAGGCACTCGTCAAAGCACTCGAGACACAGAGACTCACAGACTCCATAGTGCACGACATGCTCTCCATCATATTTTACAACGCACCACAAGTAAAGCAGACACCCCAGCTATCCACACTCCTGAAATTCCTCCTGTCGAGGAGCACAGAAATGAAGCTGAAGGGTCTCAGGATCATGAAAATCTTCGTCAACCGGAACGAACTGCTCTCGTCCCACTTCAACTTGCTGCTCGTCCACGCTTATAACTTGGAGATTAGGGCCAATACAGTCAACTTACTTAGACGATACTTGGCACACGACAAGTTTGTGTTCAAGTTAAAGGAGTGGGCACCAAAATCGAAGTCGTTTGTTGACTATGGGCTGGATTTCTTTGACTGCCTGGTTATGGAGGTGGATGAGTACTTGGATAAGAATGTCACGAAGGAGGCATTAGTTGGCTCTGAGAGCTATTTGCAGTTTGTTTGGTTTGTCAAGCTTCTGCATAAATACTTGGAACACCTGGGGAAGAAGATGAGAGAGAGGAGCAGAGGGATGAATGATGTGGCATCTAAGGGCAACTTGGATATAGGGATTGGAATAGATAATGTGAATGTACCTATTACAGACAGTATATCTAATATGAAGACATCTACTACTGACGATGTATCTAATATTAAGACATCCACTACTGATAACATACCTGCTACAAGTAATATGCTCTCCATACATGGTGCTACAGAAGGCCAGACATTTGGGCTCACAAGTAGCCACATAATGAGTGACTCTACAGTGATCAACTCATACGCCTCGATTATCCAAAAGCTCATAGTTCTGCTGCGCTCAGAGCATAAAAATGAGAAGACCCTCTTAGACTGCATCACGATGATTTTTGAAGAAGACAGGGTGCTGTACCTGAAGGAGAAGAAGCGCCTTTTTAGGATGAGCAATGATTTCAGCGAAGCCATCACAGAATATTTTCTATCCTCTGACTTCCCTGCAGACTTTATGGTGCGCTTTATAGACTCAATGCAGCACTGCTTGGTGCCGTGGTTTATCCACCTCGTAAAGTCGATGGCAGAGCTATACGTCGAGAAACAAACTACTCCATTCAGGCACCCACTCCGTGCAGCAGCAAGAGTCATAGGAATAGAAGATTTCATTCAAATTGTTGATACACCTATCGGCTCCGGAATCTGGCGTGAGGTACTCAAGGGAACGAATAACAACGACATCTCAGTCTTCGTGGATCTGTACAGGAGAGGTAGCGTGGACCTTGACGTCATATCGGCCTTCACATATTACTGCACTGACCACCACTGCAGAATAGACGAGCTGCTGCAGATCTTCAAGGAGAATATATGCAGGAGAGATTCTGTGTACAATTTATGCACTGGAATAAACAAACTTCTCGTGTCGCATAAAGAGAACTTGACAACGAGGCTTGTTCTAAAAAACCCAATACCCCGAGAGACGTCTGAGCGTATATTCACGGCAGTTCTGGGCTCGGATCTGCTTTTTGATGTCATGAATCTGTATGCTGTCGACGACAACACAGCTATTTTTGAGCTACTCCATTTTTGGTTGCCAAACACAGACCTGGCCATCCACACTGCTCTTGCTGAGTACCACAGAGCTCTTGTTGAATATATAGTTGGGTCGGCTTCTGAGCCCCTGGCCCTCAGGATTATGGGCCATGAGATAGTGATACCGTCTTTGGAGGTAGCACTCAGGTTTCTGCTCCTATCTGTAGAGCTAATTGACATAAACATAGATCTTGTTAGCAAGATTCTCCATATCTGTGGGTCACAGGACGTTTCAGCCCAGAAGAAGGCATACCACGTTTTATGTCAGATGTCCAAGCATAAAAAGATAGGCATGTGTATATGCTCTTCTATATTTTCAGGGGAGCTCTCGGGTGCTGCGACCAAGCACAGAGCAGAACTGCTCCTTCAGATCCTAGAGGATGGGTGCTTATGCTTTTCTCCTGACAGAAGTGCATTCCTGAAACAAATGATTCTATCTCTGCTCTCGCTGATCAGGTCATCTAACAGTAAAGCAAGGAAAGGCGCATCAGAGGCATTTATCAGGGTTCTGGATGTTATCTCTGACGAGAAGTTTGCTCTCCTCCTTGACGTGCTTGAATCCTCGTATGTTCCGGATGATATGGAGAAATTATGCGCTGGGTACGAGGCATCAGCACTTTTAGTCGAGCATAAACAAGTGCCTGCACAGTTTATTCAGAAAGTGTGGACATCGGTGAGTAGTAGTGGATATGGTGGCAAGAGAATCGTTCTACCCTCTCTACAGCTCCTCACTGCGCTAGTTATGTTTACCGAAGATATAGAGGTGAAGGTTGCTGTAGATCTTGTGCATTTCTACACAGAGAAATATGCTAATACGTTCAGGACACGGATAAACGAGTTTGTTAGGGTTTTGGAGTCTAAAGGTGTGGAAGTAGACAAGAATATTAAGACTGCGATGCAGAAGAAGGTATATAGGAAGGCTGTGGCATCAATTGTGGTTAAGGATGATGAGAAGGCCCTTGGTGATTTGCGTGGTGAGTAGATGTTGCTTGTGAGAATAACTTGATCTACGTGGTAAATGAGTAGACATTTTTATATGTGGTTAATGTAGACATTGCTGTTTACACGTTGCTATACGTGGCCATTGAGCACTTAGTGGTATGAAAGGTTGGCCACAGAAAATAAGTAAATGAGAATAAGTCGCTATATGGGGCTGATAAATATACTTTGCTACTGAGAATAACCTGATACACGTGGCTAGTGATCTAATTGTCTGGATATTAGTGATTTACATATCTATCTATTAGTAATCCACTTATTTGATTATTAATGAGCTATGCCATGAGCGCAGTGATAATCCAATCGCAATTTGATGTTTGAGAATTTCAATAAAATAAGATTCGCTTATTTTTGTTATACATTGTTTGCTATAATCCAATATCCTCTATATATGGTCTATGTTGCATCACTATCTTTCACTACTTTATATCACTATCCTTCCCTACTTTACATCACTATCCTTCCCTAATTAATAAATCATACCAGCTGATAATGAAACTAATTGATAAATTAAAATCTGCTCTTAACACAGACGCCTATAAATATGAAATTGCTGTGTATCAAAAGTAGTACTGCGGATTAGCAGTACCACTGCGAATAAGTTATCACTGTCAGTAAAGAATATATATATATATATATGAAAGTTTGTAAATGTACAATAAACAACATGTGCATGGATGTGTATCTGTGAACTGATTATCTGCTATGCTATATAATTAGTGGAGCCATGTATAACTGCTATGCCATGTAACGGATGTGAGTCATAATGGATTCCACGCATATAATGGATATAAGCTCTTGCTTGACGTTAAACCTGTAGGTGTGAATACGTGGCCTTGACAATTTGATAGCATTATGTACTGAAATAAGATAAGCCTATATGATATTATAACACCGAGTAACATAAGTGCATCATAGCAGAAGACCTTTAGAATCACTAGTTAATTGTGTGTTGAATTAACTTTGCGCTGATGCACACCACAGGCACCAGTAATCATTTAGTGATTGCCATATCAGTTAGTACGGATCTGATAGCAGTGCCATGGAGTATAAATAATCTAATAGCCCCAGGGCCAATGATCTTGGAGCTTTTAGTGTACGCTATAGTGTTACGATGCGCTTTCCACGAAGTACCCTCTGGATCATGTGATAGAGTGTCGAGGAGCACCTGTGAAGAGGAGTCACAGTCCTAGTGATACATGCGAAAGAGATGATTGTGTATGGAGATTTTCTCCAAGATATGATGGGTGATGTATTGAAAGGGGGTCTGATGAGTGTCCAAGAGAAGTTATTGGGAGTGCTGGTAGAGCTATGATGTATAATAAGTGTAAAGTATTTGATGGAGTAATGAGTGGGGAGTGTAAATGAAACTAATCTGATGGATACTGAAACTCATTCTGGTGTAGCTGACGTTGCAAATAGAAGACTCTCATTTTGCGATATTGTGATGAGAGATCACAAGGATACTGATACCCCGGCAGTGTTAGCGTGAGATATCCTAATAAACTAACCATGGGCAATCATATAGGTTCTAATAGGCCGTCTAGTGGCTATAGGATAGCTAACGTAAATTCTACTACAGTGACGATAGAAGACAGGACGAGATACAGTGGCCTCGTTCTAGATAGTGAAATAGTTAGAAGCCGTGGTCTACCGGGGCAGAGCGCCGAGATGAACGAATCTGAAATACATATCATCAGGATATACAGGGCATTTGCCTTTGTACTCATTCTGAGTACTTGTTTCCTTGTATCTCTTTTATTTATGTTCAATAAGGTGATGCCTGGCTATATTAGCTGTGTATGGCTGAGTGTGTCTATGAATGGCTGTGTATGACTGAGTGTGTCAGCTGTGTGTAACCAAGTTCAACTGAGTGTAACCAAGTCTAACCGAGTGTATCCAAGTTCAACTGTGTGTAACTGACTGTATAGAGATAACCCATACCATTGTAAATAAACTGATACGTCAACAAATTTTTCTCTTTCACGAATGAATAACATATGCCAATCAGGCTCTACCTTCATGGCAGTTTGAACCAGAATAGCCTTCAAGTGGCCAGAGAATGCCTTGTACAAGCAATTTGCCAGCACAGAGATTGCTAGTCCTTATCGCAAACTAGTCTGCAGCGAGACTCTCTATTAGACGCAGGCCCCATATAAAAACTACAAATTAAGTGAGTCATATATTCTCTAGCAATTTCTACCGCAGCTTATGGCATGAGCTTCTCACTGATACACAACCTATGCCATACACAAATAGACTTCTCACTGATACACAGCCTCCACTTATGCCATTTATTTTATACCCCCAAATGGAGGATCTCAGGAAGAGGTATTCAAAACGACCAATAAAGGGTGATATCTACAACCTCCAGAACCTCAAAATACTCCTGGATGACGTGATGCAGGAATACTTTACCAAGGGCCTCTCGGCACGGCAGTGCAACGCTCAGACAGACGTCAAGATCCTTATAGGCCTCGTCTCAACAGCCATTGCAGCTGCCGCAGCGTACCTCTCAGTATACAGGGAGTTCGAGGACTACAAGCTGTACCTCCTATTTTTATGCATAGGATACTTTGTACTGAACTTTGTTGGTGAGGTTTATGCGAGAATCGGTGGGGGCATTTTTAAGTTTGATGATCTGCGGGTCCACATGTCTGTGAGTAGCCCGAGCCCCGTCTACACGATGCTTGTGTATTCACAGGGGAATCCCATTCCTAGGAAGTACTCTAAGTCTGTTTGTGACCTCTTCGACGAGGAGGGACGAATGCTCCACGAGACTTTTTTGGATGATCTAGATAGCGTTGTTAAAGGATAATAAAAGTGTTTGTTGTATCGGAATTTATGCAGACTTGTGTGTTTTACTGTGTACTTATGTTTCTTTAGGTCTATTTCTTGCTTTTTGCCTTTCACACTCATCCAGTATGTCCTGCACTGCTACCGTATTGCCATTTAATGACTCTTGCCATATTTCTCGTATGCCTTATGTGCTTCTCTGATATGCTTTATATTCCTCCATCTTCAGGCTCTTCACAGTCCTCCATCTTCATATTCACCTATTCTCGCACTCCATTATATCAACATTCTCCTATTCTTGCACTCTTCCATCTTTACACTCTTTACACTCTTCACATTCTCCTATCCTCTATCAACATACTTTATTCTCGCCCTTTGCATTTTACTCCTACTCTGCATCGTTTTTTACCCCCATGACTACACCACCATCATCGGCTTTTTCGTTCCATGAGGCGAGCCAGGACATCCAAATAAACCTTACACCATCCCAGGGGGACTACTCCTCCATATTTACACCTTTGATCGAGACTGAGCGTGTGAGGCTCATCTGGGGAACCACCATAAACGTCCAGGACACCGCTGAGCAGTTCAAGGAGCATATCAGGTCCCTTCCAAGCTTCTTAGATACCTTAGAGTATATGCACATGACGGGTGATCTCACATTTACACTCAACGCATCGAAACTTCCGCCTCTCCTCCATAGCCAGGTGATCAACTACCCCACAGAGACACTTCCTATCCTGGAAAACTCTTTGCAGGATATCTTCGTTGAACACTTCCCTGAGACGAGCTCTCGTGTGACAATTCGTCCTTACAATGTTGGCAAGATGCTGTGCATTAGGAACATAGACCCCAGCGACATCGAGAAGATTGTAAAGATTAGCGGGATGGTTGTCAGGGCATCGCAGGTCATTCCGGAGATTCAGAGGGCCCAGTTTCAGTGCATCAGGTGCGGTACGACTACTACTGCCGAGGCCATCAAGAATGTAATTCACGAGCCCGTCTGTTTATGCGGAGCAAAGTTTACCCTGCAGCTTTTGCATAATCAAGGCGTCTACTGTGACAAACAAATTGTTAGAGTCCAGGAGCTTCCAGAGGGCGTTCCAGATGGGACTACGCCAATGGCGATGACAGTTGTCTGCAAGGGAGACCTTGTTGATAGTCTTGTGCCGGGTGACAAGGTTGTACTGTGCGGCATATTGCGAGCTGTGCCTGTGCGTATCTCACAGCATCTGAAGAAGATGCGAAGCTCGTTCAGAGTTTATTTGGAGCTCCTTTCACATCAGGTGCTGCGCACTGAAAAGAAGGAAGCCGTGTACCTGCAGGATGTGGATCGTCTAAGGCGTGATCCAGACGTGTATGAGCGGCTTGCATCATCGATAGCGCCATCTGTATATGGAATGAGTGATGTAAAGAAGGCATTGCTCTTGCAGCTTTTTGGCGGAGTATCCAAAGGTGGGTCTATAAGAAGTGGTGATATGAGATATAATGCCGGTAATGCCAGCGAGAGAATGAATGACGAGAGAATGATTAGTGGTATCAATGAGAGTATGGCTACTGAGAATGCTACATACGACTCTGGTCAGTGCTTTCTTAGAGGTGACATAAATGTACTTCTTGCTGGAGACCCAGGAATTTCTAAATCACAGCTCCTCAGCTTCATTCACAGAATATCTGACAGAGGAATGTATACATCAGGGAGGGGCTCGAGTGCCGTGGGGCTGACTGCCAGTGTCACACGGGACCCCGACTCTGGACAGTTCATCTTGGAGTCTGGGGCACTTGTACTCTCAGACAACGGAATATGTTGCATAGACGAGTTTGACAAGATGAGTGATAGCACACGCAGTGTACTACACGAGGTCATGGAGCAGCAGACCGTATCTGTAGCCAAGGCAGGAACTATAACCACCCTGAATGCCAGATGCTCTATTCTTGCGAGTTGTAATCCCATTGAGAGTAAGTATAATCCAAATAAGAGCATTTTGGAGAATATTAATTTGCCGCCGACGCTTCTGAGTCGGTTTGACGTTGTTTGTTTGTTGATTGATAAGAGTGACGAAGTGCATGATCAGAAGATGTCACGTCATATTCTTCGTATGTTCCATGATGACGGTATGAGCAGTAGAAAGTCTGGCTGCAATGATAAGCGTGGTTGTAATGAGCTTGGTGAGCGTGATACCGACAAGCTTGGATGCAACGAGCTGGGTGAACGTATTGGTGATGGACAAGTTGATCTTGATAGGCCTGATGGCACTGATAGATACACTGACTTTAATAGAGCAAATAAACATCCTACTGACCCGAACGAGATGCCAAAAAAGGGATCAGACGAAGGAATCAGCGACGAATATGACTACACTGCGAATAAAGACGCTGTGCCTGTAGAGATACTGAAGGCATACATAGCAGAGGCGAAGAAGATAAAACCGAGGCTTACCACGGAGAGCAAGAGGGCACTCACAGATGCCTACGTTGATCTCAGGCAGCTCGACAACGGTAGAAGCATTACAGCTACTACTAGGCAGCTCGAGAGTCTTATACGACTCAGTGAGGCCCATGCTAGAGTCAGGTTCAGCGAGACAGTGGATACCAGGGACGTCAGAGAGGCCACGAGGATCATTAAAGAGAGCATGCTTATGTACGCCATAGATCCACGAACTGAAAAGATAGACATGGAGATGATTACCACTGGGAAGAGTAACTATAGACTCAGGGCTATTGAGGACCTGTAGAAGGCCATACGAGACCTCGTCAAGCACCCCATGAGTTTGGGAAAAATAGCAGAAAGCACAGGAGCTGATAACAAGCTTCTCGAGGAAGCATTACTGGAGCTGGAGGACGAGGAAGTTATTTTCTATGATAAGAGGACTGGGATTGTGGAGCTGTTGAAATAAATATAGTGTGTTAAATATAATGCTGACGTGCATCTTAGCTCTGAGCGTGTTGATTTCGTTGGATGAGTGATTTAAACTGTAGTGATATGTAATGGGTAGATATGTGGTCATTGATATTGTACGTTAATAATATTATACGTCAATGGCTATGAATGAACTCTGCTGTAATCGATACATTGTGCTGTGATTGGCTTAAATCTAAAACATTTAAATAAATTCACCCTAGCTTATAAACATCAACAATCTGATAGACATTCTGCGAAGATTTGATAGACATTCTGCGAAAATCTGTGGGATCCTCTATTAACCCTTGGAGCTACTAAATTCCACTGTCAAGATAACATCAATAATAAAATAGGTATTGTAGCAGTACCACCAGCTTTAGTGCCAAGAGCCGTTGGCGGCAGTCTAAGCTATTTTGACCTTGTTCTTGGGGCTTGTATATGCTATTATCACTTTTCTCTTATCTAAATCTGTTTAGTCCTCCATTTTGCAATTCTAAAACATTGTTACATGTCAGAAAATACAGACAAGCCTATTTATCCCCATAAATTTTTACCCCAATGACAAGCAACTTCCTCAACGGAAACACACACTTCATCTCCAGCTACTACAACACTCTTTGCAACAACATAGACGATATAAGCGACTTCTACACTGACTCCTCCAAGCTCATTATTGCTAGGGAAACAGGCACGTTCAAGGTCTGCACCTCACATTTTGCAACCGCCATAAAAACAAGCCATCCTCAGCCGATACACAGAACACTCATCAGCTCGGTGAAGAGCCTCGAGATAGATGACACGAGGCAGCTCATTAGTGTTGTAGGACAGATCGTTTACACGGATGCCTCACAGTCCAGATTCTCGCACCAGTTTGTTATGAGTCAAACTGGGTCGAGATTTGTCGTACAAAATGAGATATTCACATTCCTAGACGAGGAAGTCGTTTATGAGTCGGTGGATGGGGATGAAACAGTTTTGGTAGTGACGACGAGGAAGACGCTTGGTGACGTGGCAGATGCGTAAGGTGTGCGAGGAGGGTGGATATTCTATCAATGATATAAATAAAAGGTGATTATGAATTTTATAGATCAAATGTAGATAGGGTGTATGTTGGCGTTGTGCTCGTTCAGTATGTGTTGACTATGACTCTAGGATTGTGGAATCATTTGGTGATATTGGCTTGGGCATCTTGCATCTAAGCCGCAACTTTAATATATCGGCTTTTAAACTTGATCCAGCTATATTGAGCCTACTTAATTCCTGGATAGTCATATCAGTAGACTATATGGCACTAATTGTGTTTATGTGGTTCTGTGTTATAAATTAGTTTCCCATGTGTATTCCAGACAAAGTCTTTAGAGCTATAATTTCTACTCCCATTACCTTCCTGACCTGTCATACCTCCTGCTGTAATCTTCCTAATCTCTCGCAATTCCATTGCTACCCTTTGCTTAAACAAATTTATTAAACAACCTTTTCGCCGTTCAAGGCTTAGTCCTACAATGTATGTGCATTAATTATGAGCTCCACTATTACACTTCACCTATACAAAAGCAATTTCAGGTATCCATATTGCCACACTAAGCTATATACCCCATAGCATTTACCCCATGAATATTGAGAACCACTTCTTGTCGCCAAAAAAGCTTCTACAGATTGTCAACAAGAAAATGGATAAAGAAGTGATAAAAAACACACAGCTACTCACCGAGCAGTTTTTGACAGACATAATAACGAGGACAGCACTCCTTTGCAAGCACAAGAAGAAAGACACAATAGAGACTGAGGACATCTCATTCGTTGTTGAGAAAGACTTTGATTATAGCTTTGGGGTACGAGAGATTCTTGGAAAATCTTTGATGCCTACTAATGAGCACGTGGATCGTATGGGGGAGATTAGTCGGCAGAATAAGTGATTTGTCACGCATACCTATCATCAGCCAGGTGTATGGCTTGTTAGGCATGTCTTGTGATTCCACACAGATTGATCCTGGACATCAACAAAATATTCTGGTCTCCATTTATTTGTCGCTATCCCTTATGGAGCATCTTGAATTTGAAGAGGACTCAGGAAACACGGAAAAGATATTGGAAAACTTTCGTTGCGAGAACTACAATATGGCATTGGGGATGGCACTGTCATGTTCCATCAATGGGCCAGATGCAACTAAGGTGCTGAATCCTCACGAAGTGCAACTCCTTGTAGACAGAAAGCTTCGTGAATTGCTAGGCGAATACTCAGGAAACACTAATATGGAAAAATGATGACACTGTAATAAATTTGCTGGCAAATAATATTTTTATACAAAGCCCAATAACATGGCGTATGCAGGTATCGTATATTTAAAAATGTAAACAGAGCTTATATAGCATCTGCGTGTTTACAAACTACAAAGATGTAACATTTTTGAATGATATAAACAACCAATATGAGCCGTGCTTTATAGTCTGTGGTTATCAGCATTAGATTCATAAAGCAACAAATGCATCTTCTGTAGGATTGGGCTGATATGAAATATCCTACAAGAAAGCACTGCAATTAAGCTAAAGAGTTATGGTAACACCACCAGACATAGTACTTCTCCCAATCTGACATCTCAGTCTCAGCATCCAAATTCTCCTTTTTCTTGCAAACCCAGCTAAAAACAATATCTTCAATAAGATTCTCAACCACAGCACAAGCGCTATCAAGCCTTTGCTGACTCACTGCACTTACAAATACATGTGGTGGAAGATCGGAATTATTAAGATATGCTCCCTTGAGGGATAATCTGGCTCTAACTTCTCTCTCAAGCTGCTTCAACGCGTTACCTTTCGGCCCTAGGAATAGGCCTATGAAGTTGATATTCGGGAACTCGGTTACAGGGAAATAAATAGATTGTGTGAAAGTGCGCTGCGGTTCCAGGGCTTCCCTTATGGTGTGGAGATGTGTGGGGGTGCCTTTTTTGGCCATTTCGTCTATCAGTGCCTTTTGTACGAAGTATTTTGGATTTGATTGTATTTCCTCGGGGAGATGGATTTTTTTAGGCGGGCCAAATTTCATGGGATATTGGCAATGAAAGAAAATTAAGATAGCTTCATGCGTAGGGTCAAGCTATAGGATAGCGAGAAGTTTATACTAATAAACTTTATTGGTTGATTAACACAGCTGCATGCTATACTGAAGTACAACAAATGGAATCCCAGGCCTGTGTATGCTAGAAGCACTATCTAGGTACACACTGTAGTGTGATTATGGGTAAACCCAGAATCTAGTGCTATCAATCACTAGCTATCGTGTGGAATGGAATTTATTCCGGAAGATTCGTAAATAATTTGACCTTATCAAATAATGTACAAAATACCTCTACCTCCAACATTCAATAGATCACACGTACGAAAAAGCAAGCAAAAACAAAAACAGTGAGGCATACAAGTATTCTTTTGATTTTGTTTCTTCTGGATGCCTTTTTTATAGCCATACCTATATTCTCATTAGCAATTCTTGTTCTTTCAAGGTTTTCGCTCATTCTTACATTCAAGTTATCTATTGGTTCATTTTGGAGGTCGACCAGATGCTGTATATAGTCAGTCATCTCAATAATGTCTCTGACCCCATCGCTCATATTTTGTATCTTACTTCGTCTTTGCAGAGCTTCAACATGCTGTCTATGACTCTCTATCTCGGTATCTATACTTATTTCGGGATCGCAAAGATGCCTATATCTGTCTTTTTGACTGATGTATGCTTTTATATACTTATCAGGTATCTCACTAACCTCTATGGTCCTGTCTGCCATACGCATCAGATCACCAATCTTCTCTTTCTTTTCTTTCGTATGGATGTCTCTTAAATAAATTAAGTCTAACTCGTATTTGATTGCTTTAAGATATTTTTTGAACTGTTTTGGCATTCTCGGTCAGTGAAACAAGAACAAATAGACATTATAAAACAAACTGCACAATAATCATATACTACTTCTTTTGTTTTACTCTACAGAAACTCTTTATCTATAGATATGAGTTAGAACGATAAGAATTAATGCTGTGTAGCAGAGGATATACTGTAAGTCTGAACCAACGCTCATCAACCTCATTAACTCGCCAGCCAAAAGTCTTATGACTTGCTCTAGCGTAGAGATCACCAGATGTATGGCCATGCTCATTTGTGGTACCGAATGCTTAGGTTTGATTATTATACGGTCAAATCTGTATGGCCTTTTCTGATATTTATGATTGTCCTTGTTCTTCTATCAGATAGAAAAGTTTTTTAATTTATTACATCTTGCCTCTATTGAGGAGGATATTATTTTTGACAAAAAAATACTACAAGGTTTGTTCAATAACAGATGCATATATGATCCTACAATGCAGTCCTTTGGTTTTGCAGTTTTTCATATCCTGACTCCCGTAAAAGCTATGATTAAAGGAAAGATATCAGACGGGCGTATTATTAGCTCGACGCTCAGTGATCGTATTCTCGGCTTTGCCCCCAATAATTTTTATCAAACAAGAGTTGGCTATGATGGTCAATGTGATATAATATTTCATCAAAGAAATACAGTAAGTAAAAAATTACGCTAATATTATGTTCTCTGCATCACTGTCTATAATCTTGCAATCATGTATAAGTCATATTTTTGATGTGTCTTGGATTGCCCATACTGCGCAATAGTCAACTTAAGTTCAAATTTTGTTTATCGCTTTAAATACATAAGCAAAATAATCAACAATGAATTTTGAGCCTCCGTGTATTGTTTCAGTTCTTATTGGTAATGCAGGGCAAACCTTGGCAGTGCGTTGTTTTATTTTACATCTGCGGCTCTATATTATGTCGTCACCTATAGATTATTATAAAATCTTCCTGTACTGAGCGATGCCAAATGTAAATATTTTTTACATGTAAATTGCTTCTCATGTCTAATTTATATTAGATTAACAAAAACTTAGAGTAATTTTAGAGATGTCGAGAATTGCATAGCCAGTGCGTATCAATATGTCATATTTGGAAGATATATGGTATGCTAATGTTTTATGATTGACCATTGCTAAACTATGGTAACCATGTGCTGATTATTAACGCGTGAATATATACCATTGGCTTATTAGAATAGGAATTGAGATGTTAATGCAAGACTGGTAAGGTTTATACGCAAGAACTGCCGTAAACATGCCCATGGGACCCAATACTTCGCTGCGATGATGTATAAAAGTTTTAATTTACAGAAAGCAAAGTATAAAATTAAACGAATACCCTATTTCAATCCAAATGAAGGAAAGTGACTTGACAATGAACACAAAGGAGATAGAAGCAGCCATTGGAATACTAAAACTTAGTAAATATGAGCAAAAGGGCATAAAAGTAGGAAGATTGACGCGTAAGACAGCGCTACAGACATCTATTTTAAACTCTATATTCTCAATCTCTCAGTATCCATCAACAAGGACTATAATAGATCTCGGATTATTAATCAATATACACCCACGTTCGATTCAAAAATGGTTTCAGAACATGCGCCAAAGCACTAAACGCAAGAAGCTGAATAAAGGATACAATCCTGACGTTTCAGATAGCGACTCACAGAACATGGTGAAGGAGAGTATACTGGGTCTAGATGATGGTGAGATACTCGACATCCCAGTTTTACTTCTTGCAAACATTGTAAATAACGAGACACAGAAGTTCAAGAATAAATAACACACACAAAAAGATGGAAACATCAAATAAATGTAGAATTAAGCTAATTATCTAGATATCACATAAATTCACATTGTTTACATAATAACTCCGCCTTCCATATTGAGATAAATTAGACCCGAATTCCATCATGTGCATTTTCACTCATATTAAATTTTACAACTTGTGAGTAATTAAACTACAAACAAAGCACACTTGTCATATAGTATCAACTTCTTGGTGGCTTATCTTGATGGCAAGAGATGCAAAAATATTGCTATTATCGAAATATAAATCTAAATGCAATGTGCGCTGAACTAAATGATTGTAAGAATACCTCGAGATACACTTTAGAAAAAAAAACGATGTGTGAGCTATGGGGTATAAATCATTGAAAGAATCTTTTTTTAATAAATGCCTCATTATAATCGCTGGAGTTATCATTACTGAGTTAGAAATATTCATACATCAAATATATTGAAACTTTTGACGTCATCATATTCCAACTTGATGGAAATAATCAGTACCACTAAGAGATAGACTTAAAATTAATGAGTAGCAAGCAATCCTGATGTCGTAGACCAGCAAGCAACTCTAACACTCTAGATAATAGCAGAAATAATGACACATCGGTTGATATATAACATAAAATTTGAGTTTGCAATTAAGGCTGCATACTAGCAGTGATATACAATCTTGATAGGGAGATTATAGTGTAAAATACAAATAGCAAGGCTTTTCCAGGATTTTATTTTCAGAATGCAAATACGATTTGTAATTTAGTTAGTCAGACCTTGGTTTCATACAATAAACTGTGATAGATATATTGAAATAAAACTTGGCACTGTGGATTGAAAGAATGTAATCGGTAGTTTATCAGCAATTTTGTGTCCTCAGGACACTCGCATTGTTATGGCTTCCAGAGTTTTTGATGATCATATGTATTACGATCTGATCACACTCCTGATCTAGTGATACGTGTTATCAATTGCACACATAAATCAGAAGATGATTTAGATAAATTTATTGATAGTGCTGATGTCCTCTAACTTGTCAAAAATTAGAGAATGATCCTTGATTGTGCCAATATATGGCAAGTTTGAAGATGTGCGAGTGCTAGGTATGCGCACAAAACATATCTCGCAGCACCTGCTTTTATGATTTGAATATAGCTATTACCAAATTAGACTTGCGTCATGTACAATATGCGCCTATTGTGCATGTAAACTTCAGAGCGTACATTGCTGCTCTTTGATATCCTAAATAGGAGGCTTTTGTCACAATGCTAAATCTATTTCGCTATGGTTTGTGCAGGCTATATCTACTCATCATGCATGTTTATTAACCTAGATATTAATATGGCATTTCTGATATATTCTAGTCTTTATTATACCACCATAAAAAGACGACTAACCTTGGTAGTAGGATGGAGTTTATTAAATTGATTGACCTTAGAGGTTTTTGCAAATGATCACTGAAGGAACACAATTAGTGCGTATACATATATAGCTTCTGTGATAAATAGGCATCAAACCTCTTTGTGTATCAATTCCAGAAAGAACATTGTGCATACCTGAGTATGATAACCTGCTGAGGGCACCTGAATATAATGGTGCTTTCCAGTAGATATAGGCATAGCTGAGCACCTGATTATGATGGCTGCTATAGTTCTATACTCTAACAGATTGTCTCTAATAATTGTACATTAGCTACCCAGGATGTCTATCAGTAATCTACCTACAGAGGATGCGTGTTGATGCACCTGTAATTGTACAAAACATTTATTTCTTGACCTTCTCATACAGCATATTCATATAATCTGCATACGCACCAACATTACAAACACTGTCTTCAACAAAGTAAGTATAGAAAATCTCCTTGTGAATGTTGGCTTTCTCATTCTCCCGCACTAAAACGTAATACGGAGTAATAAACCTGCCTTTACGGAGCTGATATATCAAATCAGCAATTTTTTTGCTGTACTCATTATCTTTTGGTTCGAAAATAATTCTTGACGTTCCTACCTGAGGATCGAAGAGAAGGTCAGAAAGTGCTGGGTTGCAATTTTGTCTAACAAAGAAGAATATTGTCATTCCAGTGTCTAGCAAATATAATCCATCGTGCTCTAAAGAACTGATTGTTAGATTCAGGGGCTGTACAGATTCGTGTATTCTGTGTAAAGCTATAAGTGTAGGGTATATTATAATATCAACAAGCTCTGGATAAGAGACTGATAGGATATAGGTGTAATAGCATTTAAAATCAATAGGTGTCATTGAAACAGGTCTGAAGGGGATAGTCTTGTTCAGAGCAAGCATCAAAAGCGGTAGCGTCTCTAAGGATTGGGGTAAAATGCATTGGTTATTTGAGCTTTCCATGTAGCTCTTAGATATTTTGATAAGCATATTGTTCAAGTATCGACGTCCATTTCCTTTCTTCTGAGCTTCCTGGTAAAACCCTTTGATGGCCAGAGAATGAGCTATGGCCCTTGGATCAAGGTAATTGTATATTGAGTGACTAACAATATCTATAAAGAAGTTGAGGACTCGGATTCTTCTCTCTCCTGTCCTCAGTGTTCTAAGGATTGCTACTTGAAAGCATGTGGCATCAGCCTTTAGATCATCTACAAGCTCAAATTCCACGTTAAAGCTATGGGGAGGATGGTAATTTGCTGAAAAAATCAGATCAGATCTACACTTGTTCAGATTCCCAGTATATTCTAGGGTACATACATTCTTGCTTGCTCGTATTCTGCAGACTGCACCATATCCAGTGTTTAAGTCCAGAAATCCAGAGAGATCACTGCTGAGTTTTGTACTGAATACGGGATCTCCTCCATCAAAGTTTGGATAGAAAAATATTTTCCCGCCTGTATACTTACTCAGGATATTTAAAGTTGGAAGCTCCAAATTAACGCTCGGAAACAAGAATTGCGTTACTGAGATTGATTTTTTCGCAAAATGTGAAGACATGTCCTTGTAAAATACACTGTTGGTCTTGAATGAGCTTTCACTGGGCTGCGTTATAGCTCCTAGGCCCTCATTTGGTACAGACCTTAGGAATGATATAACCGTACCGCCTGTCCTACTCAAGATTTCATTTGCAACCCTCAGTGCATCTCCATAGCTGTTTTTTATACATTTTTGTTCATAGAAGACACTTTCCAGGCTTCCTATATCCAAAGATTCATCAAGAGAAAATTTAATCTGGTCTTCTATGAAAAATGGGATATGAAGGGGCTCTGGGATGATAATCAGGTCAAAAGGCTTTTTCAATATATACACAGCCGAGTTGAAGAAGATAAAGATCATCCTAGCTCTGGAGTCATATGCACTAGAGTCTATAGCGCCAAATATGCTTTGGATGGCCGATGAAAGCACATAGTGACTCAAAGATTCATGAGTTGCTTCTATAAGAAAGCATAGAACAGGTGGGTTTGGAGTTTTTAGGAAGTACGAGGCTGGTGCGACTAATTCATATACGGTGTTTCTCAGCTCTCCCCGTTCAAAGTGAGTGGAATTATAGACTGCATTTTTTCGGGGACTGAATTCCTGTGTTTCGTATGCAGCGATCCTGGTGCGTGTGGGAAATGCTGACTCTAGGGTATTTATTGATAAGCAGATATTACACTTCCACCTGAGACCTGGGGGCGTTATCTCTACAAATGGATTTAGATACGATCTGCATTCAGCACACCTTACGATATCATCATTATACACTGGAATGTCTTTCTCATCAAAGCGTTCTAAGGCTAGGTTCACCATGAAAGGAACGTTGGTGGCCCCTAGTGCCCTATAGTTCTTTGGAATTGCTGTAAACGTTGACCTGTAATATTCTCTCTCATTTATGTTGGAATATTGCTCAGTTTTATTGCAGTAGTCCATATTGCTCATTTAAGGGTAAAAAATTCATACATTTTGGTACAAAACACAAAGCTGTAAATTAGGTACGTATACGCAGATATTATTGCCTTGCCGAGCTTATCTGATCTAGATTAGCAGATATGACAAGGCTCGTCGGTATAATGTCCCCAAATAAACATCACAAGCGCGCCAAAGGTAGTGGTATATAGAAATATGTATAATACAGGTATATTCACTGGATAGAATATGATATGGATCAAAAGACAGATAGTGGTAGAGTAAACTAACATAGAAACAAACAGTGTATTACTATGATATCAAAAAAGAAATAAATGGCGTATCAATACACCATGGGCCAGAGATAAACGATCTATTGCTGTGCCGTAACGTATAGACAAACTCTGCGCTATCATTCCATTGACCTAGGGATATTCTGTGCACCAATATGACATCAAGGAAGATATCAGTTAAATAAATCGCTCTCTTCACTTTCACTTGCCTCAGAATACATCTTTAGGATACAAGATGTGCTGGAAGCATCTGTGGGCTTCTTGTCTATTCTCTCTCGTATAAATCGTGGAAATCTAAGAGAAATACCCTTGTTTCCATCGAAGGCTCCAGCACTGTAAATTGGGCTTGATGAGAACCCTGCTGCCTTTATCTCCCAAACAAGCTCAGGTTTGACCCAGACATCAGGTATGTCTATATTCTCTTGGTAAACATATTCCTTCGGGGGGCTAGAGGCTATAATAGCATTTATCTTTTCTTTGACTATCCGCAGTATGTTGTCATCAAACCCAGTGCCTATCTTGCAAATAGCCTCGTATGTCTCGTTATCCTCATTATACACGCCCAATAAAAACCCTCCGTAGTTTCCAGTCCGTCTTCCTTTTCCATAGTATCCACCTAGCACTACCAGATCCAAGCTGTCTCCTATAGTGTCTATGTAATCCTTCTTCAGCTTAATCCAGCTATTACTACGCTGTGAGGGGAGGTATGGGCTGTCCATAAACTTGATCATTATACCCTCGTATTCATACTTGACAGCTTTGCTAAAGAAGGCTTCAACTTCATCTATGGTTTCACAGTCCAGATGCTCTGCATACGAGAACTTATCCGACAGCTTCACACTTTTTTCCATAATCTCCCTTCTTTCTTTAAGAGATAGATCCAATAAACTTTTATCTTCCCAGAACAGCAGGTCAAACACAAAGACGCGTACAGTCACCTTTACATCACTCGTCTTAACATCCTTCCTTTTTCTTGTAGACAAAGTTTGAAATGGCAAAATCTTATCGTTCTGAAAATCATAAGCTACAACCTCGCCATCAATAATAAAATCGCTTAGCTTTAGTAATTCCTCGTTGTAAAGATCAGGGTATTTTTCAGTTTGATTCTCAGAGTTTCGACTAAAGACTCTAAACTCATTCCTGTATTTATGGATCTGGACCCTCTCGCCATCATACTTGTACTCACAAGTAAACCTTTTGCTCTCAACCTTCTTGAACACAGATGTTAAGTTTTTTGTGGGTTGGGCTAACATCGGCTTTACGGGTATTCCAGGCTCTAAAATGTATCTAGTGGGCAAATCTCGAATATCAGAGATGAGTAGGACCTTTACAAGTTTTTCTAAATCAGGTTGCCTGTTGTATGCAGATTTTACCATAGAAATCAAATCATCAGTTGATATCTCAATATGCTTGTCCACCGTGTCGCTTTCACTACTCTTGTTGTTACTTGCAATATGATTGCTGCCAGAAAAGTTGCATGTAGATTTAAGATACTCTTGGTCTGCATGACTCTCCTTGCTTCTATCCCCATTTATAGCTTTGTTGGCCTCTTGGCCAAAAAACTTATAGGTAGTGTTTTCTAACTTAACCTGAGGTGAAGTTCCGAGCATTCTTCTTTTGCCACTCATAAAATGGAGTATGCTTGTTTGTTTTTTTCTTGATTCTGATATGAGCTTTTCTTCCCCATTAGAGAATACAACTTTCTCTAAATCTGGCACATTTCTTTTAACTTGAAACACTCGAGCTAAGCTGATTAATATAGTCTTCAAAGCCAAACCTACCTTCAACTTCTCCTCCCAAAGTCTAACCAAATACTTAGCCTCTAGCGTGCTACTTTTAGATATGACCTCTAGCATTATTTTCTTTTTACCCTCCAAACTCTTCTTCCCACTTTCATTGGACAGCTGTCTGAGGCTATTGTACACTTCAGAAACCGTTATCTTTTTATTCGAAACAAACAGCTGTGATACTCTATACGTCATTGCAATTGTGCCTAGGTCGCCAGTTTTTCCATAAACCTCTTTAATTTCCTTCACAGACTTCCCAGTGGACTCAGAGATAACTGATATGACAGTATTCTCACCAATACCTAGCTCCTTGTTGTAGTATTCAGGAAATGGTGTAGCGCTGAGCAAAACTACAACCTTTGGAAATGATACAACATCTGTGTCAATAATATGTGATAGATACTCAGTAAGTATTTCTTGCTTCTCCAACCTCTTTGTTGTTAGACTAATCTTCTCTAGTGTTTCGCAAAAATCTAAAAAGGACGCGTTTGACATGGGGTGGAAAAATTGGTTTTTGGGACCTGTGTATTGTTTTACAAGTTGTAGCTAATGTATCAGAACTATACTTTTCCGCGGTACATGATGAACATAGCTCCATTTGGACATATATAATGAAGACGATGAAACAAGAGTAGATTATTGGGTGCCGAGATGGTTTCTTAATATAAAGATGATAATTAGAAGTAAGTTGTAGGATACTTAGGTGGTTTCCTAATACAATAGGCTAAGAAGCAATAATAGAGGTTTAGAAAAAATCAAATTTATTTAACTAAACTTCTCACCATTCATGGTTTTATCCTGCGCATTGATTATGAGGTAGTTATGCACTAGTTGAGGGTCAAAGTTTACTAAATACTCTGGTCAATTGAAGCGATAGAATAGACAAACCCAGATTAACTAAAGGAAACATATCAGGTCTTAACATAGCTGTCAGCACTACAATGTTATACATATCTTTACATCAACATATAATATCCTATTTTGGCTATACAAATCTGATAGCATACACATAAGAGATGTCTTCTATTAGCCACATTAATAACAATTCGCCCCATATCAGCGGAACATATATGCACCTTAACTGCTGCTTGTAGTTTACAACCTCTAGCAAACCTTGTCTAACACTTTTAGACTATTGCAGATATCAGTTATTAGATGATGTTTGATCTGCGTAATTAGTCCTTGTATCTAGAGAAATTTTACCCTTATGACGCTAGCCGATAGACCAAGCTTTACTAATTTTTTATTACATGAGAAGCACCAGAAAGAGTATCAAAAAGAGCCAGTTGCTGAGAACCATGCCAAGCTATTGGTATTGGACAGAGAGACTGCAAATATAATTGAAAATTTTAGCACCTGTGCATCGAAAGATGAGTTGGAGCGTTGGCTTGCTGTGTTAGAGCCTAAGGTTTCAAACCTGACCCCTGAGGCCGAAGATTTAGTGTTCTCGATGATGTATTCTAGTGTATTGGTGCCTAAGCTTATGAAGGATAAACATTGCAACTTGGAGATCGCTAAGGCATTTTACAAGAAAATGTTCCAGTCTAACAAGAAGTATATGATGCTCTATAATACATCATCCGTAGCTACAAGGATCTCTAACATAAACCTGGGAGAGAAAAGTGACAAATCTAAGAAGGAGGGTGTAAACCCAGCCACTACAAGATTTCCTCCAGAGCCCAGTGGTTATTTACACATTGGTCACGCAAAGGCAGCGCTTATTAATTCGCAATTATCGCAAAATGGACAATTGATAGTTAGATTTGATGATACTAATCCCGAAAAAGAATCGCAGGAATATGAGGATGCCATTCTTGAAGACTTGGCTTTGTTGAAGATAAGAAATTACAGGTTAACGAGATCCAGCGATCACTTCGACAAAATACATGACTATGCTGTTTTTCTCATCAAAGAGGGCAAGGCATACTGTGACAATACAGATCAAGAGCAGATGAGAAGCGAACGTATGAACGGGATACTAAGCAAATGTAGAAGCCAGAGTATTGAGGAGAATCTGAAGTTGTTCGAAGAAATGGGCAGGCCTAATGGGTATTGTTTGAGGGCTAAGATTGATATGGGGAATCTAAATAAAGCTATGCGAGATCCTGTCATATATAGATACTCCTCAGTGGCCCATCATAGCACAGGTAGCAAATACAAAATATTTCCAACATACGACTTTTCATGCCCAATTGTTGACAGCTTGGAAGGTGTCACTCTCAGTCTTAGAACAAATGAGTACAGAGATAGGAATGACCAATACTATTGGTTCATAGAAAATCTCAATTTACCAAATAAGCCGGAAATCAAGGACTTTTCAAGGCTAAATTTCGAAAACACATTGCTTAGCAAGAGGAAAATAAAGTTCTATATCGACAATGGGTTTGTTACTGGATGGGATGACCCCAGGATAGCAACACTGCGTGGAATCAAGAGACTAGGAATGGACTTTGATGTATTGAGGGACTACATTACAATGCAAAACGCTTCACAGAAGACAAATATCATTTCTTGGGATAAAATCTGGGCAATGAACAAGAAGAAGGCGGATGACAATGCTACAAGGTATTCGTGTGTCATATCAGAATCCCGTGTTCTTGTGCAAATTTCAGGTGCTGAAGAACTCTCTAAAGAAGTGCCTAAGCATAAGAAGAAACCTGATTTGGGAAGCAAAGGGCTATTATACAGCAAAGAGATACTGATATCACAGGAGGATGCTATGGCAATTCGAGTGGGTGAGGAGATAACTCTTATGAACTGGGGAAATGCAATTGTGCGTGATATAACCTACGGTGAGAATAACATAATTACTAACGTGAATCTCGATCTCAATCTGCAAGGAGATTACAAGTCAACAAAAAACAAACTTAGCTGGATAGCGAAACGTGGAGCTA
Source organism: Epicauta chinensis (assembly GCA_021725515.1). Lineage (NCBI taxonomy): Eukaryota > Metazoa > Arthropoda > Insecta > Coleoptera > Meloidae > Epicauta > Epicauta chinensis. The sequence continues at coordinate 157,050 of JAEDXX010000171.1, read as the reverse complement.
TCAAGGTAACTCTTTATGAATATGGAAATCTGCTTAATGATAAGGAGACTGAAGATTTAGTAGAGAAGTTCAATGTTAACTCGATATGCAAAATTGATGCCTTGGCAGAAATTGGAGTCTCAGAAGTTAAGGAAGGTGAGATAATACAATTTGAGAGACTTGGTTTCTACTATCATGATGGCAACTATAACTTCAACTTAATGCCATATAGCAAACAAAAAAGGAGAAACTAAACGCTTTGCAATAAAAGGTATTTAAAAGTATTTTATTCACGTTTATAATCAAAAAGCTACAAGGTCAATATAGTTCTCAGGCCATAGCTGCCTCACTACTGGGATTATTGACAATCCTGCAATGGACAGCCTTATAGATGCTATACTAAAGTCTATGAGAAAGGCATAACCCGAAACCGATACGCAGTATGCGTAGGGTAAAGCTGTGATACAGCGTGAAGTCTATTTTAATAAATCTTATTGATTGATAAGAAAAGCATAATTGTTATTCAATAATATATAAGTGATACCTAATTCATAACACGTATTCTATAAATATTAGCATCGTTGCATTGTTGAAACCCACGAAAATACAAATGGAATCTCAAAAACTATAACTCGACATTGTATATGCATGAACATAATCTTATTGCTAGCCTGTGTTTACAGTCTTGATTTTGTGGGCTGCCAAATTAGGAAATTTATATGTGCGACTGTACCAAGCCAAATGAAAGTAGGAGAATACTACATGAATATACCACCTAGTATATTCATCTTTGCCCATTAATGAATTTTGCCGAATAAACTTTCCAAAACCCCCTCCTAAGCATAATGCGCATCGGTTCTGGGGAGACATCTTTGTTTTTCAAATACGTAAAGACTTCATTTTACGCGTAGATACTATATCATGATATCAGTTAATTACGATGTGATACATGTATAAAATAGGTGATAAGATCAATAAAAGCAATTTTCTGAATTTTCTGGCATAATTTGCGTTTTTGAATGCGCACAAACAACAAATGATCATGGAACGTTCCAAAGAACATTTATACGAACAAATTTGTTTCAACAAAAGCATAAATAGCGCCAAACTTTGTAAACAAATGGCAAATATCATTACTTTCATTAGTCTATTGTGCTATGCTGCAATTCTTGACGTAAATGACGTACCAGCACCTAACAATCTCCAGCAGCCACCAGTATCGGTAGAGAAGATGGTGGAGAAGAACACAGAAGTAAAAAATGTCATAGTGATTTTTAGTGGTTCTTCCATATTAAGCAGAGGAAAAGTCATTTGGAATAAAGTAGCACTGGCTGTTAACTTCAGGAGGGAGATTAGCAGTAGGTTACACAAGGCGAGCTATTTTGTAGCTCGTGCTCTATATACTGTGGCCACATCATCCACGGAAAGACATTCTCTAGAAGTTGCTAAACTTAGCAGTACACTTCAGGAAAATCGAAGAACTACAAAAAATATAAAAATTGCACTTGTGCTCCTTAAAAAGTGGGATAAGACGACCAATATGAGAATCAAGGAGATTGAGGAAGATATCAGAAGTCGTGAGAAGACTTATAAAACCATTATGAATATCACCGTCTGGGTGAATGCGCTTAGGATCATATACTCAGTTATAAAGGATAACTCAGGTAGGAAACCTAGGAGAGGATTCAAATAAACTACTGCCCTTTACAGCTTTTCACTATTAGTTGGCTATAACATAGAATATTGTGGTACGTTTTATGAAGTATTCTGCTGTAGGATGTTGCACTATGCATCGTAGGATGTCGCATTACCATTGCAAAATACACTATTATTGTAGAATATGAGGCTATTTACTGTGAAATATTGCGCTAGCTATTATATATACATGTAAAGACCCTAAAAAATAGTCCCATATATTTATTAACTGCATTTGCTCCAGACAATATCATAACTTACTCCCATAATGTGCATCTTCACATAGCCTGAAGTATCTACTATAGGGATCTTATCCTAATTAATGATATTTTGGGGCAAGGATTTGTTGTTTGATATATCATTATTCCTTATCTATTATGAGTGCTGTTAACAGGATTGTGCATGTAGTCAGCGGCTATACGTATTTATGGAGATTTCTTATCAACTGATGATGACTTATAAATTGAGATTATGCCTATGGGGCGGTTGCTTATTGACTAGTGTTGACGTATAAACCGAGATCACGACTCTAGAGTAATTGCTTGTTGAATGGTGTTGACGTATAAGACAGGATTATGGTTGTATAATGTTTGATGTATAAATTGAAGCTATGAGTGTATAGTGCATAGGTAGAATAGTATTGCTTTAATAGCTTCATCAATCATATAAGCTTCTTGCTGATGCACAGCTAAATCACGCTTCACATGCATTGATTATAGAGGTTTAAATGAAATCCTTATGTATGGAAACAACTGTTATATATATTCACTAAACATGTGTATATGGGATAAGCGCAAAAGTCTTTATCTATCATTCTTAGGGAGCAAGGTGGCGACTACTCTACCTAATCCCATGGGGCTTTCTTAAATACCTTAGTGTTAGGCATCCGGTTATATAACCTCCTGTAAGCTTCGTAGACATGAGATGGTAGGAGAGGTCCATCTTCTCCCTGCTCCGCCTGTACAATCCTAGAAGTCTCCACCATCTCACCAACAAAAACCTTCGCTAGCCCACTGACTGCTATGACCATATTAGGATTAACAGCTTGTCCAATCACATTGTTAATAAACTTTTTTATTGGTCCTTTTGGAAATCCAGTTCTGCGAAATGTTTCGTATCGCTGCAGCTCCTCCTCTGACATCGTATTTATAATTGCTTGTATTACATGCGCATCTTCCTTCTTGTACATTGAGTCCTCGGAATCTATATCTAGCTCATCTGACTCGGTATCAGACTGATGGTCCTTAGTGTTCTGCTCTTTTTCCGTTTCAGATATTTCACTCATTGGGGTAAAAAGGTCCTGGCAGAAGAGATTATTTTTAAACTGGTGTGCGTATCATACAGTGTTTGTTGTGTAACCCTAGTCATAGCAAACAAACATTGTAGAGAAATGTGGTCGGAGGGCTTTGTATGAGCCATATGCATGTTAATTTCAAGGGAGTAATCGCAAGGTATCCTTTATATAGACCAGTAAGTTGCTCTCCAGCAGTGAAGCTAGGATCCAAAAATAAACTCGTATTTTTATGAAGCTGTTTCATAAACTAGTTTATTCCATTTTCGTTATAATATTCTTAGACTGGCAAGCTGGGTCAAAGTATGCATAGCCGTGATTCACTGGGTGTAAGTCAATCTAAGCGTATACAAGGACTTTTTAGAAATGATTAGAGCTTTGGTTATACCCTTCCCGCAATGCCTAGGCAAGTGCTAATAAATAATCATGTCGATTTAGGCAGTCAAGAACTTTAGTCACATTGCTATGTAGCATTTGGTATAGATCAATCCCCTGTGGGACATGCAGATTTTCATTTTCTTTGCTTTGTCGGATTGTGAGGTGACTCACCTATCTGTAAGACAAGCTGCCGTCATATTGCATCCCCAGGATTCTAAATAACTAGGGTTCTAAACACTAACATCGAAGTCCAAAACTCCACATAACACTAAAACAAAAACAGCTGAATCATGGCAAATGGACTATTTAATTTCTCTGACTAACACTTTCTCCTAACGAAAAAGAGCATCTTCGGCATTTCTTCTCACTGTCATCTTGCGAGTCCATAAAATACCCAGGCCCACAATTAGGACACGAGTCCCCTACAATCTTAACGGTTCCATCCTTATTCACACTAAAAAATTTAAGCCATGACAGCTTCTCTCGTGGAATACCACTTCCTGCGTTACCAGGCTTCTTTTGAGGGGTGTTTTGAATTTTTTTTTATGCAGTGTCTCAAACAAAAATAATAAATAATTGGCTACCGAAGAAAGGCGGTAATAAATATAAAACACATCAAAAACAAAACAGGCCATAAAACGAGCTTAATATGTCGTGGACTGTTAATGCAGTTGACGTAGAAGTATTCCTGTGGTGCAGAAAATCTTCGTTTCTACCTGAAATTTATACCAAGTCTAGTAATCTTCCTATTATGAAGAGGAGGCATTGTGACACATTGTTTATCATAACAATGGTCATACCAGAGGAGAGAGGCTGAGGCAGGTGTAACTATTTGAAATACTATATCATCGGGGAAGCTATTGATGAACTAATGTCTAGCAACAAAAGGAGAGAAATAATCAATAAAATACAGGTTTAGTGGAACAGATTCAGGTTTTGGGCATATTGACTAAAATCAAGCGATAGGATTAAATTTTATAATTTGTGTTTACAGAGCGTCATTCATACCCACGTCCGTATATAGGCATACGAGTTGTTGTATATCGAATTAAGCTTGTAAGGTCTGAATTACGGATAAAAGTTATGCGACACACCCACTTGTATCGATATTCTCATAGATTAATATGGACTGCTTACATAGGAACATATGCAGAAAGCCAACATCTATACATCCAACTGCGATGATATTTTGCGCATGAGATAACATTACATATTATGCAGCAAAATATATGCTTATCGCAAATATCATTAGTACCACCTTTTGTGCTTCAATATAGCAAATATTTCAAGTCAAAACTATAAGAACTGATTTAATAATATGTATTAGCAGGTACACCAGTGAGTATGCCTCACACCTGTCTGCATTACCTAGCTCAATGCATACATTGTTTATAACATGCGTTTAAATACAAATAATTAATTCCGGAATACAATAAACATACACTGAATGTAGTAAAAGACCAATGCGGCCTCCATTCAAATCATATATTCCCAGATCAGCTTCACCTTACCCTAATCAAAGATCAGAATGATTAGAGACAACAAACACAAATAGAGTATTGCAAATCCATCAACATTCGGCCAATATCCGCATAGCGTAGGGTGAAGCTGTATATGGCAGAGGGTTCGCTTAATGAATCCGATATGACTATTTGGATTGCAGCAAGGTAAAAGTGCATATCATCAATTTTTGATGTAACCTTACGTTGCACACTTTCTTTACAATCATTTACACTTATACGAGAGAATGAAACAGCCTAGTACTTTGTGCGTTTGCGTATGACATGAATGCATTAGATATGGATACAGACATATTACACATCTTATCTTAAATACTGAAGGGGATTCCATCACAGGTACGAAGACCAAAAATGGTCGAATGGGATTCTACCCTCCATGCACATCAATGCATTCATATTTGGAGATTAATTTGATCATTGCAGTCATAATTTGATGATGCTTGCATAATGGAGATATTTAAAGAATGGTGGTTGCCTGTATGACAGCACGTGGATGTATCTCAGAGTCAGTGCAAGGCTGCTGGATAGAGACTTGGATCTCGAGGATGATAAATGTTTTACTATATCAATTTTGATTAGATGTGGATTTGACTATCACAGCTTGCCAGGTTGCGACAAGCAAAATATGTTGGTCAATGGCACACCTCTGCATGCAAGTGACAAAGCATCCATTGCAAATAGCTACACATGTTATAACAAAGACTTAAACGTGTTACTAAAAAGACTTACACATGTTTATGTAATCACCATGACATCTATCAGTAAATTTTATTAAATGATACTACACTACCATACATTTCCAGACACAAACCAGTGGGACATGCAACCCGCAGTACTCACTAAAAGGGTCTCAATCATTAGTGATATATTATATACACATAGTGCAGTTTCACAACTATACTTTACGCATACTGAAGATTTTTTATTATAATTATTTTCTATAGCACTTAAGTGTACATATTGTAGCTATTCCTCATAGATGTAAAAATCCATGGAAGTTTTGGATGATATGAAAGGGTTCTATGCCCCTCCTTGAGTCTATTTGTAACTGCTATCTCGTCAGTTTTTCTCTCAAAGTAGAACTGCACTGTCTCTTTAATCGCAGACACTGAAAAAAGATTGTAGATTGGATGCACAGAAATATCTCTCATAGTTTCTTCCTGCTGCAAGGTTTTTATCAAATAATTCTTCTTATAATCTATAATCATAATCTTGTTCAGATTGTTAACAAGATAAATCAAATCTCCCTTGATGCGAAAGCTCAGTATAAACCCAACATCTGCACGCCTAACAACTTCCTTTTTTTCTATCATATCGTATACAATAAGGGAGTTTGAGGTAGACACAGCTATTTCTGACCTATCATCGAGGAATTTAATCTGTAACGGTATCGAGGTTTTGACCTTAAATGGAGATAGTGCTGCTCTACTTTCCAGATTGTATATTAATATGGATCTTCCGTTAATAGCACCGACATATTTCCCATTTTGGTGAACTTTTATGCAGTTGTACTTGTTCTTGGCCTTTATGATAGTACATTTTTCAAAAATACTTTGTCTGTCCTTCACCTCGCCCTCGTCAGCAAAATGACTAGGTTTCCAAATTTCAAATTCTTCGTATGTAAATTCGCCTAATTGAGAAATTGACTCACCACTGTACACATCATCAATAACAACAATCTTGTTCCCAACAGCTGCACACACACTAGTGCCTTTTCCAAATTCTAGCTTAGTAATTCTGTCCTTCATATTGACCCAAAGTATCCTAATAAACTTTTCTATCTCATATACTGACAAAATCCCTTCTTCTGCAACTGCAAGGTACTTTGTGTCTCTAGAAATAGCAGTGACAGAGCAGTTGGTGAATTTAAAGTATCGTGCCAGCTCCGTTGGGAATTTTCCAAGAGTCTCTCGCTTAACCCTCTTGGGTAACAGCTCTTGCAGTGTCTTGGTCTTGAGCTCTCTTGGTTCAAACTGTTTCAGGTAGATTTTCGATAGGTTTTCCTCCAAGCTTTCTTTGCTATACTTCAAGTCTGATAGTAAGCCATTGTACGGTTCATTTGCTGCAACATATGCGACATGCTCAAAGGTAGATAAGCTATCTATTCCTTCGTCCTCCCACATATCCTTAATGACATTCACATCCTCAGGCTCTGGAAGCTCTTTGAAAACCTTATTCTTCCATTTCTTGGCTAGGTGTCTCTCTATAGCCTCAGATAATCCTTTCTTTTGCTTCAGCGGAATAGGATTCTCAAGCGGATTTTTCTTAAAATCTATTTTTGGAGCCTTGTAGAGATCAAATGACGGGTCGATGCAATTTTTAGATCTAAACAATTGTATCTTCTTGACGTCTTCTCTTGTTATTTCATATTCTTTGCCATGATATATAACTCTGCGCTTGTTCTTTATTTTTCGGCGCTCGAGAAATTTTTCGATACGGTCCATATGGGGTAAAAATCATAACAGCATGTGCATCACAACTAATAGATAAGATATATTTTATAAGAGGTAAGCTTAATATGAGAGAAAAGGGCATGTATAGATGTAGAGCAAATATTTAATCAATGAGGTAAAGCCTGTGTTTGTGTATAGATGAAAAGCAGACATATCTAATTGATAAGATAAATTACGTATCCGTGTATAGATGTAAAATGCATGCTTAATTGAATAGAGCCAGGTACGTCACGAAGTTTGGAGTATGTAATCTCTGCATTCCGAGTTTATCTCAGTATATGGGTAGCCATATAGTGCAGTTGTTACCAATAATCCGTATCTCGCTTGCCTTGCTTAATCATAATTACTGATACACTATGAGCATTCAAATTTCTAAAGCTGGATTATAGTCATTTAGAAGCCCATGGTTGCACTATTGACATCCCTGTTTTTGGCGGTATATGTTTTACCCATTGTTATTTCCCTTATGATTATTCATAACATAGAAGAAGGTGAGTATACAGAGGACACTGCAATCTTAAAATCTATAGAAGAAATAAAGGCAGAGCCTGAGAGCATAGAGAGAAACAAGAAGTTGCTACAGTTTGTACCTGATGACTACAAAATCTGGAACCAGCTGAAGGACTATCTTAATGATAATCCAAGTGATTTTGATAGCCAGCTTGATGTAATTGAAAAAGCACTTCAAAGCAACATAAAATCGTACTCTACATGGTACCACAGAATATATCTTATGAGGCACTACCCACACAAGCTTAAAGAACATCTGCCCAGGGAATTAAAGCTTACAACTTTTCTTCTAAAACACGATTCAAGAAATTTTCATTGCTGGAATTACATACGGAATGTTTTGGGGGATGCCGAAGTAAGGGATATTACCAACTACTCATCCTTGTATCACAACAACTTTATAAACCCACTTGATGCTCTCTATACAGATCCTCTTGACGAAGGTTTGTGGTTTTATTTTTTTCTCACCAGAGAGAAGAAAAGGCTTCAGGAGAAGTTTTACATTCAAATCTACTCAGATCACATGGTAGTAAAGTTTTTAGAGCCTTTCTTCGGGAAAATACAATTTGATTTTGGGAATTTGTTGATTCATGACCAGACTGTGCCTACAAAATACCTCAAACTGAATTTTGTTTGTAAGGAATTCAGAACTACAATATATGAGAAATAGTTTTTGATGTGTAAAGCAAAAGAAGACACTAGTTTTATTGATGAGATCCTCGAAATTGAGAGCGAAGCTACATTTGCCTGGTTGCTTAAACTAGAGGAGGCGTTTACAACTGCAGACAGAAGAGAGATTATTAGCAAGCTCTGTATAATGGATCCTATAAGAAAAGGCTACTACAACAGTCTATTAAATAAATATCACAAGGTGTATATGCCCAAAGTGATTACTAGAGAAGAATAAATTTGGAATGAAGGCTTTCATTTACTATCATTAGATACCAAGAAATATTTGTACTACTATAAGAGTGCGTGTTCGACTGAAGGGAGTAGCATTTGTAACAACCAACAACTTATAAATAGATAGTTCCTGAATAGAGGTGTAGCTAGTCTGTATGCAATCGGTTATATATCGAGCTGCCATGATTTGTACAATTGACAAGCGCACGTAATATTGATTTACGATGCTACATTAGTCTGTGGACAGCAAATAAGACTATTTGCAATCAATAAGGTTTATTGATGAGCTCCCTCATGTCGCAGGAATAAAACGCACACTGCCCGTTTCATTGAATTGCCTATTGCATTAGCTTCATCATCGCATTTACTACATCGTAGTCAGATTCAACGAGTGCTTTCAAAACTTCATCCCTGGGAAGGTTTACCTGTGACATTATAAGCTCTAAATCAGACTCCTTGTATCTCGATTCATCAACAACAATCTTCTCCTCTTCTTCCTGCTCATCATCCTTGTCAGTGCAGTCAACCTTCTTGTACTTGTTCTCAAGTGCTTTCTTCAAAGCTTCAACATCAAACATCTGCTTTATCTCACCAAGAACTAAAACAGAATTGGTTCCCGGTATTTTGTATGCTACAGGGTCTTTCACGCAGTAAGTTTCGTCCTTCAAAATCATAGAAACTTGCTTTGTATCCTTGATCTCCTCCATGCTTGGTAAAATTATTGAGCATGATCGTCTCAACAGATTTGAGAGCCCTAGCCATTCAGGGCTCAAAAATATTTCGTAATCTTATGAGCCAGGATAAACAAATTTTCTGGCTGAAATCTATTATACATACCGTGAAGGAGTGATTGCTAGCCCTTATATAGAGCGCTTCAGGTGTTACGACATAGTTATTGACCATAATTATATACTGCTACTATATTTCATGCAGTTATAGTGCCTTAAACCGATGTTATACAATTTTGTATACATCAGCTTTGTGCCCCGCCGAGGCAAATGGATCTAATATTGCTATTTTTGCATGATACCAAAAATAAGCCTAGCTCTTTATGCTAGGTGTCCTCCAGGAGCTATGTTGTAGGCTTATCACTCTCACATATGTTCATGATAAATTTATTTTTTGGGCTCATTTTTTGTTATCTTTGTGTATTTAGACCTTAGTCTGTACCTCTAACGCATATGCTTATGATAAGAGCATTTAATATTTGACCCTGGCTTGCATATCAGCACAAAATTCGACGTGGAAATATTAGGTGCTAGTCGTGCAAATCTAAGTGCTTTGGCATATTAGGAAGTTTAAGGGTGTATGGTGAGTACCTTTCTCACATTATTTCATGTGGCCATGTCTATTAGCTGATGTTCTTCTTCCCTATAACCAGTTCATCGACTCTTTGCCTCCTGTGGGCACTTTAATCACATTATCAAACCTCTCACTGTATTGTGAAATGATTACCTGATCTCTGCCAGAAACATTTAATATCCATATCCTTTCTCCAAAAGGCTATTTGCTTTTTCTTGTATAGATATAAACTCACCTATTTCCATCATAGTTGGTGTCCATCCAAATTTGCCGCATAGCATGTAATAGTCATGCCTTATGGCTTGTAACCTACCTTTCCTTGCTTCTTGGGGCTCAACTAGGTCAATCCAGAGATCCAGATCGCTAAACGCTTTCATCTGTCGAAACTTGAGCTTGTTTTTTATTAGCATAATCTCCATTTCTTTGTATAGCTTGTAATCATTTGGATGACAATCTGAAACACATCTTAGATATGATGTGAGCAATGATCTCAGATTGGTGGCCAAAGATACTCTGAGTTCATGTAATATATTCATGCTTTTCTCTTTCAGATACTCCGCATCACCTAGATCTTCACAGCTAAAACAGAAAGCAGGGACTGTGTAGTCTTGTGAGAATTGAGATGATTGTGGTAGATTCTTCAATGAATGTTTTGCAGTCTTCAGAGAGATTTTAGGTATCTGTATCTCAGACTTACTGTGCGTCAAGCACGCTGATCTGGGTATTCTCTGGAGTCCTTTTACAGAGGTAAATGTCTTGCACCTGGTTATCCTTGTAGGGAAAAAAGCGGTTGGATCATCTGTATACTGCTCTGTCGTAATAGCATCAATTGGGCTAGAGTATATCGGCTCATACTCATTGTCTAGTATAGAAGCATTATACTCTTGAGGAGAAGCCGAAATAGGTTTTTGAGGCTTGTCATCACAAAAACAAGGCATCTTGTGTTTTAGATGCAGGTTTCCCGATCTTTTAACGTATGTACTGTTCCTTTTTGGTAACGGTGGTGCTTCTACGTTTACATATGTAACCTTGTTATTTTTGGAAAGGTTTCCATCACAGATATTTGAATAAAAAGCTTTCCGTGTATTTTTAACGCACGAATTGCAAGTACAAGTGCGCCCTCTTCTAGAAAGTGTTACATTCTCGTAAAGACTTCCTCTTCTAGAGCTAAAATCGGTAGACTTCGTAATTCTATTGGGTGTAAAATCTGGAGAGGTCCTACTATATGTTGGCAATGTTATTTCTGGCATTGTACTCCGATGCCGATTTTGTAAGATTTCATTTGCTTTGTGACCAGGATAATTAAGCCCTACAGTATCTTCATCATACGTAAGATCGGGCAGTGACTTCCAGGATCCAATACTCATATAATCTGGATCATCCATGCTTTTGTTATCTTGATAGCACCATCCGATTTCCTGACATTTGCTCTCAGATGTTATGCTTGGTGTCGAGCCAAAACCTTTTCTATCTATAACTCTCTCATGCCATTGTGTATCTAATTGCCTCAGAGGTTTCATAGTCATATATGGATAATTTGATACACCTTTCATTTCACGCTCATCTATATATCCTATAGTTGGTGAAACACTGTCAAGACTTTTTTCTGTAGCGCTTATCCTTGCTGGCATATAATCAACATCTCTATCTATTTTTATATCATGGGCAGATTTCCGGGGAAAAAAGAGGCGTGAGAAGTCAAGGAACTTTGTTTTTAGAGAATTCGTAGCCTTGTTACTCTTATACTCGATAGCATCAATTTTAATTCCTTTATCTGATTTTTTGTTGCTCTTTGTGAGTTGGTTTTTGTCCGGTAGAGAAAAAACCACCGCTGTTTCAAGACATAAGAGGCATGCTGCAAAGTATGTTGCTTTCATCTAGGGTAAATGTGAATGGTACGTTTATATTTTCTGAATATTAGTGGAGAAACTTACTGTTTAAGGTTTATTGCATTTCTTATAAAGCCTTTTTAGACTTTAGGTGAAGTTGGTACTATTGAAGGAATAGTAGAGGGCGTATGACCACTACATAGGTAGAATGTAGCTTAGAACCAATGCGCACCATGCGTAGATAAAGTTGTGTATCAGTAAGAGGTTTCCAATAAGTTTTAGTGGTAAATAGAATGCTGTGGGTATACAAAAAGTTGGATTACATCACCAAAAACAGATTACAGTATGTATGAAGCACTATCTGGAAGCCAATAGAGCACGGGCGTGCGACTCACTAGAATACTGACCATGTTCAGTATGATTAGAAAGCGATAATGCTGTTACTGTAAGTGCCCGTAGACATGATTATGATTCTTAGAAAGACTCTACGAGTATGTAAAAAATGACTTTACTACCTTAAAATTGATCTTTGAAAATATATTAGATCATTATCGACGCAAAAGCTAATAAGTGTACTTATCGCAAGGTAATGCCATGTTTTGACAGAAAAATTTAGCCAAATATATTTAATTAATGCTCATGTAAGTAATCAATGTGAACACAGGTATAATATTTATATACAACATGCAGCATATCCCTTATAAGTGTCGGGTTAGTGAAACATAAATCTCTATTTTGGAGGGGTATATCAGATCAGGTGAGCGCTCATTGGGACTAGAAGCTGTAGTGTAGGTCTTATATATCAGTAGTCTCTAAATTGTTTAGTTATGCACAGAAGGGAAGCTTGCAGAACCACTTTCTGTTTGAGTTTGCTTCATGCTGGGTTGCGGAACCAGGAACCTTTCCTCTATCATTTGAATGATTTTGGTGGGTTTTACCGCCCCAAATCTTTTCTTTAATGGAAGAGAATGTATTTGCCGCTTTCTTTGCCATTCCAATCATCTTAGACGTTATTGATACAGAGCTCTCTTCTTTAGTAGAACATGTATTATCCAAAGCAGGTCTCGATGCAGTACTTTCTTCCTGATCTGCAGGAACACTGCTAATTTGATTGCCTACTTTTATCAATCCTTCCCTTGCTTTCTCATAATATCTAAATAAACCGGCAATGGCACTGCGAACCTTACCTCCCAAGCATTTAGCTCCTTCCCAAGCTAGATCTGCACAGGTTATATTCAGGCTAAATCCCAAACTGCGTGTATGTGCATTAAGAATTGTTACATTCACAGTATCCTTTCCGAAACCCTGCTCAATCTCTTCTTCAGATTCTATCTCTCCTGTGTAAACACACAGCAGAAGCTCAGTGTTTCCTGGAGAATCGCTGAGCTCTACAGAAACCATAACTTTACCGTTTTTATCTTCAGTTTTGACCTCAACAAATTTCTGCGGAAAAATACCAAGATGAAATGGAAATGCCGTGAGCACTCTTTTGGATTGAGAACACGATTTTGCCTTATGAGTTTTGTACCAGCTGAAGATACTGTATCCCTGCCTTAATCCTGAACGCCAGTTACCCAGGGGCTCAGCACAAAACAAATTGGTCATCAGATCAATCAGAGGTGCTGAAGAAGGTACGGCAGGTATGATCCCATTGTCTGTACTAGGCACATTCCCTAATAATAATGTGTATGCTACATATATCCCAAAGCATTCTTCTACAGCTGAATTTGAGGACAGAGGCTTTGGGTTCTTACTGTGCTGATCTAATACATTGCGAATAAACGTTGCGGTAGATTTTTCATACTTCATATTTCCTAAATCCACATTACACCACGCTTTTTGAAAATTCCTATTGACATTTTTATCAATCTTATAGCATCTTTTTGCATTTACATCACTTATACATTTTCCAGACCTCAGTGGCACTATGATTGTTTGTTTTGGAATCTTTAAGTATAGCCCCACACCATCTTTAGCCAAAATCCAATCAGTCAATATAATGTCCAGGGAACCATCAAGCTCTGCGGTTAGTTCTAGTACCTCCTTATCACCATAAATAGACACAAGGGTTTCTATTAGAATTCTAAAGACCCCATCAAGCAAGAATGCAACACCTCCGGCCTTCACATTTTCTCCTTCGGCATCTACTGCTTCATTGAAGAACATCACTATTCTTGAGATATCCTTATTAGGTGTGTTGACGTATTTGCTAGTCATGTTACCAGATCTTTCGTGAAATTCTTCATTTGCACGGCCAGATGATGGCATACAATCTTTAGGCATATTTCCTAGCTTGGTAAGCCATCTACATATTGACTCAGTCTCCAAATCCTTATACAGTGTCATACCTTTGTAATTAACTTTCGTTTTGGTGATTTTTGGTCTAAATATATTTTTCTCTAAGTTGATAAGTACCTTGATATCCTTATCTATCCGAACATTCATAAAGCCGGTTATACCTCCTTTCATTTCTACTTCAATGGGATCGCAGGTAAATCCAATGAGCTTTGCGGGCGCTTCTAAGGCTAATTCCAATTGCACATGTTTCCTATCTGTTGATGTCAGCTTAATGGATGTATAAAGTGTTTTAGATTCTTTTAAGGATCCACCAGATACCATTTTAGAATTCTCAAAAGTATCTGAGGTGTTTGATTTACTCTCGGCGAAAAAGTAGCTCTGGATCCATTCTAGTAATGCACCCATTGGGCTACTTGATTCTGGATTATCACCAAAAACCAGCTTCATATCTTTTTCCAAACTGATAATGTTCTTACATCTGTACGATGTTATGAGAATGGCAATCTCCTCTATTGTTGCACAGTGCATTGCAAAGTTTCGTAGATAAATCTGATGGCTTGATGGCTTGCGTTTTTCTCCAAAATTATCTTGATCTAATTTTGTATTTTGTACTACCAAATTCATAGTAAAATTTGGATCCATCTTCATCTCACTAATAGATACCTTAGGTCTTTTAACGTTAAAAAGCTTCATGAAGGATATAGTATCGTTGTTAGTAGCCATAGGAGTCCTGGTACCTTCTCTGTTTAGCGCTCTCCTTTCCAGAAATTGGTATATATCTTCGGTGAGTGAATGATCAGGTATTGCTTGCAAATAACTCTGCCTGAGGTTTAGTATCCACTTGGCTCTTTCGAGCCTAAAAACAAATTCTTCGCCAAACATCATAGAATCAACATGCTTTTCCTTCTTATATCTTATATTTACCAAGGCTCTCACATTTCTGCCTGAAGGAGAAATCTTGGCTTCAAAAACCCTTGAATAGATTTCTAGTGTAGGTAAGGGGAGCAATATATTTGTGGGTAGCAGATGATCTTCTAAAACAATTTCAAAGCCGTCACTGGTGTTTTTAATCGATACAATAGACGAAAAATTAGAAAGCGGATTAAAGTTGCTATTTGAGGTATACGACGGTTTATATTGCCCCACAATCATATTTCCAATCATAAGATGTAGAGTTTTGGGGAATATAGAGAGTGGATTAGGGGGTGGCATGAAGGATAAAACCATAGCTGTGTTAGAGATGGAGCTCAATCCATGTTGCCTTTGATATCCCTGTGCACTACTGGCCCTACAGATTTCCCTTCCATCTGCAACTATTTTGATGCAGAACTCCTTAGCTATGTCTAATTCAAAACTTTTTCCAAAAATCATTTTCAAGCTCTCCAACGATAACCCGATGATTGCTTCTATCTTGCACTCACCAGTTGTTACATACCAGGACTCAATCATATTGGTAAATGACCGTCCTGTGTTGTTTTGTCCCACTATATATGTGTAGTCGTCAGGACTCGCCTTGCAGGTTTTCGCATATGCTAGTTTAAACAATTCAGCTTCCTTAGGCTTCGCTCCGTGTATATCAAACGGCAATTCAATATCATATATGGTCCAAACAACGAGCTCGCTGTATCCAACTGAAATTAATTTCTCCCAAAATAGAGGTGTAGTGTTCATTTCTATTCTTAAAGTGTCAAAAGAATTTATCTGGTCGAAGACGCCCTTTGTGACAACAACAGTGGGTATAATAATCTCACCACAGTTAGAGAATACCCTGAAGGTTTTCTGAGATATTGAAAGCCAATCAGGAAGCTTAAAATTTTGCATTCTCAAGTGCAGTTCGACCTTGCTACTTGCTACATAAACCTTTCGAATCTCGGGCATGAAAGATTTGGATGCTGTGCTGGGTATAGAGAAATGGATATTTCTATCTAAATTGTACACAAGAGGTAGTAAAAGAAATCTGATCCTTATATTGGCCTTAATGTTTAGTACAACCTCCTTTTTTTGAAGAGCTTTAACTAGCAAAGGAAGGTCCACGTACTGTATTTTTAGATTTTCTATGTAGTCTATGTCTTCATTCTTATTGTACCTAAAATTGTCTACATCAACCTTTAAGCATTTCGTAAGCACACTCATGTTTTCGCATAGCAAAGTTAAACTTATATTCCTTCCTGATACTTGTAATGGACTCTTATGGCCGCAGCTGACATGTACGCGTACTATGTTCCCATTATCCGAGTTGTATATCACTTCCCTAATACAGTCACTAGGTATCTCAAACTTCAGATATGAAATCAACAGCAATGTAATTCTAAATAACACAGTAAGACCAAGGACTGTAAATCCCAGTTTCAAAATATTTCTTTTCCTAAATCTCTTCTCATTACAACAAACAAAGACATTAGGTGTATTCTTAATCATTGCCCCTTGGGTTATTAAACAATATAAACAGAAATCAATTTACACATCAAAGTCCATATACATCAAAATAGTTATGACAATTTTATATTATACTGCATAAACAAACACAGATGCAAAACTGTTTGTGTACATGATCAAGGAAAGAGATCTACCTTTAAGTAGATAATAGCCGAGTAAAGCGAACTCTATGTGCAACAGTAAGAACACCTGAATATGAAGCAACTCGGAATCCATATAGATCAGAAATGGTTTAGACTTATGCCGGAGTAAGGAAGATATTGTGTCAATATATTTTCTTGCAATAGGAATGAGCTTTGGTGAAATGGCTGCCTTTAGTGTGCTAGACTGTCATTAGGAAGCTAAAAGATTCCTTTGATTTAATATAAGGAGTCTTGGGCACACATAAATATCAGGTATATATGTGATCTTAGAGCTTGTATAGAGCTCAATTTTATTCCTATGCCTATATCACAGGCTTCTATCTTAGTAAATAGAATAAAATTATAAATTAACACCATATATCACTATATAATTTGCAATCATCTAGGGTTTATTTCATCTAAATAGATAAAGTATAATGACAAGAATACTCACGATATTACACCACTATCTCCTTTTTTACAGTTTACTTGTCTTTTAAATATGACTCTACGCTATTTTGCGATTATACCACAATTTACAGGTAGCATACTACACCTCTTCCTAAAGATGTTTTATACGCTTGCAGTATCATGCGGTGTTATAGATAGACCATGTAATGTACAAGGGACATAATACTGTTTAGATACAAGCACTCTTTGTGATATACAACAAAGAAATCATCATTGGCCTTGTTTGTGAGTTTTAGATCAGTCCAAAACATCAACAAACAAAAACATGGTGTCTGTTGTATTTGGTCTATAGGAGTGTTGTAATTTTGCATTCCTCTAGGCTTGTATACCATCTCAACAGGTCTTTCCTGGATCATTGCTTCACAAACAAACTTATTATAAGCTTTACTTTGCAAATAATCATGATTCTACAGAACCACAACTTCTAGTTAATCAGTTTCGCTTCGCCTTTATATTCTATATGCCATAGACTCTGATTCATAAGTCAGAAAGAGATGCAAAATCCTTACAACTGATGTTCTAAAGAGGATGTCGAGAGATATGCTTCAATACAGCGCTCCGATATGCTCTGATACGATGCTCTTATATGCTAATGAAAGCTAATTGATAGCAATTATTGAAGGAAGATCGATGACTTTTCACAAAGTATCATACTGTAGAAATATACAAGCAAACATTACCCACTGGGCTTCAGCGTTTACATTATGTATAGCAGAAATTTAGCAATACTAGATGATGCTACAGGGATCCCTTTAGACATTGCCGAGGCAACATTGATGTTATTTATTGCCAAATAGACAAACCACATGAAAAAAAAAACTTATAGAGAAAAAGCCCAAAACCGATGCACATAGAGTTAAGCTGTGAGATAGCGAGAAGCTTATCCAATGAATTTTGTTGATTGATTGAAGAAATGAAAGGCTGAGCTAAAGTTAAAAAGTATACATCTAGTGAGTAAAACCAGAGATTTCTCAACAAACATACATAATTAGTGCTGGCTAAGCGCAGAGATATTTATAAGCGAGAAATTTATTCAACCAATCAATAAAATATGCTATACATTGTAATAAAATAAACTATTATGATTTAATAGAATAGCAAAACGTACTAAATAAACTTTTCGATCTATATTAAAGAGCCTTCACAATCATAAACAGCTTAACCCTATAATAATGCGCATCGGCTCTGGTGAGTTTATCCAATAAATTATCATAATAGTTGTCAAGGTTACATGTTGAGATCATATAGATCCTTAAAATCTAAAGCAAGTAAATTTAATAAAGATTTTTATTTTGTGCCTTTGTTCTCTGCGACTTCAATAACCTGATAGTTTAGCACTTCTTGTGGTTGTGAGTGTTTGGCAGAAGATTTCTTTGATGATTTGTGAAGAGTGATAAGCGAGTTAACTCTTTCCGATAAGCCATCAGAAATCAACTTTAGCTTCTTAATCTCTTCTTCCAATTTCTCCTCAAATTCTGCTGGTGTTTTACTAACCTTCATGTTTGTGTTTAGTGGTTTCAGAAGGACATCAGGTATTGGTGTCTGATAAGTTGACGGAGGCGAAAACGTTGACGCGCTTTTTTTGCTATCCTGCTTTTTGCCAATTTTATGGGTAGTAATGGCTATCGCAGCTACCTCATCGTTCTTTTTCTTTGTATCAGCTTCTTTAGCATTTTCGTTCTCGATTGATTCCTGCTTTTTAGTCGAGAACAAACTGCCAAGAGCAAAGGATACACCTTTAGAATCGCTCTCCTCTTCCTAGCTATCGTGAACCTTCTTGATTATCCGTATTCCCTTTGGCTTCTTAGATATAATGTGATCTCTTCCAAAGGTTATAGCAATGAAGAATAAAATAAGTTTAAGCGAGAGATTCATTGTTTACTGTACATTTTTTCCTTATATACATTACCTAAAACAGTTTTATCGCCGTTTTACTTATTTGCACAATACTGTGATTGAATCAGCGTGCGTGATAGAGATGTAGGATAAAAAATGCAGAAGTAAAATCGGATAGGTTCTGCAGATACGTTATTCAACTATATCTATGATATCTATAAACTAACAAAACACATTAATATGCAGCTCTTATATGCGGTGAAAATAACTATGATGTTTGACGCAACATAAACACGATGGCACATATTTTCACACAACGTTGGGCAGCAGAAATATCCTAAATGGTAGAATTTTAGCAATATTAGAAGGCTGTATAGATAACAAAATCCTTCCAAAAATATTGCAAATGAGGCATTTGGTATGTCTCGCCTTGTTGATGCAGCAAACAAGTTTCTTACCTTGGAAAACATAAAAGACTAAGATTCATGCTAATATACACATTCTGTACATAATAAACAGTGGTTGTGAGGTGTATGTGACCTTGACCATCCATATGCAGCTAATAAATATGCATGGCCAGACTTTTTGCCTGGATGCGATCATCTATGCATAGCGATTCTAAATAACTTTCTATATTTGGGCTATTCCATTTGACACAGGGCGCCTACTAAGCGTGTATCTCCACTTTTAATAGTGGGCCTAATCTAACAATAACACACTTCTGACTGGTAAGTTTATTAGCTCTCAGATAGCCACTCACTAGTTTACACACGGGATTCCACTATCCCATAACATTAATATGTTTATTGCTTCTTTATGCACGTTAAAGCATAGAATACACAAGCACCACCCAGGGCAAGTGCAATAGCAAACGGGCTACATACAAATATATAGCATGCCTTAAGCAAAAGTCTAAGGTAACCATACATAACCAACAAATACAATTTGTTTGTTACTTGAAACTTATTTATGCATTTAAATGCAGAAATCAAGCTCCTCTCTGTTCCCAAGCCATTTTTGTACATGCATGCCAAGGAATATAATCCTTCGTTGCTGTTAGCAAGCGATGCAGCCAGGTACAAGCCAAAGGCATCCTTGTAAGATTGCTCTACGCCATTGCCGTAGTAGTAGCAGTCCCCAATACGAGACAAGTAGCTAGTATCTCCTAAGTGAAGTAAGCGCATGTAGAGCCTATACTGATAAGTGCCCTGATTCTCAAGGAGATTGTGGTTGTCCATAAGATACAGTGCATTTCTCATACTCACCAAAGAGCCAAGCTCCCCTGCCAATAAAAGAGCTAACAAAGATGGCTTGTACTTCTTCTCCCGAAAATGCTTTTCTGCATTTTCCTGAAGTTCACTCACTAAATCCGTGTACTCCAGAATAGGCAAAAATCTGTTGTTTGCTAAGTTCCAGGATCCCTTTCTAAAATATATCTCACCGTCTCTAAAAACTGCAGGAAGGTATCCATTTTTAACTCCCTTGTAGAGGTATGGCATACCATATTTCTCCATTTTCAGGTAATCCTTGTACGTAAGGTATATGTTGTAGTCTGCTTCCAAAACACTAAAGCCTTTACTAGCCATCTCAAAGCAAGTCTTAGCACTCAAATGGTCAGAATATTCATCCGAGAGCAGAATCTTACCCACTCCGTTGTAAGACAGTGGATCTCCCTTGGCTTTCCCTTTCCAGTAATAGTCCATAGCTGTGTCTATGGACGGGGATCCATTCAGTCCATAGAAAAAGATGTCTCCTAGGTATCCTAGCGCTTTTCCATTTCCCTTTTTCCCCAAAAACCTCAAGGTTTCGATATAATCAATCGCTGAGATTTTTTTCCCATCCAATAAAATAAAAAATATCTTCACGGCTTTCTTATCTCCATTGTAAATTAGATTGACTACATGATGTATATCCCTCAAATAAGGCTCTGTCGCATCAATATCCTCAAAAGAGCTCTTCGCTCCAAATGCATACGAGTTCTCATAGTATTTCTGGGATACGTTCTTAACAATCGGGTATATCATCTTTGCTATCTTCTTCTGCTCATCGAAAGCTGATAGTTGCATTCCCACATTAAACGCATAGGCTATTTTGAAGGCATCGCGGTAGTTAGAACTTGCAATCAAGTCCAAAAACGCTCCTTTGGTATCGTTCAAAAAAACCTTTTTCACAAAAAAACTATAGAAATAATCTTCAGGTGCCGAAATGTTATTCAAGTTGTCTATAGCCTTGTCTATGTTATTCTCCTCGAAAATAATATTGCGTAGAGTTGATGCTGCCATTATTGCTCCAATTGACAAAAACATCATACCCCTGGTTTGTTGCTAATTTTTAAGCCTACCTTTCCTCTTAATAGACTTTGAATGTGAAGAGGAAGGTCATACTGTTTCCAAAGAAATAGACAAAACCCGAAACACCTTTTAGGTTCTCTATCTTAAAAAGTATATGCGCTGTACCCATAAATTGCTTTCTTTTTACGATAACTGGAATATATTTGCTGTTGGTGCGATTTGTATATACTGAGCAGTACACATCTAGCAAAAACACTTGATTAAAGCTGTCATAGTGCAGGAGTCACACTATCTGTATTCAAGGTTTCTCCATGCATTTCACTTCTTGAATTTCTTGGTATAAAAATAGAAAATTTTTTACCCCTTGTCTTATTAATCTTGAATTGCGATAGTTCGCTGTTCTCGTTCCTATAAGATATACCAAGGTACACTTACCTATATGGAGGTGATACAACATTTTAATGTCAAGTCTCTGTTTATTTATACGGTTGTCCTATTACCTGTTTTTTACTCTCGTTTGTTAAGAGATGATGCTGATAAAAAGGATTGGCTCTGCAGCTATCCAAGGTTGTACCATGGTTTTCATGCTGAACGGTTACCCTGCCAGATTCTTGAACATAGACCTCCAATAACTTCAGGTAGGATTTGGATCATGGATGTGTTTTGACCCGTATGCTAAACAACTTTTTTCTCTCCTTGGCACTTTGCCAGAAATTACTACCTTGTTTGTGCAGGATAAATTCCTAAGGTAGAATACATAGCGTAAAGTGGCGATAGATAGGTTCATGTTTCTAGCCACCTCTTCCTATGAGCATATTTTTAAGCTTGAGATTAATCATGAGAAAATTTTTTGTAATTGGAGAAAGATTTAATGTATGTAGCTAGCTTTATTGCTTTGCTTTAGTCCACTTATGTATTTTGCTCATACACTGCTTTCAATAAGTCAAGATTATCAAAATATAGCAAGCTTAAGCTTAGATAAATGAATCTTTGAACTTCGGGAACTTATATTTGAGCGAAAGCTTTTCCTCACCGTACACTATCCCCCTTATAGCAGTCTTCAGGTTATTCTCTATAACGTTATATTTGTCAAGTATAATTTCGTTTGTGTAGTTTGCAAGAGCTCTGCGCTTGTCATAGATATGAAAATTCTTAGAGTTAAATATGAGATATTCCAAGAAGTCCTCCATATGAAGCATAAGGTCAGGAAGCTCTGATAGGATATGCGAAATCTCCTCCCTAACATACTTAAGTATACTCTCGGTTTTTTTGAACCACTCTGCGTCATTGTGGTCTAAGTTCATTCCGTGTAATTTGTTGGCATCCTCTGTTGCCTTATGCATCATCATATAATAGTACATCTCAACGTTATTGTCCAGTATCTCGATGTTGAGATCGTTAAGCAGTGTTATAGCCTTGTCAATGTCTCCATTCTCGATCGATTTTCTTATCATCGTTCTCTTTCTCAGGAAGGACGTATATTTGAAAGGCAAATTTACCTCTAAAGCGTACTCTGCAGCAATATCCCCCAGCCCTTCATGCACCATGTAATCTAGGAGCATTTGATTCTGTTCGTGCTGTGGCAGTATGGCTAAATTTGCCCAGTCTTCAGATTCCATGCCTGTAGTTATATTAGTCTTATTGTTTGTTACCATTCAAGGGCCTATTATTCCCAATATTAGTTTAGTGAGGTTCAATAAACAAAAAGTATGTCATGTATTTAACCAAACTCTGCGGTATGTAACATTATATGTATTCACATAATCTCCGTCATATGGTTACATAGCACACTGATATCTATTGATTGTCACAAGACGGAAGAATCAGCCTAATCGCAGGCATATGATTTAAATCAAAGAAAAATGATATACACAGACCTCATGAGTATATATGACCCGAGGCAAAGAGAAACAAGTTTGCGAATTGTACAAAAAGTAGATAAACTTGGTCAAAAATAAACAGCTTATACAGACCTAATGAGTAAGAAGATATAATCGTTTAATTAGATACCTCTGGCTTAGTAATGCCATAGAAGGCCTTCTTTTCCTCTGAGGTCTGGAATCTGCCGTGTCCCATCTTGGAAGATGTATCAATAAACTTGATATCAACCTTCGGAGCCGGCTTGCGCCTGACCAATGACTTTCTTAGGGTAACTACCCTCTTCTTAGGCCCTACAATGGCTCCCTTCACCATAACAAAATCATTCTTAATCATTCCATATTTGTGTATTCCACCCATTGGTGTTATAAACTTCTCAGTCAAATCAAATTCAGTGCTAATTTTCTCATTACCGTTACCAAACATGTAAATCCTCTTTCCAACCTCGGTTCTCCTATGGAAACCCATTTGACCTGCCCTAGCAACAGTCCACATGACTCGGCTTGGATGCCATGCTCCAATACAAGCCACCTTTCGGATACCCTTTCTACTCTTCCTAGGCTGTATTCTCACACCAAATCTCTTCACGCATCCAGTAAACCCATGTCCCTTCGTCACACCAATAGTATCAACGATCTCGTCCTTTCCAAATACCTCGCTGATCCTAATTTCCTTTCCTAGTTTCTCAAGAGCCCAGTTGATCTTATCTTCAATCAATCCTCCATTAATCTGCATTTCAGCAACGTGTGGCTTCTTCTGATTGATAGCTGAAATCATATGAGCTTGTGTGTGAACAAGTGCTCTGATAACAACACCGTCTCTCTTCATTTTTTCCATAATCTCGTTCTTTCTCCTCGTCGCTAAGCTTCTTCCTAGTGTCAACACACTTGTCCTCGCGCCACCAGCCCTTGGCATTGATCCTCTTGACTAGCATAGGAGAAATCTCATCTGCTTCAATTATACCACATGCCCTGAGACCATTAACCGTATTCTTATACGCCTTAAATCCGTACAGAACCATAGGTGGTGCCTCAATAAGTGTTACTGCCTCCAAAACTTCTTTGCTAAGAGTCTTGTTCTTATAGTGCTCTTCTTTGGCAATGACAATATGTGTCATACCTGCCTTGTACCCCATGAACCCAGTCAGGTGGACTGGTGAAGATGCATTGTCCTTTGGGAAGGCCCTAATTGATGGCCTTATCTGCTTAGATCTTTTTCTGGGGCAAAATGCGAGTGAACCGTGTCTTGGCGCTTCAAATTTTCTACAGCTCATATCCTGGGGCTAAAAATTTTCGTAACGAGATACGGTTGGTATAGAGTCCTGGTTTATGTCTGGTGGAATTGAAAAGATAGCCTTCATGTCTGCAGCAACTTCCACGTGAACAGCAGCTGATGAAAAACTAATTTTACCTGAGATATACAATAAACTTCTGATGATTTGAAACCACAGCTTTTAGAACACCAAATCCTCCTAAACTACTAGTATAATTGAAATGATACGCATATGGCGTAGGACTGGTTAAGTATAGCGTTGATCTACTAACCAAATCAATATCCCAGTGGTGAAATATTTGCTGCAACTTTTACTCAAAATCATTGGTGCTAAGAAAAGAGTAGAATTTGTGTTATTGCTTCTTATCTGCTTTAAGGATGTTATTAAGTAAATACGCCTCAAAAAAGGATGCATTTTGATCATATAGACTGAAGGATTCGGCAATTGACTGTAAACTTCCAAGTTCCACAAAGTGTAGATAGTTTACATGGCAGTATGCAATATACTTTGACCCGTAAACCTTTGTATTTAAATCGTTTATCGTTTCAATTTTGGCGTAAAACAACTTTCCCAGATTGTGGAAAATGTTGGATGTCTCGTTTCTTGTAGTGTATTGTGCAAAAGGAATTACATGCAGGTTCCCATTTATTTTCTCAATATCGATCTCAGGCATAGAACATAGCCACTCTTTTTGTCCAAGATTGATTTCCAAAGGACTAGAGTTTGTGGATGTTTTGGTATATTCAAATGCTTTGCATGTATCATTATGCAACATGTTTACATTGCTGAGCTTATGATTGTTGTCTTTAACCAGTAAATTGTTGCCCATGCTTTCCATTCCATCTCTGTACCTTCTGGAAAATATCTTCTTGATGTTAGCTTTAGTTATTAGATTAAAGTTTACAAGAATTGAATTCTCAATCATCCTATTGATATACTTGAGCGTTCGTGTTTCTATTATTACATTCCTCATGTTACGCATTTGCTTTATGTGCTTCTTTACGTATTCCATGGAGTCTATGTCCGTTAAACAAACACTTTTTCGGTTTAGCAGAGTGTTTTTGTAGATTGAAATATCTTCAAAGTACTCAGCTACTAAACCAAGCTTTTCCAAAAGTTTCATAATTGTATATGTTTTGCCGGTTCCTGAAGGCCCAAATACAATCACTATGCTATTATTTACCTGCAATAAAGCATCTAAAAGCTCCTGCTGTTTCTTTTTTGCAACAGGATCCATTCGGGGCACCAGTCTCAACTTATATCTCTAAAGTTAAAAGAATGGCAATCAATATTTAGAAAATTATAAATGTTTTCTCCTCAGAGTTGATGTACGTAATACAGGATATGTTATTAGGGTCAAGCGGCAATATTAGTGTTACAGGCTATGTTATTAGGCTAAGGTTTGAGAGTAGACTATTGAAAGTAGCTATATATATGGAGAAGAAATGCTTTGTGAGGATAGTTTAATTCAATATATTTGGTGTTATAGCAAGAAATCAGACCAGCTTTCTGGTATTTCAATATCACAAGTATCAGATGCGCTTAAAGACGTTGGAGTTTTCTGGAAAAGCATATATGACTCTTCAGATACCTTCTTGAAGCTTTGCTTCCTTTTCATCTTTATATCTCTAGGAACAATTTCACCATCAAAATAGTCTTTTATACTCCTAAACATTCGACAGCAAAGCCCAACCACCTCATCATTAATGTTTTGATACCCAACAACGTGGTAGTTTTTCCCATGACAGACAGCAGAATACGTCTTCTTAATTAAGACTTCTGAGCTATGCAGCTCTTTATATACAAGAAAGACTCCTTGCACCCTGGAAGGTGTCCATGCACGGTTGTCTGTCCAACGGCGTATTCTACTCTCCTCCTCGCAGTAAACAAATATGCTGCCACTTCGTATTTTACGACGCTCACTATCGCTAAGTCTTCGTGTTATGCGACCTAACGCTCCTCTGCGTACCGCATCAATTAATATTAAACAATCAGTTTCGGTATGAAAGCATCCATAAAATGTCTCTATTGAACTGAAAATATAGGAATTCATGTTGTGGATAGGTTTATGATCCACTATTTTGTTCAGTTATATCTTAGAATTCCTAATAAAAGTTTAATTTATTAATTAATATTCATTTACAGCCAAATAAACTGCTCTTGCAAATCAAGTTCATTCTACACTTATGTAATTCATGGTGTAGACTAAAAAACCATTATCTCTAGCAAAATTTCTAACACTCCCGTTTAGCTAGCAACAGACATGAGGGTGAGATAAAATCCCTTCTTCGATGCAATCAAATACAGGCTACTGGCATCATTTGTGCCTTTAATATTTACTTCTTGTTAGTTCGACCTCAATGCTTGCATTTTCTAATTACGCCATAGTAAACGGGTGCAATCGGTGGATTGCTGGATCCAATTATGTTCTGTGTCATTTGTTAGGTTCTCTTTTTGATGACTTAAGCACTTAAATTACATGCTTTTCATCTATCATAACACGCTTTTGTAATCTGTGCTTACTGCCACTATATAATAAATGCAAAATACGACTGATGCGATATGATCTCCAATGACAAGATATCACATTTCTAATCTGATCTTTAATCGTCATATCACAATCTTGGTTATTCATTACATTTGATACACCGCTACCTGTACCACGACATTAGACAATCATAACCTTGGGTTCGAGCATTCATGTGCAATATACACGGTCAGGATTGTTTTGGTCAAGCGAGATGAGCTTATAGTTTACTTTTGCGCACTATGCTCTCCAATAAACTTTTAATTGGCCAATATTTCTCACAAAGGCGTGTAAATTTTGGAATTGACATAAAAAACCTTATAGCAAATCTAGGGCCAGAATATCAAACGTGTCAACATAAAAATAGTCTGCAAACATCATCAAGAATCTGTTCTTCGTCACATCAATCAACGAATTCTGTATTATATGTATATAATATTCTGGTTATTAGCAATATTTGCTATAAGATATACTGATGTAGATAGACGAAGATACTATAACGTAGATCCTGTTCCATATAGATGGTGCAAAAAAATATTTGGCATTACAGAATAAAACGGAAGCCACAAAGTAGATCCTGTGCCATATGATGTTGCAGCTAATATTTGGTACTGTCAAGATTAGATTTATTGGCATTTTTAACAGGCATTTATTAGGAAAATTTTTAAGTATATTTCTAGTGGTAACGGTGACCCTAAGATGATCACGGGGGATATATAAAGCTATATGCTGTGCCCAAGATGTTTATGCACCTCTTTGATGCTGTTTTAAAAGTGATCTGTGTGATTAAAAAATAACCATACAAAGCGCCCGTAATAATTTACAAATAAGTGCGTTTCATCGTATCCAATAGATACTACAATCACTCCTTAGCTAAATCGGGTCTTTATACTAAAACATAGGACATTCTGCCCGTTTGTTGCACGTTAGTATTTGCACCTTTGCCTCTACCAGGCAAACCTTTGATAACAGTGCGCATAAGGCCTAAGTTCCAGCGGGAGACGGGTAAAAGTACATTTGTTGCCGTAGCAAAATTTTTTTATTGCATTGCATTCGGTTTCCTGGTCCTCGATATTCATCTTTCTGGTGTTGAGCTTGTAAAAATATTTAACCCTGTCAACTAATCACATCGCTGTGCAACAACAGTTGTATTTCAAGACACAATGTATCATACAAAACAGATGCGCATTCTTACAATCAATATCCTTCACTAAATTAGACATAATTCTAAGCTCCCCAGTCACATTCTCTGCAGGGCATCAAACATCAAAAACGCAGTATAGATGGTAGTATCCCATTTTCTCGAAAATCTCCAGATCACAGAAAGTCACAGCTTTTATCTCACACTTGTGTGTGAACAATTTATCCTGAACTTTATATTTACACTTTAGACCTTCTGAGTCCATCGATACTTCTATATTGCTCGGTGCTTTATTATCGCAATATATAAGATCAAGAAAATGGTCTATAAAATTTATGAAGAGCAGATTGACATCCTTATTGGTAAACTCAGCACATTCCACGGACGCATCACCTTGGTTAGTACGAATGGCATAGTTTATCATTGTGGTGGCAGACATTTCAAACACCTCTGCGAGTGTACGCGCTTTGCAATGTATCTTTATGTCTGCTGGGTGATCCAGAAATCTAATACATGTATCATCCGACATGGGGTAACAAAATTTGTTTGGTGGATCAATCCTAAAAGGTTTTTGTACTTTTGAGAACAATTCTCCCATTAGTATTTGTTAGCCGATTTTGCTCAAATGTTAATGTTTAAGGAACAATTTATAGGGCATGCCCCGCAAAAAATATGCTTCATTCAATGAAATTTATTTAACTAAGCTTCCCGCCAGTCATGGCAAAAAATATGCATTTTTTTCTCCCCACAATGCTTTGGATAGAGAAATATCGTCCTAAGTCCTTTGATGAAATGCTGGGGCAAGCCAGCTTGACATCACGTCTTAGATCTTATACCATAAGCAATATCCCACATCTGATAGTGTATGGACACCCAGGTTATGGAAAGAAGACCATCATACTATCTCTCATAAACCATTTGTACCATGTACAGCCTGTTCTGAAACCAAAAAGTATTGAAGTAAAAGGTACGAAGTCTATAGAAATTTCATATCGGGAATCAGATGAATTAATTGAGATAACTCCGTCAAACTATGACTACCAGGACAAGTTAATTATCCAAGAGGTCATCAAGCAAATGTCCTTGTTCAAGCCTATATTAAGCTTGTTCAAGACAAAAAGCGAGATAAAGTTTATTGTTATTTGTAAGGCAGAATGTCTATCACGTGAGGCTCAGGCGGCCCTTAGAAAGACTATAGAAATGCATTCCACATCCTTCCGAGTTATACTAGTCTGTACCGAACTTAGTAAACTGATCGAACCGATACGAAGTCGATGCCTGTTTTTGAGGGTTCCTAGCTTATCAGATGATGAGATCAAATCTGTGTGTAGTAGAATTCTCAAGTCTGAGTCATTCTCCGTAGACCACAAAGTGCTTTCTGAGATTGTAGCTGAAGCTAATGGAAATATTACGGAAACTTTATCCAAGCTGGAGATGTATTGTTTTAATAACTTGTGCGATACTACAAACAAATCAAAGATCAAGCCTATATTGGACTGGGAAAGCTGTCTGAACAGGATAGTGTATTTGGTGAAATCTAGTGCTAAACCAGAAACAGTTCTGCAAGTTAGAAAGGAGCTGAATAACCTGCTGACCACTAGCATAGCTCCTACCAATATATTGATCAGGCTTTCAAGAGAGCTAAAAAAGAAGGAGGCCGTGCCTTATGCCCTTTTGTATAATGAACGCATAATATGTGGAAGTAAGCCTATATACCACCTAGAAGCATTTGCAATCGCGATGATGTGCCTGTATAATGGAGTAAGCTCAGAATAACTCACTGCAGCACAGAAATAAAGATTTGCTATTGTTTTGTCTTAATTCCAATATATGCTTAGATTTAAGCATGTGAATTGCTAGAAATTGTGCTAGTAAAATGTCAGAGTTTATCCCATTGTGTGAGCTATGATGCATCTTTTTTAATGACAGAGATAAAAACCAAACACTTAGAAAAAATAAACGCAATACATTTGAAATAAAATAAATCATCCTACAGATACACGACATGCCAAAAGGATTTACTTATAACATATTTGCTATACAGTCTTCAAACAAATTCACAACCCTTATACTAATCCATAGACCAACCATTATAGTTGATGTGCGTGGATCGCAACATTGAAATTTACCGTTCATCGTCTTACATGTACGTCTATCAGCTAGAACAAGTATAGCTCTATTCACCTCATTGCCTTTGTAGCAGATAACACAAGTATGACTTTATTCCCTTTAGTGTTCTGTGTAGCAGCTAAAAAGTGGACGCATTCTGCTACAATATATCTGCATGCACCTGAAAATACGAGAAGAAACGGTGAAGAAGCAAGAACTCACAATAATCTAATCTGTTGTATCCTCAGTCGTTACATCAGTGGTTTCAGTAGTACTCTCACTTCTAGCTATCCTAAGCTGTTCGTACAAATTTACAGCCTCAGCCACCGGATCTGCACAAAAGTCACGCTTCAGATCTATTCCCTGGAACGAGTCCGGGGTGATTTGCTGCTTTATAGCATCAAAAGTCTTCTTTCTCAGTATATACTGCTTTATAGAAGTCCTCAGCGCCTTAATCTGATATAAAATATCAAATACCGCGTCATCGCTGATGTATTCTCTTAGTTTGTTTTCGAGATCGACATAACTCATTCTCTCTAGATTACATATTATACCCATGGAGGTAAGTGTCGATACCCCCTTGAGTAGAAGCTCCTTGATGCGATTTTCTATTCCGGACCTCATGATACGTATCTGCTCGTTGTACATGGTGTTTGGATCAATTCCTATGTTCACAAATTGTGGCTGTATTTTCTTTATCCCATCAAGTTTCTGCTCAACAAAAGGATTAGGGCTCGGAGATTCAAAGCACAGAAAGGGGTTTTCATGGCTAAAGTAGTCCAATATAGGCTGATTTTCCTTTTGTTTTTGCATATGGCTAGGGGATAAAAAAAATAATGTTTAGTGGGAAGGCTTCCAAAAATGCTCAGTATCTCAAGTTATGCATCATGAGTAGCACATTCAATAAATTACATTACTTGTTGGGTTCGGCAGCTATATGTATAAAATAATCCGCTTAGGTTGGATTACATTATTCGTTTATCTAAATCTATACTCAAGCAGATTGTGCCAAAAAGCGCTAGTAACTCAGAAATAAAATACTAGCTTGATTAAAAGCTAATGATAATAAATTCAGCTTAGACGGGAAAAATACACAGTGGTACAATGAAGATAGTTGTTCTGCTTATCTGAGGTAACCTACAGATCTCGTAGATACATACAAGCTCAACAATTGGATTATATCTCGACGAGAAAAATCCTCGTTCTTAGTGCGTACTTTCATCCGCACAACTTAGTCATATGCTGCTAATAAGTTTATTGTATCAATGCTTTTTTCGATTACCTAGATCCTAATGCATATCAGTAATAAATGCAATTTGTCTCTTTAAGAGCAATAAGATTACTGAGATATCTGCATCTCCGTTGGCAGTGAGTTTGTGCATGGAACGTACCTTAGTAGGAAACATAACATACTGAAAAAGCCATTAAGGCTTTCAAATTCGGAAATTTCTTCCTTAGTGAAAAGTTCATCATCTTCTGCAGCCCTATAAGTGCTAAAATTGGCTAAATAAGCATTTAGAGTAGCCTTAAATATTAAAACGGCATGCCCTGTGTATATAGCAGGGTAATCACGCAATAACATTTTCCTGGGTAGAGAATACCTAGTTATAGCCTTTATAAGCTCAATATACGCCATTCGTTTCGTAATTCTATCACAAGACCGATTAGACAATGAGTGGAGACTTTTAAGGATATTCTGAGCAACTCCAGTAGAATCACACTTATCAAGACTGACACATGCCTGTTTCTCCAGCTCAAGAAAGACACTAAACGCCTCAGATTTCTGCTCTAAATGATTCTCAGAACAAGGTAACTTATGACTGTGGTTGAGACGATCATAAAGATTCTTTACTAAACTTCCACAATCAGTAGTTGGTATAAATGGTCGTCGCACTCCTTTATATCCCGGTGTTTTGACTGAAGCAAAGTCAGAATTTCTTATAGAGCTAACAAGCTCTCTAATTCTTTCACGTGTTCTGTGAGGAACAGCAAACCTTGCATCGACTTCAATAGAATCGTCTTCAAAATCACTTTTGTCAGTCTCATTTGCGTCACCTCTAAAAGTTTTCGGATTCTCTAGGTTGTTAGCCTCTCTTGACTCGTTTTTAGAAATGCTTCTAGCAGTCTCATTTACGTCACTTCTAGGAGTTTTGAAATTTTCTGGGTTAACATGTTCCGTAGACAAGTTTTTAGAAATGCTTCTAGCAGTCTCATTTGTATCAACATCTGAAAAGTTAGGTAGCTCTGGCAAATCTTCAATTTTTAATCCGCAAGCTTCGAGATAATCTTGCAGCAAGGAGCAAACTAGAAAAACGTACCTATTATCAATTATAGGGCTTGGCGTCAAGAGATTGATATCAATAATGACATAATCAACCTCTCTTTTGAGCAGTGGATCCAACTCTCTAATAGCTGGCTGTATTCTTGCTGGGTTGGTCTCCCAAGTATAGAGAAACATATAATGAAAACCTCGATTAAAAGTTCTCCAAAATAAATTTTGCGTCTCAGTATTATGCTCCATCCTTAGATTTTTGTTGATGTGATTTTGGAAATTTGTTCTCTGTTTATCATCGTCAAGCCATAACAAGTATTTAAGCACCAGAAGTTTGAGTTCTTGGTAGTTTTGGCTTTCAGAGCAAGAAGAATTTGTGTAACGCACCATGTAGGGTTTGGGCCTAGTGCCTGTCATTCCAGAATTCGAATATGACTTCTTAAATGATGAGCCATCATCGTGTTCAGCAGGATGCCTAACCCGTTGTGCTAATCCTGCGATAGATATGATGTAAAAAATCGTTGTTAGATATTCCATATGGGGCCATCAAATTTTTTAATTTATAGTCGTAATTTTTTCGAAAAAACATCTTATTTGACAGTTGCAAGTTATAGCACTAGATTCTTAGGTCAAGCATTGTTGTGTGATACTATTATAACATGATGTGCAATCTGTATGAATGCAAACAAAGAATTTAATTTTAGTTTTTTGATTTATTGATATCAAGTAAGAGCTATAAATAGCATCCCACAATCATGAGTATAGTGTTGAAAGCTAAGGAACACAAAATAATAAAATTCGTTTTATAAACTTGATGGAGTATTATTTTTTATATAGAGAGTTCTCATCATTTTATGTCAAATATCTCAAAGGTTTTGTGACATATCTATCTGTATACGAACATCTACGTTCTAATTAGCTCCTGCAACCTGTTATACTTGCTGTAAAAACGGGTAACTAGTCCATTTCACGTTATAAAACATATGCCATATCTCACCTAATGGCTGCATATACTTATAAGTCTTTTAGTCAATAAATCGTATATCTGCTCTTTTTGCAACTCGGTTTTGGCGTGTATTCTTCTACTGATCACATCTTGATGATAAGAATCCTATTAGTTGGTCTGTAATGTCTCAATGGATTCTTGCAATAATCATTTAATTCACGTAACTTTGTTTAATTTCGGTGTATCCTGCTACCAACAATTCTAAAATAAGCAAATCAATTATACAATCAATAAACCTTATTAAATAAACTTCTCGCTGTTGCACAGCCTAACCTTACTCAACAACATGCTTCGGTTTCAGGATTAAAACGAGCAAATTTTTATCCAATATAATAGTCAAGGACTAAGAGAATGATAGCTAAACTATAGGTCAGAAGCTTAGCTATAAGAGTAAATACAGGTACACGATAGGATGCAGAATCATTAGCAAATTTCCTTTAGATAGCGAACAAGCCGATTTTCGAAAGATGGACTTTATGATGCAAAATTTGATATCGGTTGAATTTCTGCAATAAAAAAAATTTACCGAATGAGCTTCAAGCTATTACTTAATTATAAACATACTGCGTATTGACTAAGCGAGATGTAGCTGGTCCACAAAGCTTGTTTGTGGTACGGCTAGTCTTTTGTATCTTTTGGTTGTTGTCTATAATACGATCTGCTTTTTGTAGGATGAAGCGTAGTGGCCCACTTATAGGTAGATAGTGACGAAAAGAGCACTAGAAACCTTACACATAGAAAAATAGTGACAACAGAGAAAATATAAACCTCACAACATGGCTTCTTTTGTGTACCCTCTGAGTTGTTTCCACTATCATTTATTCGGTTGTATATCAACAAAGTCGTTATAATGCAATTTATTGAATTAGTAGCTTCTGCCAAAAAGTGTGTATCTTTTTGCTGAATGCTCGCATCCTACACAATGCAAACCGGCGCAAGACTTAGATTCAAAAGGCATGCATAGAGTCTTCGCACCCATTGACACAGTTAACCCAGCTGCATCACGTATAGTGCTTCGTTCCTTTATACTATCCTCGCAAGATGATCTTTCACACCAAGGAGCCATGACCAAGTTTTTCGAGTTAATGGCCTCCAAGAATTCATCAAATGTGGCAACAAAAATCGTTCTTCTATCCCTCTCCTCGGCAGCCTTAGTATAAAGATCGTTATGCATTCGAGATATTTCTTCGGTGATCAAACGCGCAATATCCTTTTTCTGCACTTGTTTCTTAGCACCAGTGTCTCGTCTTACTAACTTAAACTCATTATTACTCAGATCCTTGAATCCAGCTTCTAGTCTTAACGGAACACCTCGTATTTCCCAGTGATTAAATTTATACCCTGGACTAAAATTAGCTCTCCTATCCACCTTAACTCTGATCCCTGCATCTTTTAAGACTTTCTCGGTCTCTGATATATAATCATAAAGGGCATTTTCTTCATCTTCTGTAGTAGTAGCTGTAATTCCACATGGCACCATTATCACTTGTATTTGGGATACCTTTGGTGGTATAACAAGACCTTTATCGTCAGAGTGTATCATCACAGCTATACCGATAATTCTTGTAGTGATTCCCCATGAGTTCTGATAAACAAATTGTGAACCTCCATCCTTATTCTCGACACGTATATCAAACATCTTTGAAAAGTTAGTGCCCAAAGAATGTGACGTGGCGGCTTGTATTCCCCTACCTGTTTCAGGGATAAAGCCTTCAATAGACATAGAATACTCAGCTCCACCAAATTTTTCGTTCTCTGATTTTCTTCCTTGTATCACAGGCACGGCCAAAAGATCCTTCAGCAGATCAGTATACAGATTCAGGATGTCTAAAACCTCCTTGTCAGAGTCCTCTTTTGCAAGGTGTGCAGTATGGCCCTCTTGCCACAAGAATTCTCGTGCTCGTATGAAAGGTGTGGTGCTACGAACCTCCCATCTAAGCACATTGCACCACTGATTCATCTTCAAAGGTAAGTCTCTGTGGCTTTTTAGCCATTTGGCAAAGGAAGTATACATTATAGTTTCACTCGTCGGACGAACTGCATAATGTTGATCTAGTTCTGTGTCACCACACTTTGTTATCCAAGCAACCTCTGGTGAAAAGTTCTCAATATGATCTTTCTCAGTTTCAAGCATGGATTTCTGTATTAGAAGAGGAAAGTAGCATTCTTCAACGCCCATCTCCTCTATATTTTGAGTAAATCTTTTCTGTATCTCCTTCCATATAAACATACTGGGAGGTCTCATAATGTAACACCCCTTGATGTCATAGTAATCAATTAACTTTCCCTCCTTGACTACCTGTGTATACCAGTCCGCAAAGTTTTCACTCTTCTTCGCTGTAATACCGAATTTCTGTTTGGTCATTAGGGGTAGTTCATCTGATTCATAAAAATCTTTGCAGAGAGACCTGTGCAGATCAGCAGTATGGCTAAGCCGCATTATACCACAACTTGATTAGTATGATATAAGGCCTGATAAACATGATATTTTAAATAAATTGTTGCCATCATAAAGCATGAGCTTTATTATTTTCATGTCAAACAAAATATATGATCTATCACATACAAGCATTTAATATATATATCTAAAAATTTTGCAGCTAACTTTGGCAACATTTGATATTAATTTAAATAGCTTTGCTTGTGCAATTTGTTGCTTACTCAATTGACTTATTTCAAAACCTATCATCAGGACACATCTTAGTCTTCAGGAATTTGACGTAGTTAGGTGTTCACTTAATTAACTTATTTGAAAACCTATCATCAGGACACGCCTTAATGCTTAGAACCTTCATGCAATTCGACATCTGTGGCAATCTGCTCTCGAAATGTTTATGTCTGCCACAGTTGCTTGTGTACAAAGGTATAGATTTTTTACGCCTTACCTACCAGTATTTTATATTCCTTTCTTCCAACCGTGCTTGTTCCAGTGTTTTGCCCCCTAAACCGTAAAACGCATATAATCTTATTCTTAAGCGTTTGGCAACCTTTCAATGTATTTAAACCACAAATATATTATATGACTCGCCGTAAAGCATCCGATACTACTATAATGGTTATTATGTTGCAAAAACCCGCACATATGTATTCTACTAGCATCCTGCATTTGTGCACTTTGACGGCATTTTTTCTCCCCCTATGCCTAAAATAAAAATCTGTGGAATATCCATAGATTTGCCATATACACCGTATCCTTCTCAAATTGTAGCAATGAATAAAATACTGTCGTGTTTGGCCGAGGGAAGCAGTGGCCTTATCGAAAGTCCTACCGGTACAGGTAAAAGCTTATCCATTATTTGTGCCTCACTTGCATATTTCGAAGCACAGAGACGTGCACTGCCTGAGCATAATGCTAAAAGGTCCAATAAGACCAGTCAAACATCTGAGGAGATTCCAAGAACAAAGATATTGATTTGCTCTCGTACGCACAAACAGTTAGATCAGCTTATAGATCAGCTTAGAAAGACCAAATACAGGCCTAGAATCTCTATACTGGCAAGCAGAGCCCAATACTGTATTAATTCAAAGCTTAACAATGTAAGCGATAAGAATGCAGGGTGCATTGAGCTGATAAAGGCCAGCGCTTGCTCGTATTATACTGGAAGAGAGCGTCTTACAAAACGTATGGGAGACAGAGTGTACGATATCGAGGATCTCAGAAGCGAGGGCAAGAGGTGCTGTGGCTGCCCATATTATGCTTCACGAGCAATGATTGATGAGGCCGACGTTATATTTGCGCCTTATAACTACATTCTGGACACGAAGATTAGGGAAGTTTCAAACATAAATTTAGAGAACACGGTAGTGATAATAGACGAAGCGCATAATATTGATGATGCATGTAGATCTTGTGGCTCTATTGAGCTTAGCTCTAGAACAATTGATATCATACAAAATGAGTTGCTTGGAGCCATCAAGAAGAGCTCTATGTTAGGAGAGATACAGCAAGATTTTATTTCCTTGATGGAGTTTTTCAGGAAAATGAGAGAAAGCGCAGAAAAGCAGAACGTTTTTACAAAGAGCACATATAGGGGAAGTATCAGGATAGTCAAGGGCAAAGATATTATTGGTGAGCTGGAAACTATAGGCATAACAAAGGAGTTTTTGCTGAAGTACAAGAATGCAGTTTACAATACCAGAAAATCTGAGGATACCAAGGATTTTATCAGTCAATCTACGTTTCACACCTTAGAAGGCTTAGACCTAGCATTGTCTGCTATTCATTTTAGCAATTGTGATGCGTATGCCTTTGTACTGGAAAAGCAGAATGATGAGAACTATGGTGGAATATCCAAGGTAATGTATACCTACAATCTCTGGTTACTAGATCCAGCATTCACCTTTGCACCGTTTATAAAGCGTGTCAGAGCACTTGTTCTTCTATCTGGGACATTATCTCCCTTCTCATCATTTACCTCAGAACTAGGCCACACTTTCACCCACTCAATCGTAGCACCTCATGTTCTAACAAATTCACAGGTTTATATTGCAGCTATACGTAGAGGTCATCTAGACATTGACTTAAATGGCACATACTCAAATGTTGAAAGCCACAGTTACTTAGATCAGATTGGTAAGATTATAATTAGTATTTCAGAAAAAGTAAAAGTGGGGGGTGGTACATTAGTTTTTGTGCCAAGTTATGTCTTTCTTGAAAACTTGCAAAGAAGGATGAGCAAGGTGTATGCTTCTAATATGTTTTTAGAGCCCAAATCAGGCCATTTGGGAGATTTTGAAAAAATTATGCAGAAGTATAAGGCCAGGATAGATAGAAAGGAGGGTGCCATACTTCTTTGTGTTTATAGAGGAAAGGCCAGTGAGGGTTTGGATTTTAAAGACTCGTATGCTAGAGCAGTTGTTGCTGTAGGCATTCCTTATCCCAGTATGAAAGATACACAGGTTGAGCTAAAGAAGGAATACAACGATAAGTATAAAAGCTTCAACGGCCGCAAATGGTATGAAACGCAGGCTTTTAGAGCCGTAAATCAGGCCATTGGACGTGCTATCCGGCACAGCAACGACTGGGGCGCTATCTTCTTACTAGACTGCAGATATCATGAGAAAAGAAACCAGACCCAATTGTCTGGATGGGTAGCTGAGAATGTAAAGCTCTACACTAATTTCACTGCTTCTCTTCCAGAGTTTAGTAAATTTGCAGAATCAAAGATTAAAAACATAAAAACATGATTTACTGTCCTAGAGGTACATCTACTGTATAAAGGCAAGATGCGATTGACATATATACCACAGACTCCTGTGTTTACCAAGACAAAAGATGGCCCGCTGGACACTAACTGTTCGTTTGTGTAACACGAGTAAATATGTTTCGTGCATATACTAAGGAGTTGTATACATTATATGTGCCTAGTTCTACATAAATACCATAGATGCATGCCATTGTACTCAAATCAAAAAAGTAAAACTAGACAGAAAACGCGAACTAATAACATAAAGTATATGTACACTTCACGCCTTTACCAACAATAAGGAGATTGAAACAGTTACATTCACCTATCTGTGAACTTCACTAAAATAATGTGATTAGCGCAGGTGAAATAAAGTAAAATTAATCAAAATCATCTGTTAGTCTTTCAAATTAGAAGGGTTTATTTTATCACAATAAATAACATCTTCTATACCTTTCCTCAATAAATTCTAATCATTTTTAATCAAATTGTGCTTCTAAACATTAGGCAACATAATTGTACACTTCACCAAAAGCTAACTGTGTTAAAGTTATGCAATATGAATGCATTTAGTATCGGAAAATTAGATATGTCTAAGAAAGATGAAATAAATAAATTTTGATAAAGGTAAATGCATTCAACAAAGTGCGTCACAAACTTTATACATAATTGTAATTAGCAATTCAAGTTATAGCTTTTCATGTAGTAGCCAGTGAGAAGTCTATCTGTCCCTTATAATCTAATGACAGCGATCGAGTGTACTTTATGCCACATAGCAGCAGCTAAAACTGCTAATAAGTCCGTCTTGTGTTTATTATATCTCACAGGCTACTAGATGTTATTGATTGGACTTCTCTCTGATATACAACTTGGTGTATTTATCGCATCATTATTCATTCTAGAATTATTTTTTCTTCTAGAATTTTCTAGAATTTTTAAACTATATATTGACCCCTTAGACACAGCACCATGTCTGAGAAACACAACGAGGAAACTTACGAATACGATGTTGAAGCGCAGAATCTTATGCAGGTGATTATCAATAGCATGTACTCATCTAAGGATTACTGCATCAGGGAACTGGTGTCGAATGGGTCTGATGCTTGCAATAAGTTAAAGAAAGAGTATGCTGGTCTTTTAGCGCAGAATTGCAAGCTGGAATCTATGGCAGATTTATGTATTGAGATTATTCCTGACAAGGTCAGCAAGACCTTGACTATTAAAGATAAGGGTATTGGTATGACGAAGGATCACTTGAAGCAGTATCTTGGTACTATTGCCAACTCAGGTACCAGAATATTTAAGGAGATGCAGGCTAGCAAGAATGATGCCGAGTCAAAGATTGATATGCCATCACTTACTGGGCAATTTGGACTTGGGTTTTACTCCGCCTTCCTTATCGCTGAAAAGGTTGATGTTATTTCCAAGCATCCCAGTGATGTTCCTTACGTGTGGAGTTCTGAAGGAAAGTCTGGATACACTATTAAGCCATATACTGGAGAAGATTTTGCTCATGGTACACAGCTGATTCTTTATATTAGAGAGGGTGATGAGGAGTTCTTGGAGAGCGATAAGATCACTTTTACGAGGAATACTATGACTATGCCAAAGAGTACGAGAGGTACATGGAGGCAACGAAAAATGAGGCTAGTGATTTAGTAGCTGATGGGCTAGAATAAAGTTTAATGTTGTATATGCTTGTGTTATTTCCATACATAGTATGTGTGTTGTGTTCTTGACACCAAACTGTTCTAGCTGTACCTCATATAAGTGATCATTACGGCTTCTGGTGTCATTTGTAGGGTGGCTTACACTATCTTGTATGGTAGAGTGTTTTTGCTTCTATCACCTCTAAGAAGCAGTTGGTTCATTAAACTTATTGGTAGTTCTTATCACTACTGCCTAGTGTCATCACTTGCATATGAAACTATGGCACCAAATGCAAGGGCTGAATAGTAAGTCAGAGCGCGCTGGAAACAGCAACAACCTTGCGAATGACGCCACTTTGGGCGACAGGATCGAGCAAAAGCCTCAGGTAGAGATGCTAAAGGTGAATAGTGAGGTCCCAGCTCCCCAGAAGAGCTCAGAAGCTTTTAAGTCGGCTCCAGTCTTGGAGATCAAGGATAGACCTCGGATTAAAACAGATACCAACGAGTATACAGTGTCGGACAGTGACCCGGACGAGATCCTGTCACCTTGGGCTATCAGAAACCGCCACACCAAGATCGGCACCATCTTGAGACGATATGCTAGAAAACAGCGGGCTCTTCTTTCCCAAGAAGAGGAAAAGAACAAAAAAATTTGCTACTACGGTGAAGAGGAAGAAGCGGAGAAGAACACTCTAGAGGTAGTGCACCTGGCGAGGGAAGAATTACAACGTGAGTTAGAAGAGCATGGGAACTGTGCGCTAGCTAAAGCGTACGATGTAGAGGATGCAGAGAGATATGAGATCAGGTGGCCTAGCACAAGCTGCTACACGGAGCCTAAACTGCTATACTCGGCATACACTGGACACATACGTCTGGTGAGCAAAGCACAACTAGCAGCCAAGCATCGACTACCACCCTCACCGGTAGCCGAAAGCTGCAGTACGGCTTTGAGAGGCATGGGGAGAGGTGTCAAACGGATTAGAAGAGCCGGAGACCTTTCTGTGAATCCGCATCAGGAGCCTGGTGTGATAAAAATAATCCAAACACCAAGGTACAAGCAAACAGACCTTAGTATGAGCTCTCGAGCACGCACTAGAAGATCGAAGAAGCAGGCCAAAACCAGTCTCAGAGCTAGAGGCTATTAATGCCAAACTCTGCGTGAAGGTAGACAAATTACAAGAGACCCTGGACAATATGCTGTATCAATATACCAGATCGCCTAATCCTGTCCAGATAAAGAAACGGCAGGTACAAGACTGGAGGGTGCAGAAGCAAGGGACAACAGGAGCCAAAAAAGAAGAGGTGACCACAGAGGTCCTGATAGCACAGAGGCGAGAAGAGAGACAGAAGCAGTGACCCGTAGGCATGCGAAGAAAGCGACCAATGAAGTGGCTCCCAAGACTACAGCTGCTCTCTTGGAGAAGGCTATTGTAGGTAAAAAAGCAATCAAGGGTCCAAAAGCCGCTGAAAGGAGAGGGCCAAAAGCAGAAGAGGACGCGTGGCTTACGCCTGCTCCAAGCAAGAAGGAGAAGGAGCAGCAAAAGCTGCGTGCTGCCACACATGCACCCCCTTCCATCAAGAAGACCTCGTCGCGCAAGAGGCAAAAAGATAAGCTTACAGAGGAGCAAATTAAGCTGGTGAGACAGGGGAAGTCCCCATTCACCCTCACCAAGATCAAGCTCCTGAGATTCCTCAATTTCCAAAGGAGCAAACTAGCCGGTATCCGCACGGCTGTTGCTAACATGCCAGGTGTGAAGCGCGGTCATGTTCTAAGCGTAGCCTTCGACAAGGAAGCTAGGCTTGAGATCGTGGCTAACGAGAAAAGCTGCGTCGCCATACTGAATGGTATGAAGAAAATCTGCGGCATTGATTGGGATGCTGAAGCGATGAAAACAGCAGAGGAGAGGACCAGGAGCAACTTGGAGGCCCTTATGGACAGGCACAAGTTCCTAGGGAAGATGAAGTATGACCCTGCTAACAGGGCGTACTGTATCATCAAGAAAGCTAGTACAGAGAAGGAGAGAACATCTATTGATGAGCTCCTCCTCACCAGCGTCTCCCTCGAGGTGGATGAGTCAGGTTGTAAGGAGGTCAAGACCACTACAGCTCAACCATCCGCCTCTACTTAATTTCCCTGACCCGTGGTCTCGAGGAAAACCACCATCGAGGCCGCGACAACGGCAGGGTGGTAATAGGCGACGCAGCTAAAATATTACAAGAACTCGGGCTCGAGAGAAGAGAAGCCGACTGGCTAGCAAGAGAGCACCTGAAGCTTCGAGTGTTTGATATGAATCATCTGAAGAGCTGCACAGTGGCAGAGAAGATCCTAGACGCAATCCCCTCACTTTGCATACAGCGAGTGGCAGTCAAGTCTAAGCGGGCGCATGGTGTTGCCTTCAAGGTACTCTACCTTGACAAGGAACATGCCAGCGTTCTCCCGAGGATAGAGGAGGTCATCAAGAGACTTGGCGGTGATATAAAGAAGAAGGGCAAAATTCCAGAAGCGCACAGTAAGCGAGTTGAAATAGTGAGGAAGAGTCTAACTGCGACCTCACTCAATATCAACAACTATGCGAACAAGAGAGAGCGTTTGGAAGCCTTCCTTAGGGTCAACCGGCCAGAAGTCCTAGGACTGCAGGAGACTTGGGTAACCAGCTCCTACGGTATCAGGATTGATGGCTACTCCTCTATACACGCTAAATCTTCAGAGACATGCCCTGGTCTGGGACTATCCATAAGACGTAACTCTGGCTATGACTTCTGTGAGTACCGGACGTCTGATAGCTTTGCGGCTGGCATCTTATCTGGTAAGAAGCCTTCTGGTGGTGTTCAGAAGATACTCGCCATGAGTATCTATATTGGACATGGAACAGAGGTGAAGAATACTGGTATTAGAAGGATTGCTGAATTTATCCGAGGAGAACTTGATAGGAACAAGTTTGAAGAGATCATAGCTCTGGGTGACTGGAATATGATCCCCGAGGTAGCCATAAAGAAGTTCAGAGAGTATGGTGTAGAGCTCTGCCTAGGGAAGCTTCCCAAAGCAGGCTCTCGAAGAAGTGTAAGGGGAAGAAGTCGAAGATTGATCGACTATGTGGCTAGATGTAGGCTGAGTGAGTCTGAAGAGCGTCAGAACCTCCACGACACTTGGCACCTCAGTGACCACATAGCGGTGTCTCGACAGCTGCTATTGGACAATGTTCTAGCTCCACTGGCGAAGAAAGGGATCGATAGGAAGAAACTTCTTGACTATCAATCCCAAAAGGCACTCTCTGCTGCAATTGAGGTGGACTGGACGTCTAGTGATCTGGACATGGCCTATGCAGCTCTTGAGAAGAGGATATATGAGGCGTTGGAGTCAGAAGGTGCATATCGCACTCTGGAAGACCCCTACGCTAAGTATTGGTCGAAGTCTACCTGCATAGCCTTCAGGAGGCTCAACAGGTATGCCTGCCTGATGGGCAAGCCCGACTTCAGCGTGGCTCGCTATAAGGCCTTGCTTGCTGAAGCCAAAAGGAAGTCCCTCAGTGAGAGGAAGAAGCGGGAAGCTAAGTGGCTCGAGAGATTCACTCGTAGCTACATTGGGAGAGATCCCAAGAAGTATTGGCAGTGGATTAAGCAGAGCTCAGGAAGAGGCAGGCAATCTGGAGGTGTAGGTGCAATAGAGGACCCAAGGAGTGGTGAGCTACTGACTGAGAAAGTAGACATCGGCAAAGTCTTTCTGGATGAGTTTAGCTCAAACGCTAAAGATGCCTCCGGAAGAAGCAAAGATGTCGAATTCTGGAAAGGAAAGCTCAGCCCCTCTAGTCTGCTCGAGGATGAGGTCTATAACGCAGACCTCACATGGGAGGAGATTCGCCTCTCTATCAAGGCTTGTGGTAACGGCAAAGCATCAGGCGACAACGGTATCCCCTCAGAAGTGTATAAAGCTATTGTCATAGATTGGGAATGCAAGAGTGCCTTTGGGAAATGCATCCACGCACTATTCTGCAAAGTGTTCTCTGAAGGTCGAGTCCCTCAGCGATGGAAGGAAGCCAGTGTAGTCCCTGTCCCTAAGAAGGGAGACCTGAAGAAGGTGGACAACTATAGAGGCATTGCCCTCATAGATACACTTGGTAAAGCCTTCAGTAAGCTCATTACCAGAAGAGTGACTGAAGTTGCAGAGAAGCTGCTAATCCCCGAGCAGTGCGGCTTTAGAAGTCTAGAAGAGTGTGTCGCGCATGCAGTGGCACTAAACGAGATTGTGATGAGGAGGAAGCTAAAGGGTCACTCGACCCTCCT
Organism: Epicauta chinensis; assembly: GCA_021725515.1. NCBI lineage: Eukaryota > Metazoa > Arthropoda > Insecta > Coleoptera > Meloidae > Epicauta > Epicauta chinensis. Next base: position 112,414 of record JAEDXX010000171.1, on the reverse strand, counting down.
GGGCTTTATTGATATACGCAAGGCCTATGACAGTGTGCCCCATGAAGCAATGCTGGAGAAGCTCAGAAGCTACGGGTTCAGAGGCCGAATCTTGAGCTACATCACCGACCTATACTGCAATGGGAAGGTCGGAGTCAAAGTTGGAGATGTGCTATCTGAGAAGACAGCATATGAAAGAGGAGTGAAGCAAGGAGACCCGCTATCACCCATTCTCTTCAACCTCTTCATCAACGACATCCTCACGAGGATGGAGGAGGTGACTGTTCCTGGACTCAGAGAGAAGGTGAGTGGCCTGCTCTTCGCTGATGATGCTGTCATTCTTGGTAAAGATATGGAGCAACTGAAGAGAAACTTCAGAGAGATATATGCGTGGTGTGAGACCTGGGGATTGAGCGTTAACAGCGCTAAGTGCGCCATCCTAGAGGTCTCTGACTCCCTACCATCAGCAGGAGTGGTCTCCATAGACCAACACCAGATAGCAGTGGTTGAGAAGTTCACCTACCTTGGCATCACCATGAGTGGTGACCTGGATGTGAATACCCTCACCACCAAGAGAAAGAGAGATGTGGAGCTGGTCTGCTTGCATGCAGCGAGGTTCCTGAAGAACAGAAGAATCCCTATGATTGCGAGAGTGAAGTTTATTAGAGGCGTGGTGTACGGTATAGCTGCCTATGGATCTGAGATATACGGGATGAGAGACTCCCGATGCTCAAAGATCGAGAGGGCAGCTGAGAAAGCAGTAGGCTGGATAGTAGAGACCAGAAACTACTGCCGCAATCGAGTCTATGAAGAGCTAGGCCTGCAGAGACTGAATGCAAGAGCAGCCTGCATGAGAGCTAGGGCCCTGTCCAAGTGGTCCGGCTCTAGGACCACCATCGGTAAGCTCATGAACTCTGAGTTCAAGCACCGAAAGAAGACGTGGGTCACTAACTCTCAAATGTGGATGAAGAGCTTTGCTAGGGATGCAAACCTAGAAAACACAAAGCAGACCGTCCAATCAGTGAGAGATGTAATGAAGGCCAGACAAGCCAGAAGAGATAAGAGCAAGGCGACTAGAGTGGCTAGAGAGCTAGGGGTGGATGGTAGAAATCCTTGGCTAAGATTAGAGCTGCAGCATCCAGAATTGCGAACTGGTGTGATAATGCTGATGAAGATAAGAACAGGTACGTTCAAGTATAGCCACATCCTAGCCAAGCTAGGAAAGCTGCATGAGAGCTACCTGATGAAGTGTATAGCCTGTAAGGATAGGCTTCGAGAATCGCCCACCCACTTTCTCCTCGAATGTAAGGGTGTTTTAAGGGCAAGAAAGGAGCTCGATGAGTTTATCGAGACAAGAATGAGGGTAATTTTAGGACATGATCCCAGGTCCAAGATAACTGGGATCCTCCTCGGAGGAGGAGAGCAACTGACTGATGCTGTCAGATATGAGATAGGAGTTGCTGTTGCAACCTATCTCACTGCTGTTGCTAAATGGAGGGCCATGGAATTATCCAGGCTCCTCACCACATAAGCAACCTCCGTAGTCAATGCACATAAGTGTAGGGCAGGTCATGTGATGGCCAAGAAGTTTATTTGACTAACCAGAAGATATAATATCAATAAATTTATTAAAATAAAAAAAACTTCTCGCTGTCTTACAGCTTAACCATGCGCATCGATTCCGGAACTCTGAACCCCAAATTGTCCCTCACATTACACAACATTCGACGAGGTGCTATTTCTAAGCCTATAATAAGCTCTAGATAGACTTCCGGCAGTTTATGATAAACAAACAATATGCAGTGGCACCACCTGCAAAGCTTCGCTTGACCTTAGCATATTTTGATAATATGTTATAAGGTTATTTGAATGTTATGTACTGCATTGTCCAGAGTTTGAATAGGCTTTTTTGTCATATGATTACCAGAAGAAGTCTACTTTTACTAATATCAGTGGTAGAACCAAAGGCTAGCCTTCGTGTTAACTTCTACTTGCCTTCAAGCAACCATCATTTATGAGTCACACCGCTACATACACTAATGCATGTCTGGACAAATACTTTTCCTATAAATTATTGCAGACAACAAAACCATTCGTGGGGCGGATTGATCAACTCAACGAATAATCCTACATCCTTTGCTATGCCATTCACTACCTGCTCACCCAATGAAATACTGTCGCATAAGAAAAACAAAACTATTAAATAGTTTTCTTCTGTGTCCACTTTTTGCAGCTCCAAAACAGCATTCTTAATGTGATATGAGATCACATGTATGTTGTTCTCACGTACTTTTGAATAACCGTATAGTTCGATAAGCTCTATAATGTCTTCTTCTGAACTGGCATGTGATACTTGAACATCCCTGCAGAGGGTAGTTCTATTTTTGTTTTTATCAGGATTTAAATATCTCATAACGTTAATATTCGCATCATAGACTCTAATAATGACCTCATCTGTATCATTTTTATACGTGGTCTCTTTTCTATCAAACTCAGCTCTCTTGTATTGCTGTAGAATCCTCTCCAGTACTTTGACATTTTTTAAGGTACCATATAGTGAACATTCTATCATTTATAAGGGAAAAAAAATCCCCTGCAATGTCAAGGAGCTCAACATCTGACAAATTATCCTCGAACAGGTCAGAAAACTCTTTGCTGAATCTCACCAAGAAGTTTCTTAGGCTTATACATGCAGCACCTGACCATGTTGTCAATATAAACTATGCAGCCATGTTCCTGAACGTTGGAAAACGTAGAATTTACGACATAACTAATGTATTCGAGGGACTTGGCATGCTGGCAAAGTCTTCTGTTAGCTCTGCTAAGTGGATTGGAGGAGACCTGGAAGATTACATATGCAGGGAAGACGAGTATAAGGAAAACCGAGGAAATCTAAATTTGCAGGAAAAGAGGGAAGATGAAGAATCTAAGCTTGATGCCAGGATTGAGAAGCTCAACCACGAAATAATGATGCTAAGCCAAAATGAAAGAAACTTAGCTAACGCTTATGTTACCTATAATGACTTACAGTCGCTACCTTTACTCAAGGACAAATTAGTCTTTGCTGTTAAAACGCCCTCAAACACTTTATTGGAACTTCCCAACTACGAAAAAGGAAGATACAAACTGCAGCTCAATGCAGACCAAGGTGGTATTGAAGTGTTCTATGTTGGTGAAGAAAAATAAATTATAATTTAACCATTTCTGCATTAGCCTATACAAAACTAAATGAAAAGGGATACGGATAGCGTTCGACAAAAAAGAAAAGCGAAACAGCGATATGGAATATGCCACTAAATTTACTAAGAAAGATGATTCATATTTTAGCGCCAAATATACGCTACTCTTAAGTTCGTTTCCAAAATATTCCTTTTCAGACAACAGAATGTAAGGAGAAAATTCATAATAATGTCACACCAAGTTGTTTTTGTTCAATAATCATATCTACAGCAGAAGGAATTAATAGCTTTACAGCCATGATGTTCTTGCAAACAAACAACATTCTGTATTCCTCACGCTTTCACACAGCACCACTTTACGCCCTGATACAAGGTGAATTTTTATACAAATTTATTACTAAGCATCTTTGCAACGGCTTGTTGTACAGATTGGTATAAAAAGATTCTCATATTGTTACAGCACTATCAGAGAAAATAATTAAAGCTGCAGACATTGTTGAGGCTTACAAAATGTGTATAATACCTTACTACAAAAAATATACAAATACCTACAGCAGCCAGATACATTTATTGACACTTAATCGTTAAAGTCATGAATTGTCCGCCAATTCAACAGTGCATACTAACATCCAGCTCCTCAATAGAGTGGCTGTAGTGTAACCGACTGTAAAATTCAAGAACACAATCTCTATTGCACTGATTATGAAAACAGAAACATAAGGTCGTCTTCTGTAAGCCTTTGCAAGGCGCTGTGGTCATTTTCCACAGCACTATCAAATAACGCTTTCTTCTTTCTCTGTAATGCAAGTATTCTGGACTCAATAGAGTTTTCAATAATAACTCTGTGTATCCTTATAGGCCTATGCTGCCCAATTCGATGTATTCTGTCCATTGCTTGCTCCTCAACCGCAGGGTTCCACCATAAATCCATAAGATATACATTCGTGGCCTCTGTAAGGTTAAGAGCTACACCACCAGCCTTCAAAGATATCAAGAACACTGTTATACCACTATCTCTATTAAACGCGTCAATTGCCGCTTTTCTTTGCGTTATAGGCATTGAGCCGTATATCTTAACACATCTAAAGCCCGCTCTTTCTAGTCTCCATCTCAAAATCTCCAAGAAGGCCACAAACTGGGAAAATATAATAGATTTTGTTCTTTCTGTTCTAGACTTCTGAAGTGTAAGCTCTTGCACAATGTATTCAATCTTTGTTGAGCTTCTCCAATTCTCAGTGTGTATCGGCACGTCGTGATTAATTTCCTCAACTTGGTTCAGATCTATAGTAATCTTGACTTTACATACTGGGCATAAATTACTTTTCTCTAAAAACTTCCTAGCTTCTTCTCTGCAAAATATGTGCTTGCACTTCGAGATTATAGGGTCGTTCGCTTCTTCATTACAGTACCCACATATAGGTACATTGCCAAACAAACCGTCCTCATTTTTGTACACCAAATATGGATGGTTTACAGCTAACCTCATTTTCTGCAGTAGATCGAATATATGTGCATAGTTATTCATAACTTGGCCTTTAATAGCGTAGTCCATGAACCTGCCTTGAGCCTTAGCATATAAGCTAGTATAAAAGTCTAACTCGCTAACACTAAACTGCATTCGGACAACCAAAACAATTTTCGATGGTAGTCCTAATTCCTTTACTATTCCACACTTGGTTCGGCGCAGAATTATCTGTGATGTCACACAATGTAATTTATCAAAAATCTCCTTTCCATTTTCAGTATACCCAAGAAGCTGTATCGGTGTTGAAATCCTCTTGTTCCACCATCTAATGTGGTTGGATGAAAAATGACCACAAGGACAGTATCCCCTACCCTTGTAATCTTCATGTACTTCATTGTACCTAAGCCAGTACATAGACTTGCAGTTGCACTTTTTGCAAAAGTAGTATGCCTGCGGATCCAGCCTCAAAAACTTAACTAATGCAAACAAGTCCCCAATCCTATTCTGCACGGGTGTTCCTGTAAGTCCCAATCTCTTTTTTGCATTTATAGAAGATATTGCCATGTTTGTTGAACATTTGGAGTCCTTGACGCAATGTGCTTCATCAAGCACTAACCTGTAAAACTTAGTCTTATAGAGAAAACCGCATTTTCTTCTGTAATCACTTTCCACCGTTCCGTATGTAGTAAAAATTATTGTATACTTCGCATTGTTAGGCAGAAGAGTGTTATCAAAATCAATTATGCTGGGATGCTCGGCATACCCCATAATGCGGGTCTGGCTATGAAGACCGGAAGCAAAATCGAATTCAGCTTTATATTTCTCCGTCCTACGTGTCTTATCATCCGTGATGCCATCTGTACCAGTTAATATTTTCTCTGCATGCTTTATCTTAGTTCTTCCATGATGAACTAAAATATTGAACATTCCAGGAGCGTGCATGTTTATCTCCGAAATCCATTGGCTCATAGCAATAGCAGGCACAACCACAACCGTGACTTCAATTGTATCTCCGTGTAGTATCAGACCAAGCATCTGCAATGTTTTTCCCATACCCATTTCATCAGCCAGAATCCCACCACTTGTATCCGACTTTTCTTTCTCAATCATCCATCCTATTCCTTTTAGTTGGTAATCCATAAGTTTAGTAATAAGGCCTCTAGGTTGCTCGGCAGATCTATAATTGTTTTCACTAATGCTTCCAAAAATAGTCTCTTCTTGATCTTTGAGTTCTTTATGTGCACTCCAGATTTGCTCATCCTCTTTAGTCCATCTACACACCTTCTTCATCTCTGCTGGAGACGGCTTCCTGTACTCGATTGGTGTAGATAACTGCTCTTTGATGATTTGTATATCTGATCGTGGATCAATTCTATATTCCATCAATTTATCTGATTTCATGGGGAAAATTTATATGATCTACTTTTGTGGGGATCTCATTGCACCAATAGAAATCGGGCTTACGTGAAATAGCATTGCGATATCACATTTAATCATTAAAAACCAATGGAAGCTACTTGTCTACTACTTTAAATAGGTATTGAGAGCACTAATATGGATTAAGTCGTCAAAATAACATAAAGTCGCTGCAACCTACGACGCAGATATCATAAACCAGCTATAATTAACTAGCAAGTTACTGCAAATCTAGATATTGCTAATATGTGTATTTCTATCATTTTTTGAATCCGCCTTCTTGGACCGCGCTATTTATGACCGTTTGATAGGTTCACAAGCATGTATTATATCAGCTTGTAAGTCGATCGTATCACTATACCACAGCACAAGGAATTCAATTTTACCAGAAACTTTTATTATTTCATGCCTCAGTCTCTCCTGCTCATGACAAGCATCTTAGTTAGAACATACATCGTTGTAAACTTATAAATACCAGTACTATAGACGTCTGTATCATTTTGCTGAACACATTTGCTAATGCGTTGAGGAAATACTCGCTATGCACCTTTACAGATTTGCTATTTGCCCTTAATGTCGAGTAAAATTCTAGTTGTTGGAGCTGGGGGAATTGGTTGTGAACTTTTGAAACTTCTTTGAGTTACCAACGAGACAGACATAGTAGTTATAGACTACGATACCATTGAAACAACAAACTTGAACAGACAATTTCTGTTTCTCAAAAGTGATACCAAAAAAAGTAAAGCTATAACTGCTAGTAAGGTTTATAAAAGATGCGGGAATATGAACATTGTTGGTATAAACAGCAGCATATACAACTACGGAACATCGTTTTTTGAGCAGTTTGGCGTTGTATATAACTGCTTGGACAACGATAAAGCTAGATCGTATGTTAACAAAATGTGCTGTTATTCTAAAACTGTACTAATTGATGGCGGATCTGCAGGATATTTAGGCCAATCAATGTACATTGACTTCAAAAAAGAATGTTTCGATTGTTTACCGTTCAAATATCCAAAGGAATTCCCGGTTTGTACCATCCACGGAATTCCTACCGAGTTTGAGCACTGCATAGCCTGGGCTATGGAGAATATATTAGATTTGAAGGATGAGCTGGTGGTATACATGAGGCGTCATAAACATGAAAAAAAAATTAGACCATCTTCAGCGCTTCTGTGGTACAAAGGTGTACAGGAAATTGTGGAAGGAGATCGCATTAGAGATTTTGCAAATGATCGACACGCTATAGTTAGGCTTGCCGAAGTTATACTGAAACCTAGCCTGAGCAAAAGTGGTGATTTAGATACTAAGGACTCGCATGTACTAGAGAGAATATATCATCTTGCGGTTTTGCGAGCTAATCGCTATGGTATTCCCAAAATGGACTTGATGACCGTAGAGAGCATTGTGGGCGATATTATTCCATCTGTATGCACCACGAATGCTTGCGTGGCATCATTGATGCTCATATCTCATAAAACTAAAATGAATTATTTTCTGGTTAGGCATCAGAAGGTGGTTACAAAGGCTGAACCATCAGAGAAGAATCCGAAGTGCGTAACCTGCGGTATCCCCATGTATGCGCTTGTTTTGAACCCTAAATGCACTGTACGGGAGCTTATACACTTTCTTGAGAAGTATATTGGTACTGCAATTAGCATATACAGTACTGCAGAACTTCTTTATGATGCTTCCCTATTGAACTGTATTGATGACATACTGCAGGTCGAGGCGAGGACGCTGCTGACTGCTGAAACTACAAATAGGAAGTATAGGCTTTTTATTGAAGATGTGAATGGGAAAGAGATAAAAATGAGATAGAGACTACCTGAAGATGTCATTGCTATGTATTTAGGATTATTGCACCAATCGTGTATAAAATAAAGTCAAGCTGCTGTATGCGACCGCAGCCTTGACCACTTATTTGACTAGATTTATCTTATCAAATTTAGATCTTGTACTACTATGAGATAAATCAGAATGTAGCGCCTGTTGTATCCTATAGGGAAATGTCTAAAGCGATGCAGATTGATGCTGCGAGAACATTTTATATTCTGTTATTATTTTCTATAACGTAATGAGCCCGGGAAATAAATTTATTGTAGACTCTATAATGTAATAAGCGGCTTGGAAATTTTGTGGTTATTGATTGTTTCAAAAGCCAACCAAAATTTCTGATACAAAGGGGGTACGGAGACAAAGCTATAGCTGAAAGCTAAGGTAATTCAGAATATAAATGCGTCTTGTATGTGGCACCGAATTGTGGTTTATTACTTGTAAACACGGACTCAGAGTAAACTCGCATGAAAATACAAGGGTGTCTCATTGCTGATAATCCATCGTCTTATATATTGGATAGCCCAGGCATTCGTTTGCGGTTAATCTCTCCTGATGATCGTAAACTAGTATTTTCTCCATCATATCTAATATGTCATAATACTGCTTTACTTTCGTAGAGTCGACAAGGGAAATTAAATGAACCTTGGGCCTCCCGCCTTCACAAAATTTGGGAGGCGTGAGATCGTACTTCTTAACGTATGCTCTCAAATTTTCTGTTCCTAGTATGTAAGTTATTTTGCCAAATTGATCATTGTTATTTTCACCATAGAAAAATGGGCGTCTCTTGAACACCATCTCAGCTAGAACACACCCGAATGACCATATATCTAAGGAATAATCATAATACGGGTAGTTTAGAAGCAACTCTGGGCTCTTATAGAATCTGCTGGCCACTCTTACGCTGTACTCCTGCTTTGGATGATAAAACTCTGCCAGGCCCCAGTCTATTATTATGAGGCGTTTTGTAACGTGGTTAATAACAATATTTTGTGGCTTGATATCCCTGTGCATTATTCCTTTACTGTGACAGTATTTTAAGGCTTCAAAAAATTTGCTTAGAGTAGCAAATGATGTCAGGGAAATCAATGCTTTCAAATAGAGATATCGTATCTTTGTGTTCAATATACTTAAATATCAGAGAGTAGGTCTCAGATCCTTTGTCATATACAATATCGTGCAGTTTTATGATATTCTTGTGATCAAGATTTTTCAGTATCAATATCTCTCTATTAATCTTCATTTCTTTAACAGGCTTGAGAGATTTTATAACAATCCGATCCTTATTGCACCTTCCCTCAAAGACCTCCGAGTATTTCCCCTTTCCCATGCGCTGGCATATGTAGTAATTCTCTATGTCTCCTAACTCTATCTCATAGTCTTCATACTTGTAGTAAGATGGTGGCTGAGTGCTGTTGTAGTTTGCATTTTCCCTAGATACCGAGACCTTTACCATCGATTTAGAACGGCTAAATAAAAGTTTTTAAGGGTGTGAGACACTGGTTTGGTAGGCCAATATTGATGTATATAGAGGACGCGTTTCAATAATTTCTATATATCACCACAACATGCGGATATTCTTGTAAGCTTTTGGTAGAACATAAGAGCAGAGGGAGATAAGCAGGAAACAGGTGCATTACACAAATCAACGAGAGGTTTGATCGATAGATTTTAGTAGGCTGACTTGATGATTCTGTATTATAAATCAAAATACAGTGTATTGAATACATTAAAGTGATTACATAGATATCATACACTAACTTCGGAGTGTTAAATACTTTAGCTTGCTGGCTGCGGAAGGAATAACTGCCAATATAACTTAACCCGCGATATCCGTAGACATAATGAATTATGTGCAGCTGGAGTAAGCTAAAAGAGGTCAAGGTTTAAGAGGATATTTATCCATGTACGCGCCTTGAACACCACAACTGGCAGATTAGGCTTATAAACTAACCATTTAAGACTCCCCTTCGATTACATAAACCATTCATCATCATAACATAAATCAGCATACCATCTTGTCGAAGATAATTGATACAAAATATATGGCTCGAAGTCGATGCACAGGTCCAAAGTGGGCCATGATACAGCTAAAAAAATACTTTATCACCCGGCATTGATAGCTTCAATAAATGCATCAGCTTTAATCCATAAAATTTATCAATTACTTTTTTATTTGAAATACTGCGTATACTATTTGAGACAATGAATATATAATAACAGAATGTGAAGCATGAGGATTAAATATACGCTATTCGCACACAAAAACAAAACAGTCTTTTTTCACTGGTTGATTATCTATCCCTTAGTTCCTAAGTATTCATATTTGGTAACTATGCCTTCCTTTTCTCCTTATTTTTAGATTCAAATGTTTCGTACATCTAAACAAATATTACATAATTGTATATGTTTAGAAAATCATTGGTTACATAAATACCATAATAAATATCAAATAATGACACCGTTTGTTTCAATGTTTAGCTTATCGATTTTACTTTGGGTTTGCACAGTACCAGCTACCTTCAAAGGCCATTCAAAACCAAACGAAATACAGGATAATCTAGTGCAAAGCACAACCAGTAACCAAAATGAAGCACACGCTGATAAAGCCTCCCAAGATGAGCTAATGAGCTTTAAGCCTGATGATGAGCTAAAAGGTGAAGCACCAAGAGTCAATTCTGCAGATGCAAACGATACCATTAATCCTCGTACACACGGCACGGTGTTTGCTAACAACAAGCGTAAGCTTTATGCTGATCAAGATAAAGTTAGTGGATTGATTGATCTAGAATGTTCAGAAAAAAGATTTCTATCAAAAAAAACTAAGAGCCAGGATAGCAACACTATAAACAAAGCCAAGACAAAAGTAGAAAATGAGAGTGGTGATATGACTCCTAAGAAGCTCATAAACACAAGAACTGACAGTGGTAATTACGTAAATGCGTCAGAAAAATCAAGCAAAAATCCTCCTTCTGCCAATAAAAAGATATCCACTGTCCATGAAATGATAACCGATCCACCAAGTGTGCCCAAGATAAAGCCCGAGAGTTCTATAGACTTTGCAGAAGTTAGCATGGCAGACGCTTCAATTGCAATTTCAGAGCCGAGCTAGGAAGCAGAGCCAATTGCAAGACCGGATGACAGAAGTGAAATTTCTAAGAATACAGAGTCTGTAACACTTTCCTCAGCTTGTGCCGAGCTACAGTTAGAAGATCTATCAAACAAAAAGTACTTTGACTACTTTCTCATATTATCTGATATACTGAACAACGTTGATTACAAAGACATTGTGGATAAAGTTTCCAAAGGATCCATTTTGGACATTATGGAAAAGTTTGAAGTGTATAAAGGATAACTTGGATTAGCCAGCATTAAGAAAAAATTTCGGATCTATAACAAAGAAGATACATTCCACGGCACTGAACTAAGTGCAGAGATAAAATGTGATTTCGTAATTAAGTTTATTGATGAGCATTTCTACTCTGCAGGTAGTGACCTAATGCATCATGTGCCTGTGGACTATGTTGATGCAAATGAGGAACCGCTAGAAGAAAGAATACCTTTTGAGGGTAGTAAAACCGTCATTGACAATGACACCAGCAATTTGAGTAAGGCTAAACTTATTGGTAGCACCAACGGAGATGAAACAACCAACGAATACAAAGCTGATAATGGGAGTGCTAGAAAGAATAAGGTAGAGAGTCAAGACAAGAATGAGGCAACTCAACCTAAGCGCAATAAGGACATTAACGAATTACTATCAAAGTTAAGTGACACGAACTTAAAGCGCATCGTTATCGAAATAAACAAGCGCTGGAAACATCTCTCGAATAAAAAGGCTCTATGTCATAATCCCGGAGATGCATCAACTTTACTAAGTCTACCATTTCCATTTTTTGTTCCAGGAGGTCGTTTCCGTGAAATCTACTATTGGGATACCAATTGGGTTCTCGATGGACTTATTACATGTGGAATGAATGAGTCTGTTACTAATGTGATCAAGAATTTCATATTTCTGATAGAGAATTATGGGTTTATACCGAATGGTGGCAGATCGTACTATTTGAATAGGAGCCAGCCTCCGTATTTCACTATAATGCTAGAGAAAGCTATCGAAGTGAATCCTGAGTTGCTCGAAGATGGTCTCAAGGCAGCCGAGAAGGAGTACGAGTGGTGGATGACAAATAGAAGTGTCACTGTTGTAAGGGGAAGTAGTTACGTGCTCAATATGTATCGAGTATCTGATAGTACGCCTCGGTTAGAGTCTTTTGGGAAAGATTTGGAGATTTACAAGAATGGGTTTGACAAGGAAATGGATAAGTCTGGGATGATGGAAGATACTAATCATAATGTCAATATTGAAGCCAATAAAGATTCCGAAAGTTCTAGTCGTGTAACAAAAAGTATGAACGCATCGTCTATTAAAAATAAATCAGACGAAGAAAAAAATAAGAAGAGAACAGATAGTAAGGAGCGAATAAATAGTAGAGAGAAAACAGACATTGAGGAGACAGCATATAGAAAGAGCAAAAAAAGTGACGAAAATATGGGGTATGGAAGTAGCAAAAGCACCTTAAAGGCTGAAGGGACAGTATATGAAAAATCTGCAGGGGAAAACAGTACTGCAGAAAAACAACAACTTTGCAATGAGATAAGCAGCACCTTGTTTAGCAATATAAAAACAGCAGCAGAATCAGGATGGGATTTTTCGTCCCGATGGCTACTGGATGACTCTGATCTCGGCACCACATCAATCCTAAACCAAATACCAGTTGACCTGAACGCTCTTCTTTGGAAGAATGAGAAAATACTTAGTGCTCTGTATAAGAAAGCGGGCAATGAGGAAAAGTTCAAATATTACCAGCAAAAGGCCGACGAGCGCGAAGGGGCCATAAACGCCATTTTGTGGAACAATGAGAAAGGAGTTTGGATGGACTGGGACTTTAAGGACAAAAAATTCCGTAACCATGTTTTCTATATAAGCAACCTTGCACCGATAATCTATGGGATGAAAAGCCCAGTTTCACCATACGATATTCTTAAGATGTACACGAAAGAACTTTTCTTTTATCCTGGTGGTATCCCAGCAGGAGGTGAGGGTGTTCCAGAGTCTCAGCAGTGGGACTTTCCGAATGCATGGCCCCCTCATCAAGAGATGGTTGCGTCTATGCTGCTTCGAATGGGTGAGCCTGAGCTGTCCCTGGATATTGCTAAGAGATTCTATCAGAGCGTAAAGAGTGGCTACCCTGCGGGCAATTTTTACGAGAAATACGACTGTACAATTGTCGGTGGAATGGGGAATGGTGGTGAGTACGTGACACAAAGTGGCTTTGGTTGGACTAATGGAGTACTTCTGACCTTTGCTTCTATTTTTGGAGACAAGTTGTGTGAAGATAGGATGTCATACGAGACTATACAAAACACTATCGAATCTGGTAATGATAAGGCAGCTGAATAAAGCAAATGAGGAATTTATTTGTAATTGGTGAAATCAAATACATCTTATGTGATAATTGTTTGAGTCATACGTTTAATGCTATCCTGCAAAGGTGTAAAGATAAAACAATCAAAATTACTTAGATCCTAGTTGTCTAACAACTCTAGTCGGATGAGCATTAGCTTTGTAATGATAACTATTAATGGTTCTCATATGTTAGATACGACGGTGATATACATGTTGTAGTAAGGTGTTGCATTATTAGGGATATGATAGCGATATATGGAGTTGATAGCGAGATGTAACGGTGATATATGGGTCTGATAGTGAAATATGACAATATATGTATAATCAAGAAGAAATTAATGCCAATTGTGGTCTCAGAATTAATTCAAGCCATCTAACTCATGAGAACAGTTTATTGCTAATGAATAAAAGGCTAAACAAATAAAGATTTCCTGCCCGATCTCTATCAGACGCTTTGAACACAAATGTACTTTATTCTTACTCTCCATTTCCTAGTAAGACTCGTAACTTCTTGATAGATTCCAATAAATCTACTCCCAGAGAGCCTCGAAAAAGTCATTCTTCCCTTTTCCTGTGTATGCAGAGACCTCCACCGTCTTTACTGAATTATAGAACTCCTCAAAGTGGAGGGACATTGACCTTAATATTGGAGAAAACATGTCCTCCTCAGGCAAATCATTTATAAATGCGTCATAGTCACGTATCCAGCTTTTCAGCTTCCCCGTTCCGGAAAAGTCTATATTATTGAATACACAGAGTGTAGGCGCACTAAATCTACACATGAAAGATGCAGCATACATCATATTAGACATAAATACTGCAGGGCTTTTGGACTCAACGGAGTCAACCAGATAAACCACAACAACTTTTCCAACAGTTCCAAGTGCTTGAACCAGCACTTGACCAGGTGCCGACCAGGTAAATGCCTCAATTTGTCCGAGCGTGTCTACTATAACATACTTTCCTTTTATATTAGCAACTAAGCTGTCTACGTTGAGAAGAAAAAGATTTAGGGCTGTGGATATAGCTCCGTTAGGGCCCAAATTATACTTCTCCATCGTTTCATAGTAATCTATTGTGTCCCTAATATCTACTGTCAAGGGCATTTTGGGATTGTGGACTGCAGGATCTAGGTTTATGGAGTATATGTGCTTGTTGAGTCCTGTCTCTCTATCCATCTCACAAGTGTCCTGTGATATCCATGAATAAAGTCGTTGACAAAAGGTTGTCTTCCCGCTACCAGCCATTACAACAATCAAGAATATCGTTCTATCTTTTTCCATGGGTCCTGGGATAATTTTTTGCTATTACACGAATGGATGCAAATGTATAGAAGGCACTAGTAGGAGGCTTAGCCTAATAAATTTGATAGTATGATAATCATGTAGAAAGCTATTTGTAGAGTGTAGATATACGCTAGGATATAGGGCAGTTAAAACTATGACACGGAATACATATCACCCCGAACAAGACATTGTATATGATATATTTGTATTTCACATCATGTTACTATTGTCGCAGTGACCACGGGTTTATCTATTCATTGAATGATCAACTATCTGGTTACTAACCAATCAGGCTCAAAGAGTGGAGCACTGGCTGAGGGATGGAATGCGTAACTAATAACCATAATTGCGACAACTATATTCTCATATCAAATCAGACAAATAATACATCTAGTGATAAATGTGCATAGGACTAAACTGTGCGCCAGAGAGAAGTATATACAATAAATTATACTGATTAATGCAGAGGGATCAAAGACGGGTATGAGAGAGAGGAAGCTATCCAACAAGCAGTGGAGAAGCCAAGTGAAGCTTGTACTGTGAAGGTACAGACTGAAGTCTGAATGTACACACTTGGCAGAAAAACGAACCAGAAAATAAATTTATTTGCTGATTAATACAGGTCACAAAGTTCCTAACTAAGTTTCAAAATAGTGTTATAAAACTGATGCGCATAGAGTGAGCTGTGTATCGGCGCAAAGTTTATTCATTTGATAAATTTACTAGTAGTAGTTTGAAGCAGCGTTATAAAGCTTTATTTCAAATTGTTTGCATATTAGCTAACTCTATTCTTTCAGATATAGACGTTTGTATAAGGACATGCATACTGCTTCACCATTTGCAACTGGCTGAGTGAAGTATGCCTTGTACGCTCCATACTCTCCAATGGGCTTTCTAATAATCCCAGACACGCCTTTCCTAGTGTAAAGTCGTATGTTCTTGAAGTAATTCACCTCGTTTCTCGTTGAGAACATCTTTCTAATAACTGCATATCTTTTGTGAACCTTCACTGGTCGCCCCACGAGTACTTTTTCATCAAAGATTACCTGATCGTGAATAAATCCGTTTGATGCAGAGCCCAGAAGATTTCCTACTTCATCAAAGATAATTATTCTGTTCAGAAAAACAGAGTATGGACCTATAAAGGAAAGTACACCTGAGCTCGAGCTATCGTATGCTTTAAAAACCAAAGACCTAGTGTTTTTGGTCAACATGAAATTAACTTTGAGTATTCTATGACACAGGTCTACAATATACTTCCTAGCAATTCTATCCTCTAAATTACTGCTGTCTTTTCGACGGCTTTCCCCCTGTGCGTGGATGTCTGTAATACTGCAATTGTTACTCTTCTGTGTTTCATTGCACATGTCATTTCCATAAGTTATTGTGCCCTCTCGTTGCTTCTTTAGGTCATTTACCTGTGATCTACCAGTGCTTTGATTGACTATACCTTCTGGAAATGTTTCATAAGCCTGGAGAGGCTCAGAGGCAGTAAAGTGATAGTTTAGTATTGTTTTCCTTCGCTCAATTCTGTACTCGCTGAAAATCACAGTAATATCTTCCTGAAACGTAAAATAGGCCTCAAAACCATCTTCACGTAACTGTGGTCCTTAATGGGGCTTCTAAGCTCTCTGAGGGCCTTCGCAAGCCGTACATCGGACTCAAAAAATACTAAGCTGGCGTAGTTCTCTGGATATGCTTCGCTTGAAAAGTCAAAAGTCTCAAAATTACGTATTCCCTTATATCCACTATACATCTCAAAATCTTCACGGCTGCAAGAGTCCTGGGTCTCTGAGGATGTGCTAAAAGACATTGCTTCGGAGCTATCATCAGGCTGATCGTGCGAAACATCTTCCGTATTACTTTCTTCCTCAAACACGTATCCATCACACACGTCCATTTTATCGTCAAAGGCTATATGGTCCATTCTGTCACCATGAGTTCTAGAATATGCAAACTTATTATTCTTCATTATAGCCTCATTTGAATCCTTATCTTTCCTATGCAATATATCTCTGTCGTTATCTATCTTATCATTGTGTATTGTACTAATATCGGTGGGCTGAAAAGTATTGTTAGTTGTGTCATTGCTCTGTGAGGCTTCTACAATGTCTTCTGCGCCAAAATTTTCATTGCTCGCATCTATGTCATTCTTATTTGCTTCCTTGTTGTCCCCCTCACCCTCATCAATATACGTTCTTTCCTCATCAACAAGCCTGTCAATATCCTCACCGCTGTATATAACATCACCCGTCTCAGCCTCAACAACTTGACACTCGTATTTCCTATTAAGTATAACAAAGCTAGAAACTAGACCTTTTTTCATATATCCTTCAACAACAATATTCCCTTCAACAAATTGCCACCCAGCAGGAACCATGTATGGCCTAGAGCAAACAGAGCTGTTCTTTACCTTCACAATGCTAAGCGTATCCAGCAAGTGATTCTGATCAACAATCTTCTGCTTAGGAAAATGTCTGGCCACAAACTTTCTAGCCGCTTGCTTATATTTACCATCAAGAATGCAAAAAATAACGGTTGGACAAAACTGCTTAGATATCCAAGTATCTGTAATTTTTTCATCATCAATACAGAAGACTACTGCATCACTCGCCCTGCACAGGTAGCTACTATCAATACTCGGAGTCTCAATGGCGCGGAATAGAAAGCTCGTCCGCGATTTTTCGTGGTAGTGGAGTGGTGAGAGGGTTGTGAGTACGGTAGATGCACTGTTAGGAGTAAGAGAAACGAGAGAGATGACCATATATGATCCATTAGGGTTACTGTATATAGACTTAAGCTCTCTAGCTGCTTGTTTTTGCATCTGGAGCTTTTGCCTCATTCGGCATCTCTTTTCGTAGATTTTCATATAAGGGTGGGAATTATATTCTTGGTTAGATAAGATAGAAAACGTAGTTTGTGCGCTAGGAGGGATAATGTAATGAGGTGTATGCAGTATGTTATCTGTAAACACACACCTTTGTGCAATAGTAATTATCACCTTATTATATTGAAGATAGAATATAAATTTGATATATGAAGGAATATGCCTCACCTGTAATTGCTGTATATCTGTTATAGAGTACGTAATAGTTTTAAGCCATACTGTTATAATGTCTATTATAGCATGTGTTTCCTGTGATTTGTATTTATGTCTCCACATATGTCTTATAGTGTGATCTCTACATATTAAACCTATTGTTCGTATACATTCTGAATCAGGTCCTAGCGTATACCCTCTTATTCTTTTGCGCATCATGTTTCTGCATACGTTCGCCAGCACCTTGTATGTCTTATATCTCCTATCAGTCATATATTGCATGTATTTACATTCATATCTCTTCTATGTTTGATTTTATATCTACTGTTCCAATTCCATCCAAAAGCTAAGTTACTCAACATGATATGTACATTCACTACTGTATTTCCCCGCCAATATATATTCTCACTACAATTTCTTTTTACCGTAAAATGGAAACCAGCCAGGACTTTGAAATAGTCAGTACTTTGCACCACACAATTCACATAACAACCACGGCTATATCTATAAAAGAGAGGGAACTCATAAAACAAAAACTTCCCAAGCATATTATCCTTGACGATGAGCTCTCCCCTGAGACAACATATCTCCTTACCTATAAAGCTATCATGTCTGAGAAATATGTACAAGCCCTCAAATGGAACATTGAGATTATAAACGTGCAGTGGGCGTATAATACAGACGATAATCCTCGAACATACAAACTTAAACCGTTTCAAGGAATGAGCTTCACTATGCACAATCTCAATAACGACATATTTGTAAACTACTATACACAAAGGGGAGCTGTGTACACAGGCACCCTAAGTGTGGCAACAGACTTTGTTGTGAGTGCAGAGAAAAACTTGGCATTTTGCATTAAGCATCACATACCTGTGATAGAACCCGAGTTTGTGTTCACGAATGAGTATGAGAGGTATATCAGGTACCCATCGTGCAGAGCTACAAGAATGGCAGAAGAGAAGGTATTCTCTGGTTTTGTGTTTTTGCTGGATACTTCATTGCCAAAAGACGTTTTTAATAACCTAAAGCGACTGATTATTGAGAATGATGGCACGAGGGTATCTCGAATTGATAGAGATGTTGATTATATTTTGTCATGGAAGAAGGTACAAGAAGGGGTAGGGCTTGATGCATATAGGAGTGCCAATAAAGAGAATATGGCGAATGTTAACATGTATTTACATGGAAAAAGCATTGGATCTGTAAATGGTACACCAGTATATTCACCTAATAGCAGTATTCTGCAGCCATCTAACAGCAGTATATTACATTCTGCGTCTAATACAAGTATGCTACAGATGTCTAACAGCAGTATACTGCACAGCTCCTATAATAGCATGTCCCGATCACATGACAAGAGTAGTAGCTCTTTCAGTAATATATTTTCCTCAGCACATGAATATAGTAGAGACAATACTAGCTTATCAGATACCTCCACTGCCATGCCTGAGGAGAACAAGAGGAAGAAGATACTACGCGCCCTTACCAGAGAAAAGAAGTTTGAGAAACAAGTTCTTTATTATCAGTTCATCTACGATTGCTTAGAGTACAAGGCACTCCTAGTGCCCAGCTGTTATACAATCGTTCAGTCTAAAATTAATAATGTTTTGAAGAATGTTGTATGCTGCTTAGATGCAAAGCTCATAGGACAGTATGACGTAATAATCAACAAGCTTGTAGCACTGGGGGCCACCGTTAAGGATACTGAAGATTTGAACTGCACACACAAGATTATAAAATGTAAAAATGAATATAGAGGCGGAGTTAGTCCGTATAAGATAGTATCACATGAATGGATAGACCAGTGTTTGTACACCCTGAAGCACATAAAAGAGGATAGGTATCTTTATAAGGCCTCAGGAATCTGTCTTTTTGGATCTAAGAAAATGTGCAAGGATACTGTGTTTCAATTTACTGGGCTTGAGACGACCTTGAAAGAGAGAGCCATGAGGAAGCTTGATTCACTGGGTATGGATTATAAGAATATTGAGCGATGGGACAATTGCACCCATCTCATTATGGGTGCAGTGAATACATCGGAAAAGTTTCTCTCGACATTGTGTAATGGTGGGTGGATTCTGAAACCCACTGTGATAGATGAGCTGAGTAATTCTAGGAACCTTGACTGGGAGAAATATGAGTGAAAAGCTAGCGACACGTTAAATGATAAAGACAAGAAGATTATCGAGGCTATCAAAAGGTGGAGGGAGGATGTTGCGAGGACTGGTAGGCCTGCATTTCACAGGTGGGTAGTTAAGCTTTACTGTGGAGAGTCTAAGAGATCAAACTATGCCAGGGTTATAGAGAATGGTGGAGGAAAAATTACAGAGGACAGCCTTTATACGCACTGCTTTGTGGAAAAAGGGTATAAGGGAATAGTACAAGAAACAAAGCACTATGGTACTGATTATATATTCTCATATCTGTTCAATAAGAGATAAGGAAACAAAATCTTTATTATGAAAGTGTTTGCTTCTTCTAGTTACACTAATCTCTTATGTGCAGGGTTTCTATCAAGGTAGATAATAAATGTTTTTCCAAAATACTTCTCTAGATAAAATTAAGCTTTATTGGCATATTTATCATCATTTCAGTCATCCTCCTCAACTTTAACTAATCTTATTTCATTTACTTTTTATCTCTAAGTATATTTACCTCCACAGTTACGCCCATATATTCTATTTCTATAAAAAGATGGCGAAAAACGAGTCCAGAAAATAAATTTAATATGTATCCTATAAATGCAATCACGTGTCTACTAGAACTAAGTAGATATATACCCAGCATAGCTTTGTTCTTATACCAAGACTCAAAGCATTAATACCTGTGCACTCTCATTCTTCTAGTCTACCACAAAGCATCATACAACATAAATAATATTGTTCTTCTGTCTAACCAGGATTGTATTTTCTTTCCATATTTTTATATCCCCATATGCACAATCAGCCCCTTCGTAAACCCACTCTCGCCATCCTACTCGGCACAAGACTAATACGCTGCACCTCTTCAGGAATCGTATGCACCCGTGTATCGCCCAACCTCTCCTCTCTCCACATCTCATATCACACGATACTATCTAACAAACCTTGCAAACCCATAATAGCCCCATACCTAGAGAAACCACATCGAATACTGAGACTGAAAGGAGATACAAAGACGAACCTGAAGATATACTTTGAGTCTATATTCAATAAGAAGCTCTTTGACAAGCTTCTTGGTGGTAAACGAAAAACTATATGGCAAGGGATAATCAAGGATCCTGTTATGTGGAGGAAGATTGTCACGAAAAATCACAACGAGTTGGAGACATATAGGAAGTACATAGGTGGAAAGATGACTTTTCCTCAGGATGATATGCGAAGAGGGTTACCGACTAGGAGTTCACACAGGAAGATAGCGTACATCTACAAAGTGCATGTAGATTTTTGTGAGTATAAGGAGCCAGACGATGAGCTAAAGTGGTTTATGGAAGAGTACGAGAAGATAATTGATTGTGCCGTGCGACATAAGTTTATGATAAGATGCAATATACAGCATCCATTCTACAGGGAGATAAATTTGTATAATGAGTTTCTGGAATGCCTTACTGATGGAAAAAAAGCAAATTTGGAGGATGCTAGATTCGGGAACTGGAATAGTTCTACAGAGGTTATGGTTAGAGATTTAGTTTTGAGCTATTATCAATAGTACAACTATGTGTAGATTGGGTGCAGAAAGATGAGCTTACAGAAGACTGAGTAAATAGAGACACTAGGTTATGAGGTATTACATAAACTCTAATGATTGTAAAGCATCACACAAGGTATACTCAGTTGTATTATAGATGCATCAAAACAAATAGATAATGTATGCTCTACAGAATATTTATTTCGTGAATCCAATTGATAAATGAAACACAAAGATTTCTAGCGGCAGTCCATCTCTATGGTTCCACAAGCATTCAACTATCTTTCTGGTGTTAACAGAATGCTGCTTGTTTGCTGGAGTAGCGAGTGATGCTCTTGCGAGAAATTCTTCGATAGTCTCAGACTTTTGGGGCCTTGGAGTTAGGTTTGGAATTGACTTTGTCACTTCTGGTTTACGGTAATCCTGTACATTACCGTGTTGACTTTGCTCGTTGCTGTTATGACTGTGCGGCTTGGTGTGGTTACCATGAGAACTAATGTTTTGGCCCTTTGTGTGGCTATCACATGTGTTACCGTGTTGACTTTGTGGTCCATGCACATTTTCTATTCCATAAACATCATACGAGAATAGTAGTGCTTCTATCTTGTATATAATACGACTTACAATAACATTATTCTTTTGCAGTACGGATATCTTTTTATGTATGGCTTCAATGAGTGTCTTAATCTGATTTAGTTTCTCCTCCATTTAGGGTCATGAAAAGGTAAGAAGGAAAGAGATTGCTATGTTAATACATTTACATTGCATGTTAGCCATATTCTATTGTATGATAGCAATCTTTTCACAACATTGCAGTCATGTATCAACTATAATCGTCAGTCACATATCTACTATATCTCAGTACATATACACTAGCAATGTATCCACAATATTTCAGCTACGTATTCATTTTATTGATGAACCAAACCTCTAATATATGTCAGACATGTATCACTAATTATTAGAGTCTCATTTGAATCTTGATACTGTATCTATATACAGTTTATCTCACCATATCTACCAATCTGTTTCTAAATCCAGCAAAAGTAGACAAATCACACACCAAACCTTCCATTATCACAAAGCAGTGTCTCTGTATATCCTGGTCCCTATTTCTCACCTTTTTTGGCCCCTCTATGAACGATGACCTTACCTCATGGCTAAAAGCAGCAGCAGAAAACAAAATAACAACAAAAAAACACATGGAAATCACCTCTTATCGATCAATTCTCGGATATAAGCAAATTTAGAGATACGCAAGGAGTAAACTTCCAGAAAGCAAGCTGTACCATTGATGGCTGCGTCAAAGTATATAGCACAAGGGTGGATAATGTTTCTGAGGATACAGCAAAGCTTCTTGAAGCCTTTTATGATGAGGAGATTAGTAAGAAAAAGTGTAGCAAGAGGCAAGGGGCTAGCTTCTTGGAGAAGAATGTGATGAACCTGAATCTAAAGCCACAAACTCAGAATTCGTTCTTTGATCCTGGGCTGGCTGCACTGATGAAAAAACCTGAAAGTGAGCTGATGCTTGGATGTATACGTATTTCTACAGAGGGTATCTTATATATGTATAGCAGGGGATCTGCTGATAGAGGAAGCCATTTCAGCTGTGAAGCTAGTGAGGTCAATAAATCTAGTGCCCACGATAACAAATTAAAGACCAATTGTAAGGGATTAGATAGCCATCCAGAGCATTTAGGTGATATTGCAGAACAAGAATATCTTGTGATGGAGAAATATCCGGTGGGAGAGAACCTTGAGTGCAATAAGTACGTAACACCAAGTGTTGCAGAGGTCATGGAAGCCTCTGCTGACCATAGAGAGTTTTCAGAGGAGAATATGGACGTAGACGGGATGTTTGATGAATACGAAGACGCTGGTAGCCCATTCCAGGAAGATTGTGCTACAGATATAAACGTATACGAAGACTTCCAGGTTGAATCGGTAGTGACACGAGGTACTGAGGCAGATCATAGATATGAGGCCATTCGAGGATGGGCAGGCCCAGGATACTGGAAGATACAGGCTAGGAAAGCTTCAAGCTCTTCCTCCAAGTCAAAAGACTATTTTTTTCTTGACTTCAGTGAGCCAATTGATATAAAGCTTATACTCGAAAAGGGAAATACATTGTTTGAGCCCAAAACCATCGTCAAGCGTAAGGAGATAAACTATTTCATGCCAGAGGACTACCGCTTACAGGCCAAGGATCTTTATAGGTACTTGGTGAAACCTGGATACATATGTGATGCTGAAGGGCCTGCAATGTCAATGCAACTGAACTCTTTTGTCTTGGATGAGCCTGCAGATGAGATAATCACTGACCTTCCAAAGCACATTATTGATGAACCCGTGGATGAAATAGCTCCAGACCTCCCTAAGAACGTCTCGTCTATCCTAAGAAAGGCTCCGAAGAAAGTAGACATAAAGAAGCTAAAGGGTGTCTTGTATTCCAAGATTGAAGGGAGCAGCAAGACAAGGTTTAGTGATGTATACCGTCAGGTGAGCTCCATGTACGAAGAGAATGAGGCTAAGGATATATCTGTGCACTTCTGTATTATATCGTTGCTGCATTTGGCTAATGAGAAGAATATTGATCTAAGCAATGCCGAGAATGATCTGTGCATACAAATGCCCAGTATTGTGTGAGCTTAGTGGTTGTGTATTGGATGTACAGACATGGAAATAAATTACATTTGAAATAGATAGACATGTAATGTTTGAGTATTATACCAGTATATCTGAATAGCTCTTCTCTTTATCTCATAGTTTGACCCTGCATGTTAGTTTTGGAGAATATTGTATCTTACACTGACCAATTTAAATCTGTAGATAGCCTTGTAATCAAATATCACCAATATAAAGGCTTGAAAATGACTAGATGCATGACCAAACATAGCTATCAAAACTGTAGTAGTCGTCAGTAGAGGCACAAATTGAAGTTTGTAACACTAGTTAGCTCATTAAAATAATTGTGACACAAATGAGCGGTATTATAGCAACACGTTAGCAGAAAAACAGCCTACCCCGGATTCATTACAAGAGGATAAAAGAGGGCGACAACGGGAATCGAACCCGGGATCTCCTTCACCCTAAGCAGACATCATACCACTAGACCATGTCACCTCACACAGCGTGATGAATAAGTATATAATTGTATATATAATTTCTGCACAGACTCCCCACCCCGCATGCATTTCTATCACCAATTTAACAACAAACATATGCTTAGTGTATTGCAAGCAGGATAACATACGGCAAAGCTACAAATGCAGTCTTATGACAGCAATCATATTTAGTATGTCAATTAAGGTATTTTAACGCTTTGCTTTATACTAGAATGAAACTATAGCAATCTATGTCTTACCATTAAAACAAATTTCAATCTATTTTCAGCAAGTTTGAAAAGAAATAAATCACTCCAATCTCAGGACAGCGCCTCATACCCGCTGTATTAGCACAAAACGAAACCTGTATCTACTTTGGTGTACTACAGGGCCTATACAAGGCATCTCCAACTACCCCATTATGCAATTAGCAGCAGCTGCATAAGTTATTTCACGCTCATAGACCATCTTACACGCATAAAGCATATTCATGTATCGTATAAGCATAAAGCCGTATATCAAATAAACAACTACAACATTACTAACAAATACAAATATTCTAATTAAAATGTAGTGGGCCCAAACATAGATCCCACGTTCTTCTCTGTTGGATTTGAAAGCAAAAATTTACTTGAATTTTGCAACGCTTCCAACAGGGGTATGACAACAGAGAGTATTAAAAGGCTTGTACAATGTGAGAACGAAGCAAAGATGAAGCTAGACGAAGCACGAAAGGAGCATGACAACATCAAGAAACAAGCAAAATCAGACGCTAGTAAGATATTGGAAAGAATTAGGGTAGAGAAAGACGAGGCTATTGGAAAGCTTGAAGAGGAAGTTGAATCGTACATTGACAATATCAAGAATGCATTGGAGAGAGAGTTAGAGGAAAAAATTAGTAGGCTAGCGAAGGATGTGGATTTAGATGAGGTTGTTGATGCCATTGTTATGCAGGTTTGTGGAGAATAATAAACATATGAAATGATGAGATTTACTTGCTGATGTTTTCCTGCAGGTCTACAACTATATTTTGCTAATTTTGTGTATAATTTTGTATTTGTTTGACTTCTGTATAGCCTTGAGTACAAATCTAGGAGGACTTTACATTAAGATGCACTTTTAGATTGTGAGGACGCTGTTCCAATCAATATGCATTGGGTGTAGAGATAAGGTATATATTGCGGAGGATCACAATCAACACATCTGTAAGGGTAGGTTGAAATGCTTAAAAATACCTGGAAACCATCAGAAATATGCTGGATACTGATGTTTGCAGCTACTAGGATTGAATTGTAGATATAAACTAGTTCATAAATGGCCGAAGTTTATTAATACAAAGTCTACTATAACTAATGCGATATTTTAGACTAACTAGAGTTATAGTAAGGGTGTACCTGGCTGATATTGACATGAAGAGGCCTTATAATTAACTCAAACTTATTTAAATAGACTTCTCGCTATGCATAATTTTATCTTACGCAACGTCCGCATTGATTATAAGGTTCAAGCTATACTTTAATAGCTGATATTTCCAATCACATCACCACATCCTCTGCCCTATAAACTTCAATATACCTATGATTCATTTGGTATTTTGCAGTCTGCCATTGCCAAGAAGCTTCTTACAAATTAAAACAAATTTATTGCATTTCTTCAAACTCTGATTCGTACCCCAGGTTCTCGCATATACGCTTTACCTCAGAGTAAATGCTCTCAAAGTGTGTTGTCTCATCAATTCCACGTGTAAATATTGCTCTCCCAATGTCACTGGTTCTATACACCTTCTTTATGCCCAAAAATGTTTTCACCTTATTTTTTATCTTCTCCAATACAGGTTGGATCTCCTTATGAGGATCATTAGTCTCCTTTACAGTGCTTATGATAGCGACTTTATACCCTGCAGGCGTTGCTTTCTCTGCATGGCCTAGAACTACAACAAATACATCATTTCGGCGTCTCAATTCGCTCTTTAGAAATATCACCTGAGCCGACGCCGCTTTTCTGGTTAGCTCCTCGGCATCTCCCTTTAAAATGCAGATACTTCGTATTATCTCATAGTACTCTGGGGTGTGATGAGCAGAAGCGAACGTTTCGGCAGGTATGATAGTTGATTTTCCTTCAGTAGGTCCTGGACAATTTGTTTTTGAGTCTGATTCACTAGTTTTAATACCGTGCACATTGAAATGATTTCTCTCCATATTCGTATGCTCATCAGGGCTCTGGGATTCAATAATCCTTGCTTCATTTTCCTTGCTTTCTTCCCTTTCAGCTACACTGTTCTTTACATCTGTATCGCTATCCATTTTAGCTCCCCCATCATCGGCTATGTTAACGCTATGTTTGCCTATATTTACTAAATCACCCTTCCTACCTTCCACATCGCCTTTCTCAGATATCTTCAAACCTTCAATCTGGCTATCCAATGTACCAAAAGGACCACCTGTAATCTTATACCCATTATCATACATATACCCCTGGTCCATTATGACCATCCCACCCCTCACAGTCAGCTCTCTACCATCCATAGGCTCCCTAATTCTAATCTCACCCCTATCTAAATCCATAGATATTATATCTGTATTCAGCATAAACACAGATCCTTGAATAGCCGATTTCCTAGCAAATCCTTGGCTAATTTCTGATAGACCATATTCTGGGTAAATATACGGAGACTTGAGGTTATTTTCATAGCACATTACAGAGCTCACATACAGGAAGATTTTATCAAAAGTCTCATAGGGATGCCTATCCAAATATGAATCATCGAGGTTTAGTGCGATTGCATGGCCAATGAACTCTCTTGACTCATCATTTAGCCCGTACTTGTCGTATTGCTCCCTCATTGTTTTACAACACTTAAATATTTTCTTCTCCATCTTGCACTTAGCGTAGTCCCTGACGTTCCAGAAGAATCTTATAACCTTGTGCTTCTGCCAAGTTCCAATTATTCCTGTCTTCAATGATTGTGTCTCATTTGTTGGCACTGCATGAAGTTTCTGTTTATATATGAATGACCCAGGAATTCGACTAAAGGTTATATACTCATCGATGTTGTATTTGAGTAGTATGTTCTTCATGGCACTATCAGCCAGGAGTAGTTTGGGTGTCAGGTCTATGTTGAACTCTCTGTCTAGCTTGCTGAGCTCTGGATCTACCTCCTTGCCTCCAAAATACGCCTCAAGCTCTGTGTATTTCATAGTCGAGAATTCTGTGCCATAAATTTTGTTTTTGTCTATATGTAAAACACGTTTGCCATTGGCTGAGAGTATGCAGCCCACAGAGCATTCTACGACACCTGTTCCTAGAATTATGTAATCGTACTCTTCTACTTCCATTAGGGCAAAAAAACCAAAGTTTATTATAAACCTGGGTCAAAAGAGTAATTAGGGGTGATTGACTAAGTTTAGTTTGATTGTAATTGTGAAGTATTTGAGAGAATGTGGGAGTGATTAGGGATTACTAGTAATATTCGTGTGTATTCATGTGATGAGATGAATAATTGTCGAGTTGTAGGACGAGAAGAGTAGTTGTATGGAGGTTTGCGCTGATTCATAATTAAATGGGCTGTGGGGATAACTGTCAAGTTGCTCCATACTCCAAAAGTGCTGGAGATCATCTTCCAAGAAGTTCCATAAATTATGATTATTAGAAAATTATGGTGCTTTTTAGTAGATATGCCCGTAGTTTCATGACTATTGAATGATTGACAAGGCCAGGGAACATGGAAAATATAGCGTTGAGATAAAGTAAATTGCTAGATCAATAGGATAGGATAGAATGTATAATGTTTATTAGTTAATCTTTTATTCTACTTAAATGAAAAGAAGTGATTGTCAAATGTGCTCAAAAGGTAAGATTAACGTGCCAGAGACACCATATAATTCATAATCTTGTTTTCGTAGACTATACCTATGAAACTACATTTTGCCTTTAGACTATACCCATGTTCGTATAACACGCGTATTTTCCGATTCATTGACATCACATCAATTATTCTCATATCAGCTTATCAATTTCCAGCATCACATTGCTATGGACCCGGAATCTTAAACTCCTTGTGCTGCATATCTAGCTCAACTTCAATGGTTGTATTCTCATCACCAGGTCTATTCCTGATAAAAAACTTGACGGTGTGATCAGTAGACCCACTTACTAAAACGTGGCCCACAGGGTGATACTCCATCGTCCAAATACCCGACTCGTGAGCTTTAGTTATGGAATCCAGTGGCTCGCTGTTATACATCTGCCAGGAGAGAATATTTCCTTGACTATCTCCATCCACAAACAAATCTCCGATATGTGGGTGAGTAGCTAAGGATGTTACTTCAGCATTACACTTATATGTGAAAGCCTCTTTCATGGGTCGGATATCTATCATCTTAATTACCTGCTCCTTACCTCCAGTGAGCAAATGATTTCCATCATTCGACCACTTAAGGCAATTCACCATATTGTTGTGAATATGAAGCGTTGTCAACTCCTCTCCTGCTCCAGGATCCCAGAGTCTTACAGTATTGTCCTTGCTAGCACTCGCTATAAGCCCCTGGGTACTATGCCACTTCGCAGCCCTGATATCCCAATTATGTCCAGTCATTACGCATTCCTATCTCGCCTCCTTAGCATCCCAAATCCTAATAAGAGCATCGTCCCCAGCCGAGAGAAACTTAGCTCCACCAGGAGCAAAGCTAAGATCTCGGATTGCCTCGCCGTTGCTCTTGATTACTTGAATATTATTCATCGACTGGTGCCAATACTTAATTGTTCCAGCCCCATCCGAGGAGATTAGAAAGCTACCAGAAGGCGCCCATTGCATAGCAAGTACACTTGACTCGTGTGCTTGCAGAATAGTTTCAAAATTACATCCAAAGCCATTCCAGAGTGAAAACTCCCCACTAGACGTTCCGCTTATCAACCGGCGGCCATCTAATGTCCAATGCACTATATTTACAATATTTCTGACTTTGTTTATCGACACGTGCTCTAACTTTGTAGTTAAAGCATATTGCAGGTGGTTATAACATTCTTCTGGGGATTTTAGATTGATAATTTGTGATGTCAGGTCTGCTGACATGGGTGTTGTCTGGATAGGCTCTAGGGGTAGACCGAGAGACTGCTGGATGAGCGCAGAGCTATAGTCAATGCGCTTTCTTGTCTGTAAGTTTCGCATTCTTTTGCCATCGTATACGAATTTTGGATTTGAGAATCGTGCTGTCACAATATCTTTGATGTTTATTTGGTTATCTTCTGCCATGGGGTGTTAGATCCTGAATAAAATTTATTCTCTGGATAAATTGGGGTGTATCTGTAATTATGCTAAAATAATTTGATGAACTTGCCTACTGTGATCAGACCGTATGGTTATGCCAAGCTTAGACGATTTACTTGACTTTCTATATGATGCCTTTCTTCACAACTTGCCATATTCCCCTCATCAGGACTTGATAAATATGCAGTGCTCGAAGTATGTTGCCATTAACAAATTTATCAAATAAATAAACTCCTTGTTGATCCACAAACTAGCCCTATGCATCGATTTTGAGTATTTGAAGTATATGGTCTACAGAGTTTTCTTCAAATTATTTGATTTACAGTTAAATAATGGTCGAAACCTCTAGCCACAGGCTTATGAATTTCACCACTGCATGCCATCACACACTGGTCAATCCTTGTCATTTCGTGCCTTACAGAATATACAGCAAGGATATCATACACTATTATCTCTTTCAAGTTTAGAGGCTTAAGAACGCCTTGTTGTAGGGACATTTGTATGAACTCCTACTTATTCTTTTTACGAATGTATTAAACGCATATTGCCAACTTTAGGTACTTCTCCATCCTCTCGCACCTCATGACTTCTTCTGCAGAGCTAACAGAAACATTTTCTGTATTTATTTCCTGAGAAAAATGAAAACAATCCACCGCATCATTATATGCCTCTGCGCACTCATAACCAAGCATTATCTTCGCTTTGCTACTAGTCAATCGACATGTCCATATAATACAGGCAAACCGAGGCTGCATTCTCGCTAGGCTATGCTATACAACATCTTTATTTACAATTTAAGAAATCGGAGACTACGCTTTATGGTCATCATCACTGCTAGATTCACCATGGAATTCATCAGTACTATCGATTGAAGTGGTATTATCTAGAATCAACGTACCAAGGCCACCTGCCAGACCTTCCTTTAGCAGTCTTAGATTTTCCAGTAATTCATCAGAGTTACTTTGTGATCTGGCCAATATCCCCTTTGCTTTACTCAATGAGTCTTTTAGTTCAAGAAAAGTATCCCCCAATTCATTCAGACTGCCAGTAGTACTCTTACTGTCTTTTGGTTCGACATTACTATTACTCATCATCAAATTGATGCTACTTGCGGTACTCATACCCTCCTTTGATCCGAGTAAGGTATCCATCGATTCAATCAAACCATTTGTAGTACTTGCACTATCTTTTGACCAATCTGAAGCACTTGTGCCACTTATGGCTTCCTCAGAATCAAGCCCCCCATTATTCACAGGGTCAACATATTCGGTCAAGTACCTACCAGGTATGGTTGTCATTGTACCTTTGTACCCAGAATATCCGGTCAAGTCCCTACTAGACTTAGTTGTCATTGTGCCTTTGTATCCAGAATTCATAGCTTGAGGAAAATTCTCAGATAAAAGATCCCTTCTGAAAGTACCACCTAACGGCTGGTCACTAGTATCATTCTCCAGGAGCCTACTGCTGTATATCGTATTCAGACAAACAAGAGAAAATACAAACTCCATGGGTATTAAACAAATCAATAAATTTATACTCAGTAATGCTGCTTGATTAAAAAAGTTTATCTTATCTAAATCCATAACATAATCTCTCAGCTCATCATATACCAATGGGCATACCTTTATCATACGAATAAGTTGACAACACTTTTTGTGGCAGCCTATTAAAAGTTATTTATGTCGATTTATTCTTAACGACTCACTGTCAGACGATCAACATACATTTCCTGATAAATGGTAACGGTGTGCATGCATTGCAATCTACGATACAGTGATTGCACGGCAGAAATAGGTTCAAGATTAGTCAAAAGCGATCCTATAGTAGATAAACAGATAATGTATAAGCATTAATCATTAAATGGTGTGTAAACAGTGTATCAGTTGCGACCTAGGATTAAGATTAAATATCATTCAACTACATGATGGCGGTTATGCCTGAGATCAAACTCTTAATGGAATATTCTCTCGGTCTTCCTGCTATGCTATTCCCTGTTATCTTTGTCTCAACGCTAACACCTAGCCGCCAATCTTCTTTTTTTCCCTTATCCCACTGCCTCACTTTAGTATATTGGGTTAATTGCAATCATTACATCGTATCATTGAATCTACTTAGATGTAGATGAAATATATGTTTATTCTACACTAGATGCACATCAGAATGTAATCTCAACCGATTTATTACACTAAACATTCCATTGGTGGGTCATAATAGATTTTTTGCTCATCCATACTCTGCGTTCACTATGCACTAGTTTCTATAATCTTCATCATGTAACCAATCTAAAATTAATGAGATTATACATCAAAGAGGCCTAGACAACCAATCAAAAAGCACAAAGTTAGACGAATAAAAGCACAAACGGTGTTAATAAACTTGACTATCCTATTTTTGGTCTAGTATATACCTCGTGGATTACTACCTAATCATGCTTTGACTAGTCATATATCTCATAGATCATCAATCAATATATTTTATTGAATTGCCTTCGTGCTGTATCACGGCATTACCCTATACATACTGCTCATTAATCTCAAGGCCTGTGTTTATCTCACCAAATCACATTATTTCTCAAGCGACTCAACAAATGCTTTGCTAAACAAAATATCTCGATTCACCTTCTCCCACGTTCGCTGATCAAAAACCGTAACATTTCTTACAACATCGTCTGCAATTGCACAGACCCCCATCTTCATCCAAGAGCCAATCATCCTACTAAACACCCACTTCCTACCAACTAGTGCTGCATAGGCCTGTTGCTGCAAATCGTCTCCAGGAAAGTGGTAGAAGATGTATATGAGTGTTTCGTCTGTATAGCTCTGCATTCTAATAGATTTCAGGGTGGCTGTACGGTAGCACTGTGGAATCATACGGGATAAAATTGTTGGAGGATGATATATTGTGGGATCTAATGGGTCCTGTGGTAGGGTTGATGCTATATCTTCCAGGGTCTCAAGATTTAGTTCTTCTTCCTGTGGATCTTCTGTATGCAGATCTGAGGTTTTAAGCATATTGGGGTCTAGAAAGAAAATAAGTAAATACACACAGCATCCAGAGGAGAAAACGCTCATGAGAATAGGAAGCATGATATGGTAAATGACAAAGCAGGGTGAAAGGGCATCTAGAGAAGTACAACAAGTCAGATTAGGAAGTTTCTAGGATATAGGCAAATAAATAGAGAGCTTTGAGCAAGCTACAGTTATAGTTTCTATAGACAGAGGGCTCTATTTAGAAACACAAATTGATGTGCATAGCTCTACTGCTACAACGTACTGCTTACCGAATCATTAAATGTGTTTAATGAAACAAAGTTTGGTGAGCATCACATAGAAACTAATTTGTTGATAGGGCGAGAGATTTGACATAAAGCTAGTTTAGCATCCCATAGATTAGACTAATATTTATGTATGTTGCCTAGACACAGGTGTATCTAATATCGTATAGCTTTTTCTGGCACTGTTGCAACAAAGTTTCTCGATCATCTTATCTCACAGAGTCAACCAGTTTAATCATATCGTGCATCAATTACAAGGAGCTTAGGCTTCCCATTATGCATATCATTAGAGCCAGGTCCATGCTTCAACCCTCAGATGAGAATACCCATTTATCACGGTATGCACATGATACAGACTGAGAGGATATGGTATTACAAGTACGCAAATCATTATGGAGACAAACCACCCATTCCTCATCAGATACTGCTGCTTTCTTCCCTTCAACACTATATGGAAGATTTCTCTTGAGCTTCTTATACTCTCTAGTCAAGGACGACTTTAGACTGGCCTTCAAGCTCTTGTAGCGACCGATAGTCTCCTCGGTCAAGTTAACAAGAACTGCCATATCTTCCTGCAGCAAATCGTCTCTTACTAGGATCCCTATAGCTTGCTCTATTTTTCCTTCCTCCAGAAGAAGAAGATAGTGGCATGCAAGCACTCCTAACACATACATCCTAAATTCCTCGGTACTTCCATTGAAGTGGATCCCCCCATGATCCTGGATTTCAATGAGATTGCGCCAGTTTTTCATAGCCTTGGAGTTCTGGCCAAGCCAAGCTGGGAAGTCTATACGTTTGTTCAACGATCTTCCTCGTGTAGGATAGACAGAGGAAAAGAAAGCATGCAATGGGAGTAGCGAGTATTCCTGTGCAGATCCTCGTATCCTCTTATCGACAATATCCCCAAAGCTAATGCTTTCACTGGCCGTGTACATCTCATTTATTGGGCAACTAAGTTTTACGTAATTCTCAGCAACAAACACAGGAACCAAAGAATAGTCCTCGAAGTAGAGATCTGTTTTCTCATTCATACTCTTTCTGTGAAACACTTCGCCTACAATATCAAATATCCCCTTCATGGCATTCTTTCTAACAAGCTCACTCGCCTGCTTGTAGCCAACCTTGTCACGCAGAAGAAGGCTTTGCACAATGTTAAGTGCATATCTCATATCACCGTTGCTTACAAGAATAACATCACGAAGAATACCGTCATTGATCTGCTTCTTCTCCCTCAACAGAATCTCCTTTATTCTAGGAAGAATCTGGGATACCTCCCACTTTCGAAACCGCAAATCCAGGCAGTTCCCAGCAATAGTACGTATCTTGGGGCTGTTCCTGTCATTGCATATACAAACAATTGTTATCTTTGACTTCTTCATCATATCATTCAGCTCGGGTAATCCGCCACGATCACTTGTCATCCCGTCAATCTCATCCATAAGAAGCACGGCCTTGTCGACGCCTTTGTTGGATATGCAGCGATTGTCTATCATTCCCCTCACCCTCTTTTGAATTTCACGTTTGTTTCTGACGTCACTAGCGTTAAATTCTATTAGGTTTAGATTGTGTTTATTAGCAATCACATATACAGCTGTTGTCTTTCCCACGCCTGGAGATCCACTCAAAAGTGCTGCTCTATGTTGCGTTTTGCCAAGCATGAAATCTTCAAGCTGATTTATTATCCCCTTTTTGCCTACCAGCTCTTCTTTAGTTTTTGGTCTGTATTTCTCGCAAAGCATCTGTGGAATAGCAGATGTGTGATTTATAATCCCGTGCTTTGCGTTTCTGCTGCCATTATCAATCATATCTATCTTTGCATCACTGGTCAGACTTTTAATTCCAGCTCTACTGGCCACTTCCTTTTGTGCCGTTCTTATATCATGACCGAAACGCTGTTTTGTTTTTTTCTCGTGACCTCTTTCGATAACCTCATCACTTGATTCATCACTAATCAAATCTACAGAAGAGCTGTCACTGAGCCCTGCCATTGCATCCTCAATCATCTTAACAAACTCATCCTCCTTCAATACTTGGATTCCAAGCTCAGATGCCTTCTTCATCTTTGAGGGTCCAGGCTCGTCTCCAGCTACTATGTAGGAAGTCCTGGAGGACGGTAGAATAGTGCATCGTCCACCGAGTATCACCACCTTGGACTTTGCTTCATCCCTAGGCATTTTCATTTCGCCTGTGAATACAAACGTTTTGCCTTTGAATGGCTCTGCTGTTTCATCTTTCATCATTTTGGAGTTGACGGGTGAAAAAAGCGAACAAAAGAATTTTTGGTATGGAAATAAGGAGTATGAGGGAGCTATTGGGAGATTAAATTTCTAATGAATGGAAGATGCAACAGAAATGCAATAGGGAATACAACGGAAGACAATAGGCGACACGCGGAATGAATACCCATGGTATAGCGACAGAGAACACAAAGAGAGGCTCCAGGTGCTATAAAATGAACTACAAATAATGTAAAAAAAAGATATATAAGAGGTGGTTGTATATATAAAAAGTAAAATTAGTAAAGGCTGCCAGCATAATGGAAGCGACAGTACGAGTTACACATGTAAAATGCACAGATTTATACCTAGAACACATCAGTATCTCTATTAATGTATATATTCAAAGGTGTTATGACAGAATTGCTATCTACTTCCATACATTTCATCTGTTAACTCATGCAGATCACAAATCATTAATTGATAAAAAGCTGATCAACCAGTTTATGAGGTCTGATCTTTTTATCAGCGCAGGTAGAAAGTTTCATTTAATTTTATATTCGACCAGAGATATATTGCAATGCATCACAGATCAAAATTCATTGTTTAGTCTATTGTAAGGGAATCTAGTTTATCACATATAAAGTCTTCATATATTTCTGGTCTGCTCGGTAATACACACCAATCTATTTTTTATCCTATGTTGTGATTTCTAATCCATCTTCTGCCTATCTTCAATCCGCTTTTACCGTTTTAACCTTTGAAGTCTGATCTATATTTCGTCTTACCCTGTGATGTATGATCTATCTTTCGTTCAACCTTGTGATTTCTGATTTTTCATGTATGACATGTACAATATATTTAACCATCACAAGTTCAAAACCATTAACATGTTTTTATTCCTAGCCCAAGATGGATTTTCTGGCAATTAAACAGATACGTGATAGGGCATTTGAAGCCACCGATTTGTGGTCTCCAGTACCAGGTGCCCCAACGTTCGGGGGCCAGATAGCAGCCCAGGCACTGGCAGCAGCATATAATACCGTCAGTCCCGAGTGTCATGCCAATACGCTTGTTATATGCTTCCTCCGGCCGTCTAGACCCAGTGGTGAACTCCGCTATACTGTGGAAAAACTGATGGATGGAAATACAGTGCAGTGGAGACGCGTGGACGCATTCGCGGGTGACACGTATTGTGCAACAGCGAACATCAGCTTTACCAAGCCTGATGTAAAACACCCAGTGCACAGCCCCGAATCCCTAAGGTACGACTGCACATACATTAGCTTCACCAACTTCATCACCAAATCACTCAAAAATGTTGCCTTACCAGAGATTCGGGAGGAATGCCTGAGAAACATGGAAAGGCTTCAGAACGTATTCTCAATTGAGGTTTCCGAGGGACGCCGTAACATGCGACAGCTGCTGATTCGTTTTAAGCAGCGCCCAGCGTCTAAGAAGGAGTATGCTTGCGGCATTGTGTTACTTTCAGATTTACTTCTTCCTGAGTCCGCACTTTTGACAGCCAATCTTACGATGTTTTCAAAGGAGCTGCTGTTTATGGCTTCAATGAATCATAGTTTGGATATGCTAAATCTGAATGTGCCTTTTGAAGGCTGCATATATTATATTGTCAGATGTGAGAGTTTCAGGGAGTCTAAGGCCCTTTGCACCGGGCAAATGGTACACGGGAATGGGGAAATTATTTGTGTTGCAAAACAGCAGGTTCTGATACGTAAGAAATCTGATAGGAAATGAAATTGTTGGAGCGGTATAGTTTAATATCTTTCAAAACGTATATAGGCGGCTATATAGCAGACCAAATGTGATGAGAGTGTCTGTGATCAGATATCACAGTGGTGCGTAGTGAATACGTCTAAGACTGGTGATTAGATGTCACAAATAGCCAAGGAATTTATCTAATATTAGTGATTTGATGTTACAGAAACCCAAAATGTGCAGGCAGGAGTCATATGTACGTAGATGTTACTGGAGGCCGCAAGAAAGTACATATTTTGCATCTTGGGCTAACTTTTCTTATATATTTATTGACATGGTTCGTCTTCTGTAATTTTTGTTCCTTGACTTTAAGTTTCATATATTCACTGAGCCACGGTACTAGCTTCACACATTTACTGCCCCGTGATTCAGTGATTTATTTATTTTTAGTTCATTATAGATAAGCAATCTGAGTGTCTACCCCTGTGATGCGTCTGATGCACATCCTCAATATTCCCATGGGCATACTACGGGCTATTGGGCACCTCCAAGCTCTTTTTTATATCAGTCAACAATCCCACTATGGATTCCGTACTCATCCCAGCTTCTATCAACTCTGTTATGGTCTCTATGACCCCTTTACTGAAGTCCAAGCCTAGTTCTTGTGCAAACTCAAGAATTGCCTCTGTTGCCATTAGGGTTGGGAAAATCAAAGAACGTGGCCCTGTAACCGATGGGCAACATGATTTAGTTAAGTGAGTATATTTAAGGGGTATTTGAGTGATTTTATGTAAGAAGTGTGTTTGACTGAGGCTCAGTTGTTTTTGCTGCGTGAGGTTACCTGATACTAGTGTGTTTTCATATGCACCTGGTACATATACAGATCCCAACAAATTACAACCATCCTATGGATTTACACCTATACATACATGCAAGTCCTGTGAATTTACGCCTGAGCTATTGATACAAACCTAGTCCAATAATTTTTCGAATTAAGGCAGCAACCTAATATTTACTCCAATGGGAAAAATAAAGATATTTACATCTATATGATTACCGTGGATATACCATTGGACACACATCCATTATATGATTACTGGGTATATACCATTGATCATTCATCCACTATATAATTAGTCATCAATTATCTAGTTAGTCATCCATTATATGATTAGTCATACTCTTCGTATAAGCTTATTAATATATTCATTGATAGTAAGATAGTCACCCCTGCAAGGCATTACACATACTAGAGTATATCTCAATACTCCATAAGATTACACATTTACAAATATCTCAATACTCCATAAGATCACTAATTCACAAATATCTCAATTAATTAAATATATTTACTAAACACCGTGATGACTCACAGCTTTACCCTACGCATACTGCGTATTGGTTTCGGGGCCATAAATATCTCGATCAATATAACCTCTCCACAATTATCTCTAATCTGCAACTTTTTATTACCCCAATGTGGACAACAGAAAAGCTTAGACAGGAATTCATAGACTACTTCGTCGCACTAGGCCACACACCCGTCCCCAGCAGCTCAGTAGTTCCCAAGAATGATCCAACACTGCTCTTCACGAACAGTGGAATGGTCCAGTTCAAAAAGTACTTCCTCGGCACACCCACTCCCACGCCACGTGCCTGCAGCGTTCAGAGGTGTATACGTGCAGGGGGCAAGCATAACGACCTGGACGACGTTGGGAAGGATAACTATCACCATACGTATTTTGAGATGCTTGGTAACTGGTCCTTTGGTCATTATGGCAAGAAAGAGGCTATTGACTATGCTTATGGGTTTCTTGTGGAGAAGCTTGGCTTGGACCCCGAGAGACTGTATGTGACGTACTATGGAGATATGGATGGTGAGAGTAGGGGATACTGGATGAAGTATTTTTTGGCCAACCGTATCATTCCTTCGTCGTACAAGGATAACTTCTGGGAGATGGGGGATACTGGGCCATGCGGGCCGTGTACTGAGATACATTATGATAGGATAGGGGGGCGAGATGCCTCGTCACTTGTTAATAAGGATGACCCAGATGTGCTCGAGATATGGAATATTGTGTTTATTGAGTATAATAGGATCCAGAATAGGAGAGGTGATAAGAACAATAAGGCTACTGCATCAAGTACTTATGAGTCCCAGAATATATCAAATAATGAATCTGAGAGATTACAGACTGAAGCTAGTGGATCCTGTGATTCACAGAATATACTCTCACAGACACCCGTGGATCTCCTCAAGGCTGGTCTCCTAATACCCTTAGAGTCTAAATGCATAGACACGGGAATAGGCCTGGAAAGAGTTCTTTCCATCCTCATCGGAGTCCGCTCGAATTATCTAATTGACACTTTTCAAACAATCATTCATGAAATAGAAGCACACACCTCTGCCAGGTATCCTGATACCGAGAGCGTCAGTGATCATTGTAGGACAATAAGCGTCTGCCTCAACGACAGTGTTGAGTTCTCAAGTGAGGGTGTTGGCTACGTTCTACGACGCATCCTGAGGCGTGCACTCAGGTTCTCGAGTGACGTCCTAGGGATTGAGGAGGGAGTGCTTCCACTCTTGGTGAAGTGTGCAGGTAAAGCGCTGGGCTTAGACGTAAATGTGAGTGCAGTGTATAAGGAGGAGAAGCAGTTTATGAAGACGTTAAAGAAGGGGATTCAGCGATTCCATAAGCTTATTAGTCTGAAAATGAAGGCTCTCGAGGGTAATACTAAAAATGGGAATAATGAGATGAGTGAGATTAAGTATGAATTAGCTGGAGCTAAAAATGAGATGAGTGAAACTAAAAGTAAACTAATGGGTGCTAAAAATGAGATGAATGAAACTAAGCGTGGATTAGCTGAGACTAAGAATGAACTAAATGAGATGAGGAAGAATGTTGGAATAAATAACAACTTAGACGAGATCCAGATATCTACTACTGATGACCTTACGAATAACCTCTCCACATTGTCAATTACTCGAGGACACCCAAGAATAACAATCACAGCCGACGACGTCTACCTTCTCTATGACACTTACGGTTTTCCACCAGACCTGACTCAGATACTCGCAGATGAGCAGGGCATAAAAGTTGATCTCACGGAGTTTGAGGAAATGAAGCATAAAACTACACAGAAGATACGTACACTATCAGTAGACGCCGAAAAGACGGTTGACGAGTATAAGTATACGACTAATGGTCTAGATGCAAGAGTACTCTTTACCCTGTGTGGTGATAGAGTGTCTGAGGTTGTGGAGAAGGAGTGTGGTGTAGTTGTTGATCGAACGTGTTTCTATGCTGAGTGTGGTGGACAGGTGGGGGATCGAGGTATTATTTACTTCTATGAGAGCTGTGATAAGAATGATTTGAGTGAAGATATAAGTGTTGCAGGAAGATGTTGTAATAGTGTGAGTGCAACCAAAGGTGAGCATACAACTGGTGAGCGCATAAACACGCGAATAGAATCGATGATCAGTAAAACTGAGCCCACAACTAGTTCAGTTGAATCTACGACCAGTATACAAGATTGTAATAGCACTAGAACTGAGCCTACGGCTAGTAGAGTAAACAGCAAAGGGGTAATGCGATGTGCTGACATTACAGAAGAAACCGTTGATATGAAAAATACCACCAACGAGTATAATGGTGTTAGGCATAGAAGTACTGACAAACAAAATATTTCTACGGAGCATAAATGCACCAAACACGAGCGCACAAATAATCAACCGTTCGTTGTAAAGTTCACAGTCACATCTACCGAGAATATAAACGGCTATGTAGTCCACTGGGGCACTCTGGAGGGCAGAGCCACACCCACCTGCAGGCTCTACTACGACACAGATCCAAGACCATGGCTAACCACACGGCAACACATCTCCTGAACTACTACCTGAGAACCTTATTCCCAACGGAGCAAAAGGGAAGCCTGGTGTCTCCCGACAGGCTGCGATTCGACTTTGAGAGCGGAAAGCTGAGCCCTACCCAGATCAAGTACCTGGAGGACAGCATTAACAAATGCATTAGTGTAGGCGGAGAAGTACAAATTCAGAAGATGAGGAAGAACGAGCTGACTGATGATATTATACGGATGAAGAATGAAGAGTATCCTGACGAGGTTCGGGTTACTGTAGTGAGGGGCACAATAAAGGAGATGTGTGGTGGGACTCATGCGAGGTGTCTGGAAGACATAAAGAGGTTTAGGATTATCAGTGAGGCAGGAATCAGTGCTAATACTCGGCGTATAGTAGGGGTTACTGGAGAAGATGCTGTGGAGTGCGATAAGTTTGCCGCACGGGCTTACGAGAGGCTCAGGAATGGGGAAGTTGTGACGATGGACAGGAATGTGAGTATGTTGGATAAAATGCGTACTGAGGAGATGAATAAGACCAACAGGGCCAAGGCCTCTGAGGAGCTGAAGAAGTATATTTGTGCCAAGAAAGTAGAGTTAGAGAATTTACTGGGTGACTTTGTTTGTAGGAATGGCTTTTATGAAGAGATTGATAGCAAAACTGTTCATGACAGTATAAACTCAATCAGTCATAACAGCAGAAATGTAATCAAGCGTGATAGTGGGCATACAGTCAGTAATGACAGTAGAGAGGTAGTTAGTGGAGCTGCGAGTGATCACGAAAACAGACACGGAGATACACCTATAATATTTGAGATCCAGAAAGTAACGGAGAAAGAGGCTACAAAGGCTCTGCTGACCATCATAGCCCCCTGTATCGAGAAGAAAATAGAATGCTGTGTCTATGCACAGGTAGGAGATGAGTACGCTGTGGCGTGCTATTCTTATCAGCCTCAGACTCTAATGGAGCGGCTAAAGGACCTCTTTCCCAGCTCTAGTTTGAGGATTAGTAGGGGCATTGTCCAGGGAGTAATTGTTAATCAGAAGTTCTTGGATCAAGTGCGATCGGCTTTTAAGTTGCTATCGTAGATATATTGGAATAATTTATCTAATAAACCAATTTTGGAAGCCTATAGTAGTCCATGGTTTATACCAGTAACATATGTTCATATTAGTAGCTTGGGTTTATATCATTGATTCGAGTTTATAGTAAGGCTCATTTGATCTGCAAATTTCTATGAGCAGCATGAAAATTATTTGTCAGGAGTATATGGGAAGTCCCATGTATGAGTATCACAATGGTACACTCTATGGCGAGAGGCATAGAGAGTGGGTGGAATTAATATGTAAACATAGAGCGTAGGTGGATGGAGCTGACTGTAATTTACAATTATTTACCCGAATATCTCTTTTTCATACCCCACAGATGCACACCTATCTTTCACATTTTAACCATATCCTCTACACACCTTTAGCATATCCTTTACGTACATTCCCATTCAATATTAACTACAGCATATCTATTCACTTATATCCATTCATACCTCTCTACGATATACCTAGCTCCATATCATAATTTAAGCCTACTTCTATACTACACATTCGCTCATCTCATACTTCGAATGTAGCCGTCTACCTCCAAGCCAAAATACAAATTTGTTTTTACACCCATGAAGCTGAAACAGTACAGCTACATAAAAAAGGAAGTCCTGGGCGAGGGAACGTACGCTAAAATATACCGAGCACTAGTAACCACTGCCGAAGACAAATTCACACATCATCCTCCATCGTCCCCAGTCCCCATTCAAGAAGTAGCCATCAAACAAATAAAGCGCTCGAAATATTCGGTTGGACACGAAATAAGCGCTGTCAGGGAAATAAAGGCCCTGCAGGCTATACACAGCCCCTACGTGTTAGAGCTACTAGACGTCTTCATCCACAACTCCTCCATACATCTTGTCCTCGAGTGTATAGAGACAAATTTGGAGATGATAGTG
The DNA here is from genome assembly GCA_021725515.1 of Epicauta chinensis. Taxonomy (NCBI): domain Eukaryota; kingdom Metazoa; phylum Arthropoda; class Insecta; order Coleoptera; family Meloidae; genus Epicauta; species Epicauta chinensis. Next base: position 69,649 of record JAEDXX010000171.1, on the reverse strand, counting down.
AGGAATAAGAATATACTGATTATGCCCTCGGATATCAAGGCCTGGATTCTGATGCTCCTTAGGGGTCTTCTTCAGTTCCATAACAAGTTTCTGATACATAGAGACATAAAGCCCAATAACATTTTAGTAAAGCCTGATGGAACTATAAAGATAGCTGATTTTGGATTGACGAGACGTATTAGCAATAACATGACGCCACAGCCTGTAACCAGGTGGTATAGGGCACCAGAGCTGCTTTTTGGGTCTAGGGACTACTCTTACTCCTTGGATATGTGATCTGTGGGGTGTCTCTTTACAGAGCTATTTCTTCGAGTTCCACTCTTTGCTGCCGAGACGGATCTGCAGCAGCTAGATCTCATATTCAAAGCACTGGGAACGCCCACCAAGAAGGACTGGGGGGCTATGGAGACGCTTCCTGGTTATATAAAGATGCAGAGTTATCCTAAGGGTGCTCTGAGGGGCCTCCTTAGTGCTGTGGATGACGAGTGCTACGATCTGATAAGCAGGATGCTTATTTTTGATCCATGCAAGAGGATCAGCTGTATTGACGCACTACGGCACAATTACTTTCGGATTGGACCATCACCGACCCCTATTGGGAAATTTAGGCTTGGGAATGAGGCTTTTAAGTTAAAATAAATGAGGATAAGCTGTATATCACTGTAGAGTATATTAACAGGATAATGGTGATAGGCTATGTTGATAGAGATATATTATGGTGCGATATTGTATAACGCCGTGGAGCATACGGCAATAAGTTGTAAAACACTATGGCACATATCAATGAAAGTGTGACAGCAATAAATTTTAAAATAAAAGCTTTATTATGACGCCTTTAATTTCTTCTTTCTAAAGAAGCTTGTATAATAAATCTTATTGATAAGATAAATCCACGTGAATGGATTAATATACAGGTGATAGTAAACCTAACAGCTCTGATAATATGATAGTAAACCAAACAACACTATTGATAAGATAGACGAGACTCTTGTGTCTATTGGCTGATGCTCTTAGAATCAAACCATGCGTTTACTAATAAGCTCTGTAATTCCCAGGGCTCTACGTCATTTATGTGAGCTTAGAAGCAATATTATCTCAATAACAATCGTAACCAATGATTTATTTCCTGGAAACTAGTTACAAATACATTACTATGTGCTTACAAGTGTTTATTGTATTCTTCTTGGTGCTTATCTAGAATTATCAGCTATGTCAGAAGCGGTGATGGGATTTATGATATTCTACGGATGAATGATCACCAATAAGAACGGTAGAGGGCTGTGACATAGAAAAGCCTATGGCTCTGTGTTGGCATGTGATGCGCTTACAAGTCATATGGGCTGTCCATACACTACGCCAAACTACGTGTCATTATTCTCCACTTCAGGAAACGTGTCATTTATTCTTCACATCACACTCTGTATCTTATATGACTCACATCGTCACTCAATCTACGTTGCCATTAGCCTCATATCAGTTCATTCACCCTACATTAAATCATCCAATTCCTTATGTCATAGCTCATTCTCCACACCACCATTCCTTCATACACGCTGCACTTCACAATGCAGCTGACATATGTATTCCCAATACGCCAGCACATCGTTCAACTTATCCTCAAACATATAGCCCAAAAACTCAGTTTCCAACTTACCAGTATTCTCATCAATAACAACTACCTGCATGCTATATCCATAGACCTGCATAACGTTCCTAGCCAGCTCCATCAAAACCCTATTCTCCTCTGACTCGGATCTCAAGGCCACCCTCAGAGTTTCATCAACATCTCTGCCGACGTATACGTATATATTCACGCCATTCTCCATTATATACACTTCAGAGGAATCGATATTGCTCAGGCTGAGCCGTATATCCTTGACCTTGTTAATATCCTGCTCTATATAGTATTCAGAGAATGACCATAGTCTTGGATAGAAGAACCGGAGTGTCTGATGTACGTTATAGTTGATGATTTTCTGAAGTTTCAGATGATCTGGGAAATTGCTATATAAATTGTTCTTCAGAAGTGCCTGGTACAAAACAGGAAGAAGCTTCAGTGACTCAGGAAGAACAAACTGTGTGGCACTAGCTGCGCGACAACACTCTTCCCTGTAGCACTTAAGGGCCCTGGCTATCATGCGCTCCACCCTCTTAATGTTGCTCTTCATCTCCTTCGGCTCAGAGGATATAAGTTTAACAAGTGCACAGAAAACAGTGTCAAAGGACATGCTGTTGAATATATCAGACACTTTGTTTGTTGCAATAAATTTGTTGTTCAGTACAAGTGACCTCCTAGCCCCATCATAAGCATAGTAATCCACAATTACTTGGGCGTAGATAGGTGTATTAACCAATACACTCTCCTCCACACGGTACGAGAAGGCGACTGAGACGCTGGAGTCCATCTGTGCAAAGTTAACGAATCCAAGATGTTCAAAAACCGTATTAGCATAGAAATTCATCTTCCTTATTGTGTCAGAGGTCTTAACCTCAATATGCACTCCAAAGGAGCTTTTTGTAATGCATATAGCAAGAAGATCTGGGATGAGCTTTCTAACTGTGGCTGGCGTGTATACCTTGTATGCACCCGTTGTCAGTGTAGCTGGATCCTCCGTTATCTTCCTTGTGGACATCGTGAATATATTTAGCGAATTTCTTACTTCAATAAACTTCGTGGCTATCCCTTCTGAATTCTGGCAAACAAAATCACGGGCAAATATGGCTGTCTTGGAGGCAACGCTGTAATGAGAGAGGTTCAACAGAACATCAAGCAGGGATTTTTGGTAACCGGACTTTGAGAGGCATGGCAACAGATTGTCCAGGTATTCCTCCAAGCTTGCAATTTGAGCTTCATCCTCGGTATCAAAGAATACGTTGGGGGGTATGAAATATGGCTGTGACCCGTATATTATAATCTCTGCGATGTTAACCCTTCCCTTGTTATTTACATACCCTGCGTTACTATTTACAATCTCTTTATCAGCATTCCCATCCGTAGCTCTATCCTCACTCGACTTAGCATTCCTATTTAGGCCATAGGCACCAGCAGTATCTCCATTCTTACTCGTACCAGACTTCCCATCTGTGTTGCCATGCAAGGTCTCAGTAATACTTATATCGTAGCTATCATCTACACAGCCATTCTTAGCCATTTCACTAGATCTACTATTTGCCCCACTAGTTGCTTTGTAATCCTTGGAATCAACACCCTTGGCAGGTTCACACCTGCTTCTAGAACTATTCTCAGTCTTACTGTCTCTAGTATATCCACTCCTGTCTGGCTTCAGCACAACCAAATCTTCTCTGACAATCACAACAGCGCACTGATTGTACAAAAACCTGAAGTCCTCGTTCCTCAGAACTCTCTTCATGGCCTCAACGCACCCCTTCAGCATCTCATCGCTACACGCTTCTATAACAAACACGAAGGACGGCTTGGGATAGTACATCATCTTATGGTACTCGGAATCAACCTGCAGGGGTCTATGCGTCTCAGTTTCTTGCTTGCATAAATAGTCAACAGAGGATACAGAAAATAAATCTTGCCTGAGACCATCAACATTGTTTCTAGCACCGCATATATTGCATACGAAGCCCCCAGGGTACAGCTTTGAGAATAAATTTGCATAGCTAGCACACTGTAGACACCGCACACCCTCTCCAGTCTCGGTAACATTAGTCTTATCACTAAAGGGTGTAATGATAAAAGTCAGTGGCACATTTATGGCATCGTAGATGGATGCTGAGGACGGTATCTTGTACATCATGGATCGTAAGATCGTAGGGTCCGTGTTCTCTGTCTCTGTTATGAAGCCGTTTGTGGTGCTATAGGGTGGTGGTGACAGCGACGTGTCGAAGGTATAGAACGTATTTTGGTCCTTTTGGAGCTCCAGTGGTAAATCTGGGACGTTCATTTTTGGTTGGTTTGAGTCCCTGTGGGGGGTTGAGAATTGGGGATTTTGCGTGATGAAATTGTTAGGATTCATTTTGGGGCTGAAAATATAGGAGATAGTTAATCATACACTATGAAATGTGAAAAGTTATTATAGGCATCGAGAGAATGTAGTATACATCGATTATAGTTACTATAAAGACATCGGAGGTATCTATCTGATGTGTAAGTTTGGTGTATAACCAGAGATTTAATGTATGAATAACAGTTTGGTGTACAACCAGCAATTTAGTAAGAGGGTGCAATCTAGGATATATGCAGAAATATGTCTTATAAGGACATGAATATGTGCTATTAGTATTGTATGAGGTAGTTGTATTACATTGCAAGAATAAAGCATCATTATTTTGCCAACCTTGATATATTAGACCCTTGTGAGCATAATTGTTCCATCATATTGACATCTACATTATATTGGCTCCTCGTTATACTTACAGCTACTTATGACGATATATACGCCATATTGGCAGTTACACCATAACAAAATTTAAGTCACGCTGTCACACACCACGAAGATCACAATAGATACACCAAGAGCTACATCGTACATCACAAAGTCATACACTAGCTCCTATCTGCATTATACAACATAAAAGTCGTATACTATCCTCCATCTACATTATACACCACAAAAGTCGTACACTAGCACATATCCCAGATAAACTATAAAATACACGCATAAAATAACATGCATGAATTGGAAAGACATCGTCGAAGACATCAACTCAAACAGAAATGACAGGAACAAAACCCATAAGCTGTTACACAAACTGAAAAAACTATACTCTACCCAGCCACTCGAGGATAAGGTCCAAGTGCTCAGCATACTAGTCGACGATCTAGAACTCTATGACGAGCCTATCGAAGATCTAGCAGAGGAAGGCATACAACTTGCAAGGTCTCTTTTATCGTCCCGTGTATTCGCAGAGGTTGATTATCTCTTCTACGTATCCATTTTGGAGAACTTTTACACGAAGATTTATGCTGGAGCAAACAGACTTCAGCAGCTTCCTGAGATCCTTGGATCAGGTAATATCACGGGTACGTACATATACACGTATCTGATCACTAGGTATGCGGAGGAGCTAGAAACTGAGTATCTACACCTTGCAATACAGTTCTTGAAAACTGTAGAGCAAGCTGAGATGCTTGTCAATGTGGTATTCAGAGATGGACTCTCTGAGGAGTTTAGGAACGAGATAAAGTGGCTACACAGCACAAGCAGTTCTCAAACATCCACGTTCTTACTCCTATACCTCATAGCCACAGAATATGATCAGGAATACATGGGCAAGCTCAAGGACCTAGTACTCACTGAAAATGCAGGATTCGAGAAGTTGAACTGTGTATGGCAAATGTGTATGACGACAATGAATCTGTATACCTTTTGTAGAATTATCAGAGAGTTGTATATGTGGAGATAGCTGTTTAACAAGAAGGAGGAAAACAGGTTGAGCTATATATACACGCAGTTCCATAAGTATATGGTTGAGAATAGGCTAACTGAGGACTTAAGAATAGTTCTTGAGGGTGATGGAGTCACCGGGAAGAGTGGAGAATGTGAGGAGGTGTATTCTATCAGACTGAGAGGCAAAAATGGAAAAGTTCTGAAGAATGGGTCGTATGGCCTGGATGATATGAGAGCGCAAAAAGATAAGAGGACTGGCTTGGCAGGAAAAGATGTGTCAAAAGATAAGAAGATTAGTGTGAGTTTATCAAGTGATATGAACAATACTATGATGGATCAAAGCACATCGAGAAATGAGACTCTATTGAAAAATGAAACTCTTCTTAGAAAAGAGATCACTAAGGATAAGACCTTAACGAGGAAGACAACTCTTCTCAGAAATGAAACTTTACTGAACGATGAGATTACTGCAAATAAAAACTTATCATATAATGACACTACTACTTCAACGAGAATCAGTGATAATGAAGTGAAGGGCAAGAATCTAGCAAAAAATAAGTGTTTAAAAAATAGTGCTTCCGCAAAGTGGGACAGTTTGTTCGTTGACTTTCATGCACATATAAAACTGGCAGGCCTTACAGACTTGATAGACTACGAAGATCTAGGCTCATTCTACCTCAAGAGCAAAATGTACAGCCTGACTATTGATCTCAAAGAACACATGCTCCCTAAGCACATTTTTGCTGCTCGAATACGACTAGGACTATACTCTGAAGCTGAGGCCCAATACAGTGCCCTGCAGTACTCTATAGATTCGAATCCTAGTATTCTAGATCCCAATGACATTTTTATTCTCTGGCTTATCAAAGGATATGAGACACCCTGTCTGAATATCCTACAGGCGACTGAGGCCCCTAGGGTACAGAGTACCTGAGACAGATATATGAACACAAGGATACAGGGCTACTGATTGAAGCCATTAAGCTAGGTCTCAATAAGTTTAATACGAAGGATACTTTATTAGTCAAGATGTTTGTTTCCATTTTACATATAGAGGAGCTGAATATTCAGGCTGAGAGCATTCTTAGTATTCTGCTGCTACTGCACACTGAGGATATTGGTGATCCCGACAAAGAGTGGTTTTATAAAGTCGTGTACAACAATATCATAGACTCAAAGGACCCGTCAATGGCATACCGTGGGCTGTTTGTATGCTATAAGCTATGGAGTCTGGATTCCGAGCTGCTAAATCTTTCTCTATCAGTTGTTCTTAGAGTTCTAAAAGAAAGCGTTAATTTTTATTGTAAGAGGTGTTTATATAGCATAAAAGGCATCAGGATGGAAAGCTCTGATGTGGCAATGTGTCAGATAAAGAGCTGTAGTGTAGTGATCTGTCGTGATACTATTGGTAATATTATCTCTGGAAGAGCTGTAGAGGGTGAAGGTGGCACAGACAAATCTTTAGATACTCCTGATAAGGATGCTAGTCTATGCACTAATGAGCTTAATGTTCTCGCATGTCATTTACAAACTGATCCATTGTTAGCCTCAAATGGCAAAACGAATCAGCAAATAAATTCACCATTATCCTCAGATGGTTCTCCACACTTGAAAACTGATTCATCTATACTCTCAACTCAACAAAATAGTTCACCTATACTCTCAAATGATACTCTACACCCACAAAGAATTGAAGAAAACACGTGCATAACCCAAGTAATCGCCCACCTGTACTCAAGTGTCCTGAAAATAAATAAAACAGACAACGAGGCAGGTTGGTGTCTCATAGCCGCGTACGAAGTTGTCCTTCAGATGAACTGCAAGAGTCAAGCTGCCTACATATTCGAGACTCTTGATCGCTCCTCACCCCCGAGGAGTTCAAATATGCTCTCCACGTATCCCTCCACATCAGCCCTGATAAGAGAGTCGTTGTAGAGGCCTTTAAGAGGAATATATTTGATCAGCGGTGTATGGATATGCTTGTCACCACACTGTGTGTCAGTGGTGGCATGGTGCTCGTAAACTTCCTCGACTCCATTGCTTTTTTGGACCTTACAAAGTTCCTCTCTGAGAAGTCGAGATTGATGCTTGAGAAGCAGGCAGAGGTGCTGGATATGGTTGGATTCACTAGGGGTGTACGTCTTGTGCGGGATATTCTGCGGTGACCTAGAGTCGTCATTTAGTGCAGTAGAAGTATTTAGAGATAAATTTGCTAGAAGTATTTGGGCGTGGATGCACTATACAGATGTGAGTCCATAAAGATATAAATCCATTGTGCTAGAAATAATATATGTCTGAATGTGTGGGGATTAGCATATATTTGCTGCTATAACAACTCAGAAGTACCCAAGCACATAGCATACTAGTATTATCTGAACACTAAAGCACATTAGACTAAAGACACATAAAACAGCAAAACTTCAGTAACATTACTTTATTAAATTGGTGCTCGGCATAGATCATTCCTGATCAGTGCCCCCCACAAGGCTATCCCACGCCTTTAACCACGATCATACATCTTCAACCGCACTCATCTGGCTTGGGTCAGTGAACAAAATTGCATGGCCCAAGATGCACAGCACTACAAGCGTAGACGTAGCAAACAGGCTAATGACTATCCTCACAAAGAAGATTACGAACAAAGTAGCCGCTATGGCCGTTCCACAGCCTATGTACTTCCCATCCACCACCACCAATTCGCTGGTGTATGCCCAGTACGCCGCAGCAGCAATTCCCAGCAGAATTAAAATGTTTGGATGGAAAACAACAAAAACAAAAAGACTAGCAGCTATGAATGCCAGATAATGCATATTCCATCTATGCAAATTCCCGTCAATCTTGTCCCTGGCAGAGGCTCAGGTGTCCGGCACAACTATGCTTCCCACGTCTACAAAGCTCTTTATCGACCCGTCTTTCATTGCGCTATTCACTTGCTGCTTCAGTGTGCTTTCTTCTTCTATACTTCCTTGCATTTGTGTAGGGGGTCATTCCCCTTATGAAACAATACGAGCTCTAACAATGTCTTGAAATGATCTATCAGTTTGATGACTGTGGGCCAATGATAGGCTATAAGTAGATATGGTGAGTTAGTGATGGAGTGATGGAATAAATAACTACCTCATACCAGTATATAGCGATGGACTTAGAAGCACCTGCGTAGATGCTCACTACATTGACTATAACACGTCCACATAAGCCCCACGGCAGTGATACTAAAGCTTATCTCACATCAAATTATAGCACACTAGTCACATAAATCTCGATTCCTGGCAGCCTGTCTCAAGTGACACAAAATTAAGCCCTTTATATGCCACAAGCGCCGTTCTGTAGGATACGGACCCACAGATTTGCTAGGAGGATACACGGCTTCAGGATATACAGTGGCTTGGGATTTGTTCTGACCCACAAGAGAATAGATTTGTTTTCTCTATCAGACGCAAAAAAAGGAGTAATACGTGGAGAGATAGCTGAGGGTGTAATACGTGGAAAAAAAGCTGAGGGTGTAATACGTGGAGAGATAGTTGAGAGTGTAATAAGTGGAAAAACAGCTGAGGGTGCAGTTGGGAAGATAGATGGCGTAGCAGATAATGACGTGAGTAGAAAGATACTGCTAGAAGATATTGCAGAAGATGTATTTATTGCAGAGGAAAGAATAATTGTGGTGTCAAATAATGCTTTGTTCTCAAATAACGTGTTGGTTTCAGACAAGTGGGACAAGATTATGGATTTGGAGCCACATGATTTTGTTGTTATCAACTCATTCCATGGCATACCATCACACACTAATGGCAATACAGCCTGGTATGCCTGTGTGTTCAATGACAACATGCTAAGGTGCCTAAGTCTCATGGATATGCAGCTACAGGAGGTAGCATTCACTTCCTCGAATGGAATAGCAAGTGATGTCAAGATATACAAAGATAGCTTCTACATAGGCTATGAGAACGGAAAAGTGTGCAGCCTTCCTACAAACGTCGTATTCAGTCGTCGCCATGATGTAAGGACCATTGTCGACTTAAAGGAGCCAATCATGTCTGTCTGTGTATCCGAGGATTATTTGGTGATTGCTCTGCATGACAAGAAAATTGTAGTTTTTCAACATACTTCCAAAGACACAACTTCTCAGCACACTTCTAAGTTCATTTACACAGAAGTAGTTTATACGTTGGTTAAGGCTGATATTCTTATGGACGCTGAGTCGAAGCCAAAGTACATTGTGGCTCTAGACAATGACAGCAACCTGATGGCATTTAGCATGGGGCTGGAGCTGCTGGGCGTGGAGACTGGTGTTGAGGATTTGGAGTCTTTTGTGATTTACCGGGATAGAGTTTTTTTACAGTGCAAGTATGATAGAATTATAGAGTATGAGGTTAGATAAGAATACTGGATCAGGATATGAGGCTAGATAGGAATAAGATATGTCATAATATGGAGCTAAGTATGGTGGAAAATGCCTAAAGATATTCCAAGATGCATCATGGTATGGCTATCTATAATGGGATAATCAGCAGATGAGCCATATCAGTTACATTGCTATACTTAGCAACCACTATACTACTCATATGTTATACTACTAATATTGCTTGCTGCATATCATCAGACACCTCCATCTATGTTTGCTTATTACAATGATATCCCTTAGCTGTTATGCTTCTCATTCATATCACCTTACTGCATAAATATCATCCACATACATAAATAGCAATTTACTGCATAAATTTCATTCAATTTACTCTTCAACTGCTGGCCAATGCCGTTTGTTAGATAAAATTTTTACCCCCAAGATGAGTCGGAGAAACCATAAAGCAACTGGGCTTGCCCTGAATTTACCACTGGCCATGAAGACAGGCAAGTGTCTAATAGGATTCAACACAACACTCCAGGCAATTGTAGCCAAGAAGGCTAAGTTTGTGGTCCTCAGCAAGAATTACCCACTGGTTAAAAGAAAACAGATTGAGTACTACTGCGTACTGGCTGGAGGTATCCATATCAAGGTCTACAACGGGAGCAATGTGGAGATGGGGAGTTTACTGGAGAGAAAGCACAGGTCTGGGGTGGTTGCAGCACTTGATCAGGGTGAAGCCAGCTTGGTTGCATAAGTGAGAATAAATTTATTTTGGGAGTTGTTTTTGTAGTTTGGGTTGTTACGTGGCTGACTTATAATTTGTGCTACTCGCTGTGAAGCCTGAGCTGCTTATTCTGTAGCTTACGCTGCTTGTTGCTTAGCTTACGCTACTTAGAGTGTGATTTGCACTTCTCATAGTGTAGCCTGGGTTACTTAGAGCGTGACTTGCACTTACTGACATCTATATAATTAATGCGTAGTCTGCAGGTGGCATCCAATAGACCCTTAACCTACACTTGTTGTTTCTACACTTAGCTTTGTTATCCTTTCCTGCATCAAAAGAAACTGGGCTGCTCGTGACGAGTCTCAGGCAAAGAAATATTGTCTTCTGCAATACGTAACGTCTACCAACACATAAGATCTCCACTGGGCTGCCACCACGTGCATAGAACACTGTAAAGCAACATGTGAAGCGTCATACATCTAGATTAAATAAGTCTTTCAGACTATGAAACTACAACATATGTTGGCGTTTACAGCTTATCATTATTAGATTCACAGATAAAAATTATTCTGGATATGGAGACAATTTAAACGTTTATAAAGTTATATTAGTTGTTTAGGTGGTAGATATCCATTTCTGTTCGATTCTGCACCACAACAAACAAATATCCCTTTTCATTTATACATGCCTGGCCTGTTATATAAGGCTAAGAGGACAACAATCATCTCATACGTCATGACATGGGATAGAGTGGTGGCAACATATCACAAAAAGTACCTAAGGCAGCTATAGGTCACGCCCAATATCGAAGCATACATACAGGCATATAAGAAGAATCCAGAGACTGTACCACAGAGGGATCGAAGACGGGTATGAGAGAGCTATCCAGCATGCAGTAAAGAGGCTGAGCGAAGTCAAGTGCAGACTGAAGTCTAAATACACAAAAATGGCGAAAAATTGACTTAGAAAATAAATTTATTACACGTTGCAATATACAAGTATCCCTTTTCATTTCAGTACAGAGGGTCAATAATATCTTCTCTTACTGCTGTATGGAGATTCAATAATATCCTCTCTTATCTCAGTACATAAAATCAACAAAAACCATCCTTTACTGCCGTAAGGGGAGCCAAAAAACAGCATTTCTCTCATTTCTGTTTATTGATTTCACTATTAATTAAAGATAGCCTTTCTAGCAACGTGGGATGAGAGTGGGTAATAGCAGAATACAAAGGATCAATGAATAACGGACTCTTGTTCTCTCTATGGAGCTTTATCAGTGCCTCACGTAGATCAGCACCATACCCCAGAGAAACTGCGTATCTGTCAGCCTCACGCTCATTCATACGACTATATGCGTTAGACAAAAATGTCAAAGGCAGGTTAGATATAGACACCATCATAATGAAATAAATAAACTTTATCACAAGTGAATCAACCTCGTAAAACAGGGTGTTCTTCATATACTCGCTATTAATAGTGTAGTTGAATGCATACATATACCCTAGCTGCATTAGCAAGCTTGTACTTATCATCTTGTATGTATGTCCGTATTTCCAGTGCCCGAATTCATGGCACAGAACAGCCAGTATCTCCTTTTCGTTCATCTGCTCAATTAAAGTATCGTACAAAACAATTCGCTTCTCGCTAGTAAGGCCTATGAAGTAGGCATTTGAGTGCCCAGATCGCTTGGACCCATCCATGAGAAATATTTTATTGGCTTTAAACCCTACACGGGTAGCCAGCTTTTCAATATTACTTTTCAGTTCTCCATCCGCCAACTCTTCAAACTTATTGAACAGGGGCTGAATATAAGTAGGATATATCACAATCATTAGAATCTGGAATACTGTCATGAATGCCCAAAGATAGAGGTAGAAGGAAGACCACTTGCATATAATCTTACCCGATATGGATAGCACCAAAGGTATCAAGCACGACACGAGCAAACTAGTCTTGATAAAATCAATGATGAAGGTCTCCAGGGTCATTTTGTTGAATTCGTGCTTGGCCTCAACGTAAAATGCAGAGATTAATGCAAATGGTACCTCAATCAATCTGTCCAAGTGGGTAAAGAACATATAGAACATAATATCGCTGTACATGATCTTCTCGAAATACTGTTTATATGCAATCGGGTAGATTCGATATTTTATCAAGACCACTTCCTTGATACACATGATTGATGTCTCAACGATTGCCATAAACATTTTGTCCTTGCTGTAGCTTACAGACTTGCGATGCTCTTCAGGTGTCTGTAAAGACATTGCTACTTTGCTCTGTGGAGATCCCAAAACACGATATTGGCGGATCTTGAGGAATGTTGCCAGGAAGAAGTTTACAAGCGTTCCGTAGACTAGGAAGTTCTCGAGCATTTTAGGGGCCTGAAAAATGTTGCTAGTTAAAATGAGAATTAGTGAATTCACGAGTTGATATAATGAAGCTTAGTAAAGCTACAAGCAGTTAAAGATCTAATGAGTATGCAAGTTGGTGGAGATGTAGAGGCATGTAGAGATGTTAGTTGGTAAAGATTTGGTGAGACGTATATTAAGATAAAAGCTTAGTAAAATCTTTAACCATTTTTAACTATAAGAGTGTATGCATTTTTAACTATAAGAGTGTATGTATCCTAAGCCAAGCCATCAATCTTGGCTTAATTAACACATACATGTAGCCATATACAACTCAGGCGTCCCCACATAATTCAGGACAACATGTATAAATATCCTCTACATCTGAGTCAAAGTAACTTTAGTTTATTATCGTGTTGTGTATTTCCTATATAATCTAGCGTCGTCTCTACTTATGTAACCACAAGCTTCTCTAAGTCATTGCTTACCGTAGCCTCGAAAATCTCACAGATAGCCCTAAGCATTTCCTTATCACATTCAATGTCCTCGACAAAGAAAAGAAATCCCAAATCATCCACATTGTACGAATGCTCCTTCCAAATTCTGTCTTTCCTAGGATCCTTTCTCACAAGTATTGCTGAGGCCTCTTCAATATCCACAGAAAGATTAGAGTGGATAATATCGTAGCCGTAGACTACATCATCCTCCTTTAGATCAAGATATGTTCGACATTCAACAACATCATTATGATTGTATATCAGTGTGGCCTCATATTCACCCTTCCTTATGAATCTACTGCATGCTACTGTGTAACTAGTGAAGGAGCCAGAACTCATAAATACCGTTATCTTATCTTGATTCTCTCAAAAGCACCTACTGGTCATCTTTGTAGTTTTACCAGTGAATGGGTCTAAAAGTGAAATATGCGTAGAAACCTTCTCAACAACCATAATAGTCTTACACGACAGGGTTCCTGCAAGCTTCTGATCAATAACCAAGAGATCATCATTGCAAAGTGGAACAAGTTCCACAGAGAACGTGTACTTGCCGTATGCCGTGTTGTTATTCATATCCATACTAATGAGCCTTTCTGACATCTTCACTCGGCATCCAAGGATGCTCTCAACAAATCCTACCATCTTAAGCGCCTGGCTTTTGCTGTGATAGTATAAGTCTACACCACCTCTTCTCTCTTTTATGTTTGTTGTATCCTCAAGCATCTTGTTCTTCAAAATCTGCTGCTCGAGATACATGAATGTGCGTTTGTGCTTTGTTGCTTGTCTTACTTGTACTAAACAGTTCCAATGCTGTTTTGCTTCTACTCTGCAGCAATCTGGACACTGCATATTCTTCACTGTGTATTTAATGGTAAAGTTCTGCTCAACACCTTGCTCTACGATAGTCACACTTACAGCTACACGCTTACTGTTCTCCTCAGTATATATAAAATTTGCATCTACTATCTCTAAGCCCTTTAACGTCTTATTCCGCTGAAGCAGAAACATCAAAAAATCCCTCCAGCCCCATCTGTATGTGGCCCACGTACGTGGTGGGCTGAGGTACCGCTCACACTGACGGCAGTGTTCAAGAATGAGGTACTTCTTAATTTTCTGGCTAATGGTGAGCTCTGAGACTACGCATCTGTCGCACATATTCATCAAGCGAGGAGTTATTGGTATACCACATTTGCAGCACAGAGTCATGGGGTGATAAAAAATAAGAGTGATGAGGATTGTATGCCCGAGCAAATGCATCAATGAAATTATGTTCTGGGCTCTGCTATCTCATCACTTGCAGCTATAATTTTACAGAGTTTGCTCAGTTTCTCTACTGCCCACCGGATTGCTTTCTCCTTCTCATATCCGTCTTGATCTCTCCTTGAAGGATATATCTGACTGGGCAAATCCAATATAGAGTCGAAATAAATGAAAAGTTGCAAGAGCTTGTTTAATAAATTAAATCTAGTAGGCAATAACGGTGTAAAGAAAGATATTTTTGAATGGTTTAGGATGAGAGTTAGATATTCCTAAATCTGTCAAGAGTTAAACAAGCAGATGATTGGGACCGTATTAATCAAGTAGATAGGAAATGTAATAATTGAACATATCCTGAATACAGTACTTGAACATATCAGGAATGGATATAGAAACAATAAGCATAGGAAGTGGGATTATTCAGTCTATCTTTATTTGATAAATTTATTAGTAGTGTCTGCAATGTATCAAACAAGTGGATAAAGACTGCACTAATCAAACAGATCAGCAATCTCCTTCACATTCTCAAGTGATCCACCACTCAAGAGAGGAAGGATGCCAAGACATATCTAAGCCCCCTCTTTTCAACCATCTCTCCCAGGAAGCCTATAGTCTCCTCATTCACCTGAATATTCTCCTCCTTGATTCTCTCCCTAACAATTTCAATATGAACTTCAGGACTCTTTTTCTCGACACTGATAATCACCAGCCTGTCGAGGAGCTCCTTAGGCATTCCAAATGGGCTATGGATCTTCTCTGCACCCCTTATAGGACACACTCCCCTGTTTGTCGCAAAGATTATAGTGGGACTCATCGGAGATTCCAATATCTTGTGGAAGAAAATCAGGCATTCTAGATCAAGCATATGGACCTCATCGATAAAAAGCACCCCTGGAATAATCTCAGCATTTCCAGCCTCAACATACGAGTTCACCAATGCATTGACCTCTCCCCTCAACCTCTCATTGATCTCTGTTCTTCTGGGATTGATTATTTGGGAAACAAGGCTCAGCATGTCATCCCCACTGGGCCTTGATATTGAGAGATCTAAGTCATGGAGTGTAACCTCCTGCATTACCTCCTTCCTTCTCATAACTTCTCCCTTAGGCAGAGGAACATACTTATCAGCCTCCAAATCGTAGTCACTCATAAAAGACTCACTTCGCCCCATTCTTTTGATTACTCCTGCAAGTGCGTCTATATACACTACATCCCCAATAACTATCCTCTGCTTATCAATCTGTGAATACATCGCTGTGTTCAGTTTCAGCATTTTAGAGCCTTTAACAGTCTTAAGCGTGATGCTGATGCTTCCTATACTCCTTATGTAGGAGTCTTCTTCAGATAACTGAATGTCTGTAACTTCTCCTTCATATACATCCTTGATCTCACGAATTCTTACAAGTGTCGATCTCCTAATACACCCTTGGAGCTTTTCTGTCTTCTTTACCTCGGAAGAATACACTTCACTCCCAGATATGGACGTAAAGGGTGTTTTGGGACCCAGCTTCTCGCATATTGCTACTGCTAGTGCTGTCTTGTCACTCCCTGATGGTCCTGTTATTAACGCTGCCTTTTCTGCCATTCTTCGCTGTTTGATCATATCGACGAGGAGGCCTGCAGCCTCACGGGCCCTGTTTTGACCTACAAGCGAAGAGACTGCCGTTGGTATGCCTGTCTCGTCTAGACCTAGCGATTTTATATGGCTGTGAGGTGAAATTTGTTTTGTATGAGTTATTATGGGTGCTGAAAATTTTAGCGAAAAGTTTTGTGGTTAGAGTATGGATGTAAAATTTTTGACACAGTTATGTATATGCAATCATGTACTTGCTCAAGAATCCATTTTAATGCATTTGTGTCTAAGCGGATACTGTGCTGCGTATGGTAAATTAACAGTAGTGCAAATGTGCATCTTCGTGGATACGTATGATAGATGCCTGATATAATAGTTGTTAGATAGAATAAGTAGCACTAAACAGGGCTATGTCATACGAATGATAGCTTATGAATTTATACATACTAATGGCAATCAAACGCTATATATCTGTCTCGCTTGACTCAATAAATTCATCGAGGCAAAGAGCCATAACGAGTGTCGAGGAGGCTAGGGTCGTCTGCTACCCTGGAGTCCCTGACAACGAGCATCAAAATATTTCTAAGCTAAAAAGAACAGGTTTGCAGCAGATCAAGAAACTAATTTATTCTTGCATTTGGGGCAAAAGCGCTATATACAAATTATACACATAGATGCTAATACTCAAACAAGTCTTTAGTGAAAGTTTCATAGTCCAAATCGAGAATATCCTTCAAAATGGTCCTCAGTAGAAATAGCCTTACAGCCCCCATATCCTTAGGCTTCTTCAGTCTCAACGGAGAGAAAATATCGGCCACGTCATTCATAGACATATTACAGTCCTGCTTGTGCCTCTCCATGACTGCTAGTAAGTTCTTAAACTTCTTGAAGAAAGCTCTTTCTTTCTCGGTCAAAATAAACGGGATTCTCTGAAGAATCATTTTCTTGTTTTGATATTTCTGGTCCTGATAAAAGTGAATTAGCATTCCGGTGATATCCCTTGGAATGATGGGATCCAAGTCTTCAATATACAGTTTGAGACCCCACGCTATTGCGTGAGGATTCGCCGCCTTGAAATCTATACTCGAGTGCATTTCTATCAGCTGTGAGTATTTCAAGGCCAGCTCCGTATTTGTGTTTAGAATGAAGAGATTCTTTGCCGTTGGAGCTATGCTGTACAAGTAGTCTAGCACATCGAGAGCACTGCCGCTCATTTCATTAATGTCCAGCGACCTCCCACAGCACCATCTCAATGAGCACAGCTCTCTGAAAGTTCTGTAGAGAGAATCCTTTGTCTCGGCCCTCATTCTAGTCAAACAAGCATTCCTTAAGTTCTGTTTATCGGTGGGTGAAAGCGATTTGTATTCAATAATCTTGTTTTCGTGTTTAGGCATTCAAGTATTCGACCACATGACATTTATATCAGCTATCAGCGAATATTGGTTGCCGCTCTTCAAATCATGTGAATATTGGTTGGAGTTCTTAGCAAATCAGAAAAAAACAAGAAGTATTCTCAGTACTTGGATGCGTGTCAAATGAGAGGAAGTAAGATGATTTGTAAATTGATATAGGGGAAAACTAAAATGGTGTAGTAGCTCAAGATCTATAAGTTATCGTGTGTGCAGCATCCCACATTCTTTGATATGTGATACGTGATCGGTTTAGCAGATAGATGATTTGCTATCAGATATTCATTGCATCATATAGGCAATCAGATATTGGATTAATGATTTAACTGTTATCTCTTAGATTTATCAGGTATATTATCGGAAGTCATATATTCCAGATATAGAAATGCTATCTCCAACGGCATAACGCTTTGGATTTATGGACCCTTGATATTTGCCTTCATATTTTTATTTCTGCACTCCTTAAAGCAATATCACATGGTCTCTAGTTTTATTAGAATGCCACATTGCAAGCTTTAGAATATTTTAGAGTGTTTTGTCTATACTTCCACTCTCCTTACGAAATCTGCTTTGGCATTTCTCGTTGATCTGATGTTTATCAACTAGGAGTGATCAAGTTGATACAGGTCTTGCCTTATGATAGATATGCTTTGGGTATGGCTTATTTAATGGCAGGTATACTTGGGCTATTATTCAGTCTGTTGTATACACTTTTCGATAGAATAGCTTCTGTAGCGGATTTATTTCACAATGACTTATTACATGGGAGATACAGTATCTTGAAGCTTAATTAGGCTTTCTACCATCTACTTTGAGCCATAATAATGCCATCAGTCTCACCTATCTACCTTGCTTGACTCATTACTATGTCTTTAGTTGATTACATCTACATTGTCATCAATACTTACGATCGGTTCTAAGTACTTCATCATTACGCATTCCATTAATAATGCCTCTACTACTGCAACGTTTGCTGCTTATATCTTACCCAAACCTGATACATAAAAATACATTGGATTTTACCCCCAATGTATTCGCTAATTTGGATTTTGTCTTTGTGTTTTTGCTACGAGGATCAAGAGGCATATCAACAAAAGATTAGCTATATGGAGCCGTATGTAAGTGAAAACGGGAAAGCAGACAACTGGAATCTATATGGTGATTACGTTATAAAGCTGGAGGGGCGAAGAAAAACGTTTACCTCGCTGACATTCAGAGCCCCAGGCAGCAGTGGGGGCATAATATCCAATACACCTATTGAGAATAAGAATTTTGTTGTGAGATACCGTGTTAGGGTTGTGTCGAAGAAAAATACACCCAGCGGAGGCATGGCATTCTGGATATCTGATAGTAACACTATCCCTGCCGATAGGTTGAAGTATGGAAGAGATTCTAACCTTAACGGGGTCTTAGTTCTAGCTAATATGAATGAAAAACATTATCTGGCAGGTACTTCTGGGAAAATTGATTTAAACAAAAGTATGTCATGGAAGCCACTGAATGTTGAAAACTTACTTAATACTACGCTTGAAATTGAGGTAGAGCAGAGACATGGAGTTCTGTCTGCTGCAGTTGTGGATAATAAGGGTGAAAAGGTGTTTTATAGGACTAATACCTCACCTGTAAAGAAGGGGTATTATATTGGTGTGTCATATGCTAATGAGAGAGGTTCAGGCGTTGGATACGTTTACGAGGTGCGAACATCTTATATTAAGCAGGTTCGTGGGAGGTTTGCTAAGGGCGAGGGCAGAAAGAGTTCTAGTCTTATATGGATTGTTCTGGTTTGTGGTATAGGGGCAATTGCGTACTATTTGTACGTTATACAGGTTAAGCCTCATTCTAAATAAACTGTAGGTTGATGTTTGATTACGCCTATGAGGCTTGTTTGGATGTAACAATGCTTCTATGAGAGCAATTTACTGAATGTAAAATGGATTGTTAGAGTCTTCAATGTCAATAGGATGTGTTCTTAGAACACTAAGCGGGCATTAGATGAAAAGTGCATTGTTAGAGACCTTATGGTGGATATCAGATGTAGAGTGCCATGTATGTGAATTAGATGATGCATTTAAGGATGTTCTCCTGCTTATTTGTATTAAATTTGACTTCTAGTCAATCACGACTTGTCCCAAAGCTAAATGCGTTTTGACTTCGAAGACTCTTCTGCTTATAAACAATAAAATTTATCAAATAAACTTCTTACTATCTCACAGCTTATCCCCACACATAATACGTATCGGTTTCGAGGTCTCCTGCTTACAAGTATATCTAAGTTCTTTAAGGTGCCACTAGTTATTTTTATAATCACATATTTATAGCTACCTGATGCATTGTGACATGTATATAAATATGTCTTAATATAGAAGCTCAGATAGTAGTCATATTTTCCAGGTTAAACTTTTCGATAGCTTTATCTTTCAAACTTTAGTCTGTATCTCTATATGGCCAGAAGTTGAGATATAATTACACATTTGTATATGTGATTATTTAGTGGTGGAGATATCCACATAATCTCCTTATTTCTATAGGACTATATACTAGTGTGTGCAATCTGACTGTACCAAGTTTCCTCACCTTAATTGGATAAGAGGTTTTAAGGTACCTATATAGTCTATTATACTTTTTATAAGATCGTATGCATAAGATTTCATTATAGACTGTAAATGGATATAATTGCTAATATGCATCTTTATTTTTTCTTCTGCGTAGAAAATATTGCAGATATGGAGAACTGAGATAACACACCCAGAAGTGCTAGCACTAGGTACACATATAAGCTATACGGCCAATCAATACCTCTCAAAATATTGCCTCTGGGTACCGGTGAAAGACTCATTGCAGTAACACCAGTTTTGTTCAGTAAAGCTTCGATAGATAGCATTATTCCGTATGATCCGGTTATAGAAAATACCGCACCCAAAATTCCATTGAAAAGCACTTTAACTTGCCTCAAGAAGATAAGCGCAACGAATAGAAGTATCAGATTGATGCCCAAAATAATTTTTGCATTTCCTCCTAGCTCTCCCAAATTCTCTAAGATAGGTGCCTGTATAAGGAGGCACCATACCATTACAATAAATGCTATAGATGCTTTGATCAAATATGCAACTATAAATGATAAGCAGAAGCAAGAGACTAATGCAATTACTGCATTACCATTAAGCGTATTAATAATGGCAGTGAGGCATTCAACAAACCATGCCATGTTCTCAATGCCGCGAATCTGTATTAGCACCGCCTGTATTCTATCCCAAGAATAAAATATAAATGCAGCTGTGACTAAAGTCAATGAAATTTTTTTTGCGCGTACACCATAAAAACTTACTATCAGGAATGCTATGAGAGATAGAGACATAAGTGTAATGCTTGCATTAGTTATCTGAGTCCTGAAGTACCTTTCTTTGGATTCAAGACGATTGATGGTAAACATCTGCGATATAAAGTTTAAAAATTCCATTGTAAGGCGTCAAATTTTTAGTGTTTTTAGAGGAGATAACTCCGTAAAAAAAACAATTTCTCCTTTTTCTATCAAATTATAAACTGTATGCCGCAGATGACTACATTAATAGTCAAAAGAGGTGGTGTTTATGTAACTGTATGCGAATAAGGAGTTACAGAATAAGGGAAACTGTCGTACTCACAAGATTTTACGACAAATCTTGGAGGTAGAGCACCTCCGTTTGTAAACAGATTAGTTGATACCATCAGTGTTTACAAACAGATAGTATTTCCACTCAATCCCTAAACTTATAAAAGAAAACTCAACGCCAACAACACGACGCCAACTCCTTCAACACAATAACTGAATTTTTTTGATATTGTTTTAATGGCGGAGAACAACAAAAACAGTATCTTAAACTTTATGTAAAGTTGGGGAACATCAATCACTTTGTTTACTGATCAAGGGAGATTTAATAAGCGCTGAGGCCGAGCAAGGCATCATAGGCACAAACTGATGGGATATAAGGTGCTGGAATAAACAGATTGAATGTAAGGAGGCGGCTGAAACAGGTAGATATAGCACATATTAGATTAAACCAATTGATATGAATGAGAAAAAACACAACACATTAGATGAGGAGGATTTTTATTAAGGAATAATTCAATTACAGACCATCCTAGTTATCAGCGATACTTTTGTGTGCTAGAAGTTTGCCACATCAATGCTGCCTTATAATTTGCATATATTAGGGTTGATTGTTACGCTCTTGGTACAAGATATAATCTATGTGAAAAAGGTAGATCAGGATTCAAGATTGATATACCTGAGGAAATACGCTGTGAAGAGGTCTGCATTATATATCCATCTGATGGATATTGTTTATAGTCGTATCATGTGGTTTTTTTCTGCAAGGTTAGAAAGCAGCATATGAAATGCACATAAAGTTAAAATTGTTAGTGAGAGCTGCTCTTGCAAGCTTGAGCACTTTTTAGCCTTCTAGATATTGGATTTATTTACAGTTATCAATTGTTTATACAATAAGATTCTTGTAGGATGACGTTTGGTGCGTATATCAGATATGAAACATACTAGGTATCAGTATAAGGAATTTGACTTGCACATCGCAGCCATGTGCTGTGCATGGTAAGATACTGTAGTGTGTATTCAGGCACTCTTATTGCTTGTAGAACACACATACTTCTTTTCTGCTGGCAAACCTTCTATTTGACCTGTTGTATCTCCTCTTTGTACTCCGGAAGAAGGCTTTTTCTTTGCTGCATGGATACTGAGAAGATAACTAGTAGGAGGTATACAGCTACCTCTCGAGAAAATATATCCTTTAATGGTGCTTCGATGGATATTTTCTGGCATATTTTTGTGAACCCTAAGTCTCTGCAGATAATCAGCTCCAAAGAGACTAAAAACCCGATACATCCAAATAGTGCAAACATCAAAGAATACAGCAAACTGTGCAGCTTCTTCGAGTATGATATGATGAAGCACCCAATCACAACAAAGAGTATATTGAATAGGAATCTTATCCCCACCAGTTTCTGTTAATAAGATATTTTGGTATATATCATGCAAGAAAATTAGAACGTATAAGATGTAGAAATATAGAATGGTCCTAGTTACGTAAATTATGATCACAGACAGAAAGAAACAAATAATGAAGAGTCGTATTGGGCTTGATTGTGCCAGCCCGAGGGCACTGTGTACATAGTCTATGAATACTCTGAATAGACTAGCTGTCATTCTATTACTGTTAAGAACTACCAAGTAATCGTAGATCTTGTTGATATAATAGTGAAGAACAAGAGAAACTATAGGTGTCAATGCTAGCTTTTGGTATTTTACACCACGCAAGAAGATAAACAAAGAAACGAATAATGAAAGATAAAGTGTTCCCCTGTTATCTGGATTATTGTTATCGCTTGCATATGCCTGTATTAGATTGTTTATTGTGTGAAAGGTAATGAAGGCCGATGATTTCTTTATTAGTAGAAAAAAAATGAGTGTTATCATAAGGGCCTTTTGTTTTGTTTACATTATACTTTTTTGTATGAAAGCTTACGTATTTCCATTCATGTGTATCGGTGATAAGGTTAAGCTTTTGATATTAACAATTGATTAAGGGTATGATAGGATAAAATTTCTTTTCAGCAACCAAATAGGCATCATTTTTATGTAAAAAGGCTAATTTCACAAAATGTGTTTAATAAATTCCATTGATTAATTGAAAAACAGCAATAGCCTTACCTTTATTATCACATGGAATGTGGTGACAACATACCACAAGGAATATTTAAAACTCCTGAAGGTCGCAACTGTCATAGAGGCGCATATAGATGTGCCAGAGAAAACTTTGACGACTATATCCTTTAGTAACTGCAGAGCAACGAAAATGAACACCAAGTGGTCCAGGAAGATGATTAAGTGAAATATTATAAGGCAAAGAATACAAATGTACTTCAAAGCGTGTTAGCTTATGGATCAAAGATCTCGCTCAATGGTTTGACAACTTGTTGCAGGAAGCATTTGAGTCTAGCTGTAGATTATCTTTTTTGCTAAGCAGTCCTTTTAGCCGAGCATATAATGTATATTTGAAGCTGGCATTAGAGGTGATGGTGTTAAATGTTATATATTGCTATATAACATAGGTTTATTTTTGATCAGTTGGAGGAAGAATGCTGGATTAGGATCACACATCCTTTCTAATAAAAGAGACGTGATATGATATTAAAGCTATTTAGCCCGTCATTGCCACACACGACAATAAAAACCCATGCCACAAGAAATAAAGACCTATTTAAACAAAATTACCAATAATATTATAAATCTGTTTGAGCATTACCTAGAGTATAGCTCTGTACCCGTAATATACGGTACTAAATGAACAACAATAACCCAACATGTTTGTCATCATTTTAAGTATGTATTTGGCCTACTTTTATGTCTCATCAACATTATGGGGAATTTTACTTTGTCATACGGTTAAATTTAATTTGGACACTTTTGGCTCAAAACACAAACAATTGATTTAGTCAAACAGAATCCGTTGTTTTGAAATATTGGTATCTTTACATGTGTGCAGTGAGGATTCCATACACTGCATTAGTGGTTTGTATTGTTGTAGTATGATTTTACTTCACTTGCAAATGTATTTATACAATCATTTCATATGGAAGCATCTACAAAAACCGGTAGGTTTATGTTAACAACTTTTGTCTATACTTAAAGATGAAGCATACAAGACCAGCAAGAAAACTTCTTTAAAGACTTAGGGAAATTATACTAAAACAAATTTTGTAGCATTGCTTTCGACAATGCATCCCGTCAGGTTTGTCAAATTTGTATCCTGTAGAAGTTGCAAAGCAGGACATCAGGTATTCCTCTACATCATGAGGATGTATAATACAACCAATGCACATTATGATTTTGTCTCACAAAATTACATTTGTACAGCCACTAGACACCTCGGCTAGCATGTCAGGTCTTAATGTGAACATCACAAGCGTATTTTCATACAAAGGTTAATATATACTAATTTGGATATAGGATAAGTATAAAAACCTTGCTTAAAAATATTACATGCCAGAAATAGAGGATATACGCATGACCGGCATATTAGATAAAATATTGTGCTTTGTCAGAGGACTGTTTGAGTATTATAAAGAATTGGAGATACCACACAAACCTATGCTGGGTGCTGCATTACTAATAGTATTCTTAATTATCAATTTCTATGGAGTCAGATTCAAAAAGTTTGCGCTGATGTTCATAACTATTCTATCGTTCCACTATGCTACGATAAACTTCCTGATTGGTTTTGAGAACAAGATCGCACAGCCTGGAACTGAATCAAGCTATTTCCACTATTTTTATATGCAACTGCATTCTGCCATAAAAATGTATCGCACACATACATTTCCTAATTTCATAATCGACTGCTTTATAGTCCTCGTGATATATTACCTTCTCAAAGCTATATATGTTGGAGGACTCCTGGTAATCTACGGAGCTGGGATGGTGTACTTCTGCGAGTCTTGGTTCAGCTTAAACTTTGTCACCAGGCTACTCCTAATCATCACCATACATCTAATAGCTCTTGTAATACTCTGGAGAGTCAAACAGGCCACACAGTATGCATTTGCATTCCTATTCTCTCTATGTAGCTCGGCTGGCATACTCACATGCATTGAAGTAATCTTTGGTGAGAAGTTTAGAGTTATTAGCATACTTGAAATTTTGGCCAACTCTGAAGTTCGTATCTTGCCATGGAGTATCTTCACAATACTCTTTTTAACTGGCGTAATCAACCAAATAACACATCTTCGATCATAGAGATATACGCTCGACGAGGAGGAAGCTGTAGTAGTTAAGGAAAAGATTGGTTCTGATTCGACCGTATATTTGAAGATAAGTTAGGCTAATATGCCATGTTGTTAGTTGCAAACTTATTTATAAACTGTGATACCTCCTAATCATTGGGATTCTTCTATAGCATACGCTATCAACAATAAATTTATTATATGAATTGATCTTTAACCTATATTAATCCCAAACGAAGTATATCAGCAACAGATATGTACTACTGGACCCATACATAGATCCAAGATTATGATACGTTCATCTGAGATTGTAACTTGCTTCTTCTACATACATCCACATGAAGCCTTACGGCGGTCTACAAACCAATTAAAATGTTAAGTGCATTCTATATAAAGGCCCCTTGAAGAGCGTAAACGGTGCTGTACTGAGGCCAAAACAGAATGATTTCACTCTGAATACAGAACATAAAATACTCGGGGAGAGTCATAATTCCATCAAACTCATCACCCAATATTTTCATATCTATTGCTCTCTCATCAAAAATCTTCAGATCCCCTTTACGTATAATCTCCTGTACCACATGTATTCTTTCCTTTACATTAGCAGATTCCTGGATTTTACCTTGTAGGATACATATACCCAAATGTCTAGCTTTATATGCCAATATCTCGCTCCACGACAGATGCTCCATGATTATCAGGGGCGTTGTATCATAATGTTGATCCAGATCTGGGTAGTTGCTATGAAACAGTATTCGGTATAGCTCTATGATTACTGCATGTATAAACTCATAATAACACGAAGCATCCGTATTTTCTCCTGCTAAAGCTTTGATCTCTGAGATCGATATGGTTTCATGAGTCTTCTGGAGAATACCAAAAAACTCGACACTTGTGATAATGTCATTCAATATGTGTTTTCTTATTCTACTGTTATTGTATAGAATGACTTGTTTCGTTGCATCCATTCTAGATGATGTTCTTATCATCTTTATATGTGATCTTTGTTTTATCTGTGTTTTGTGTTTCTCTTTAGCTGTATCTAGCTACGAGTTAGTATTTGTTGATCGGTAGAAAATAAACCTGTGGTGGAGTAATGTGTCATAGATATAGTGAGTCTAACCAAGCACAAATTGAGCCTTATATAGTGGAGTGATGTGTCACAGATCTATTGAGTCTAACCAAG
Source organism: Epicauta chinensis (assembly GCA_021725515.1). Taxonomy (NCBI): domain Eukaryota; kingdom Metazoa; phylum Arthropoda; class Insecta; order Coleoptera; family Meloidae; genus Epicauta; species Epicauta chinensis. The sequence continues at coordinate 43,174 of JAEDXX010000171.1, read as the reverse complement.
CATATAAGTTGGGTCTTAAGCATTTTCGTCATATGGATAAATTCTTGTCGTATGGGTAGATTCTTATCATATGGATAGCTATAACATTTTTCTGTGTAATTGGATACAATATATTTACAGAATGTCTCTGTAGATACATCCTTGCAGTGATATGGATAACTACAGCATTGTTTCTGTTTAAGTAGCATCATCACTGCTTTATCCATCAGAATAACTACAGCAGTGTCTCAAGATATACACAAATTTGTCACTCAACACTCAACAGATTCCCAACTGCTGTATAATCGCCTAATATACTCTCAACTGCTATACTGTCACTCACCACATTCCTAACTAGCGTGTTATTATAGAGGTATCATCAACCATATCTCTCTTCTATATAAACTTTTTGCAGCTCCCAATAACGAGGTGCTTTTTTGCCCCTATGATCATACTATTCCCTTTGCTAGGCACTCTGCTCGCTAAAAATTACGCCATCCTAATAAGCACCTCCAAGAACTTTTTCAACTACAGACACAGCGCTAACCTGCTAGTCTTCCACGATATCCTAACAAATAACAACTTTACTGATGAAGACATAGTCACATTGATATGCGAGGATCTGCTGAGTGACTCACGAAGCATATGCATGCATATGCATGGAACTGAAAATTACCTAGACGTGCATAACAGGGATTACCTAACTAGGGCAGATATAATGCGCTGTATATACACTACTAGCAAGAGAATAAACAAAATGTTTATCGTCGCAGATACCTGCATGGCTGAGGCTCTGTTTGACAGAGACACTATGCCACCAAACGTGTTCGCCCTGTCTACCAGTAGATCTGATGAGCCATCCATCTCTTCACTGTACAATAAGAAGATGGGTCTGTATCTTATAGATAATTTTCCTTATCTGTTCTACACGTTTTTCACGAGCCTCAGTGATCAGGATATTGATATAACGGAGTTCTTGAACAAGTTTACGAAGGAGAAGCTGGAATCTATGCTTGGATACGGAGATGTGAGTGGATTTGCTAGACTGAGGGAAATCTTTACACAAAATGACATCAATGAAGTTTTGCCGTTTAGGGTTTAGGCTTGGTTGTTAGTGCACTATCAAGTGTGTGTATTATAAAGTCTGTAGTCTGGATTGTGATATGTTATAATCCATATTACAACCTGGGTTTCAACTGATACTGTAACTTATGCTACAGTGTGTACTAGGAGATACTGTGTGAGCTGAGGAATACTGTATGAACTGATCTGAGATCTGTGGTATATTCAATAATATATCCTAAGCTGTAAGTACTGTAGTAGACAGCATAATATAAACTGAGATCTGAGCTGTAAGTATTACTGTGATGTAAGCTGTAAGTATTACTGTGATTTATGTGCTGATTTACAACGTTTAAGCTGCTACAGACAGATATGCATAAGCCACCAGTGTTTATTGTATTACTATAGTTTGCCCAGAGATAAACCATCAGAATATGGCTGTCAAGACTCTTGATATATCATTCGTGAGCAGCGCATATACACGGCCTCAGCCCCCATTTTATCACCAAATCATTTGTAAACATCACCCAGGTAATCTAACATAGATCTGTCGCTTCATCTTCACAGATATCCTCCTTGTTCTGCTTCTTCCTCAAAAAATATACCTTCCCTGTAAGCCTCTCCTCATCAACCACAGTTGGCCTCCTTTTCTTCCACTCCATAAACAGCTCCTCAGTAATACGATCTTTCTCATCCAGCACATAGTTGATATCCAGCTCAGTTCTGTGTGGCGTGCAGACATCAGACTTCTCTGTAAACACCATATACTCATACACAGCATCGTAGATCATCGAATTACCCCTGCTATCCTCCAGGTAGCTGTATATGTAGGACATGGCCTCCGGTGAGATATCGGCATCGATTCTCGGGAGGGATAATGGGTAATCCATGTCGCAGTGGAACATGAATTCTATACTGTTGGTGGTGAGGGTATAAGTACGGTTAGCTAGGTCGCATATTATGTTATTTCCAAAAATCAGTTTGAGGCAATGAAACTCATCTTCCATATTTCTAGGGGTAGAGTACAGTCATAAATGAAACGGAAGCGCATAAAACTGAGGATTAGAAAAAAGTCTGCGCATTCCTCTAGTGTACACACTTCACTAGTTTGATGATATATGCATATTTTGCTAATCTAATGGTCTATGCAGAGTGAATTATGGCATTAGACACACTATTATAGGCGACTACAAGGACATATATGTCAATAAAGTATAGAAGCATATCCTATAGGTGGACTTTGGAACCAAAATGAGCCTGCAAAGATTTATAATGGTGCTGCAGAAAGAGCATTTCAGGCTGTGTAGAGATTCATAATGAGCACTACAGTGGTTTATGACATATACTGTCCCAAAATATATTATCTCCTTAATGCTTTATCTACACTTCATATGAACCCAATACCCCTTAATCAACCAGGCTCCAATACACTATATAGCAATACACTCTTTATTTGTTTGATTCCATGCTAATCTCATGAGAATTCATCTCCTCTACCATATCCTCCACTGATTCTACCAACAGCTTCTTGACCCCCTCCACCATATTCTTCATCGTAGCATCCACCCTCATCTTCTTATCTAATAGCACTTCGATGTCCTTGATGAGCATGGCCATCTTACTCTCAACCATACAATCGTTATCCTCGATCATCGTGCCTATACTCTTGACCACTGCTTGTACTATGGCGTATACTTCCTTAAGAGAATCAAATTATGTTTCACTTACCCTTTATTTCTGTGTTTCTCTTTTTTGTGGCTTCTTGGATGGCTGAGCAGAATGTTTCTACCTTTTCTTTCGTGTTCATGCAATACTTTATTTTTGTTTTTTTATGCAAGATAACGAGAATATGGTGCATAAGCAGTGGTATAGATGCAGTGGTATGCAGAGAATTACTACGTGCCATACAAGTACCGTATGAGTAGTAGTGCTCAAAATATCTAGTAGATGACAAAGTAGTTAATGCCCAAAATAGAACCCCAAAGATATACTCCATACGCATTAAATGCCACAAAAAACTTTATTTATGTGCCGAGAAACCAACTAGAGCCTACGCAATCTTTTCCGGTGACCATTCTCGTGCACAGCAACGCTGCCATAAGCGTGCTCGACGAAGAAAGTGTAGAATGCGAGTTTGTGGAACTTTCTGTACAGGAAGATGAATAGTCTCATACGCCCTTAGGGGCACTGATTATAAAGATAGGGGAATTTGATATTTCTAAATTAGGAGATGAGCTTTTTGTTTGGCAAGATGAGCTGTGGATATTAAGGATAAAATGGCTGCTTGGTATTGGTGGGTATAGGTAAGGAGAATTTATAAGTTATGTTATATATTCGAGTGGTGGCATTAGAGATAGTGATGAGTAGTAGATGGTGATGAGTGGCACATAATGATGAGCAGTGGCATGTATAACGCAACTGTATAAACGATGATACTGCTAATAAGAAGAATATACGACAACCGTATACTGCATATGAGAGATAAATAGATATTTTGGGATCTGCACAGGATGCTTCCTATGCTTACAGCCCGAATAACAGCAATGGAACGAATAGATACATTGTTGTTACTTGCCTGCTAAAGCTAAAGTATCTCTAGCAATTTGGTTATAGAAACTTTACTACCAAATAGCTAGAGAATGCAAGTAGCCAGAATACTACTAGTTAGCACTAAACAGCTGAAATACTACTAGGCTTAACTAAATAGCTAGAGAATGCAAGTAGCAAGAATACTACTGTATGGTCAGAGAAACACTAAAATACTACTACTAAATAGATGCCTTAACACTTCTACCAACTACCCTTCGTCCCTATACACTACAGAATATCGACCCTGGCCATGAGCTTATACTCTAAACCAACCGGCTACTAGCCCCTTTATTTAAGGAGACACGTCATTCCACTGGTTGCCACAGAAATAAAAGGCAATCCTAACCTCACAGAAATGACCACAACGGCCTTCAGAAATCTAAGAGCCTTTGTACAGATATCATGCATCCTTATAATACTCCTCCCAATGCCCCTCCTTGCATACCTCATCATAGAGCGCTACTTCTTCGAGCTGGAATCTAGACTGAGCATGAACCTACACTCAATAGGTCACACCTTCAAGACAACCGCCCTGATGAACATAAGCATGGCATTCTTTGCCAGCTGCTGCATAAATAGCAAGGTCAAGACATACATCCGCCTGTATCTGTTTGTAAACTTCTTCAATATACTAATACAGACTGTGATGCTCTTTTGTGCACGTACAGCATACTGCACCAAATTCACTCGTGTTTATGCAGCGAAGACGTTTAGCGACAGAGGGCTGCTCGCCGAGGTCGAGATAATGTTTGAGTGCTCACCTGGGAGCAATAAGTGTAGCGACGTACTGAGGGAGAAGATTGTCTCGCTCATATTTATGTATAGCGTCCTCGGGGGATCTATACTGGCGCTGAACGTTTTTATATTCATCTTGGCGAAGATCTCTACTTCGATGGAGATACGTGGAAAGCCTACTGCTCTGCCGAAGATACAGATGCAGCCGAAGGTTGGGATGAACACGGCGTCGTTGAGGAACAAGAGGATTATTGATGTGGCGTCGAATAATTGATGGGTTTAATGAGGTGAAAGGCATAAACAGATATTTAGTAGGTTTATAGACACATGCACAAATACACGCACAAATGCATGCCTTGAAAGGAAAGGAGAGTGCAAGAGTGCCACGTATAGTAAAGGATAGAAGTGTGAAGTGATAGGGCTCTGTATTAGAATAGAGGCTACCACGTATAGAGAAGGAATATGAGGCATAGAAATTACGACTTGGAGTGAAAGGGTACAGCGTGGGCATTCATGAGGCTTTAAGGAGATATAACACGGACAGATGCTGTCCAAGAATTTGAGATTATGGTGTATAGCATATATTGGTTACTGTAGGAGAGTAGAGATATCTGATAGTTGAAGGATAGAGATACAGACAGTTGAAAAGTGTAGATATCTGATAGCTGAAAAATAAAGACACCCAATTGTTGAAGCGTGAGGACACTCAATTATAGCGGAATATATCTGGTGCAATATGCCAAATTGGTTTATTTTGTGATGACATCCTACATGTAATAGATACACAGTAGAATCAAGATACCCTTTCTGTGAGTATATGGCCTTAGACACTCAGATTTATTGGATTATTTCAGATAAGCTAATATTAAACCTATTGCAATAAATTACTAAAGCTTAGAAGAACCCAGTGCATCTACTGACATGTGTATTGGTACAGTATGGCTGTGACAGGCCTTGTATATATACTCTATTGGGCCTATTTTGTTTATTCATCGACCTAGCTTGATTTATACCAGACCTATTCTCGTAATCCCTCACAGCTAATTTGTAGTCTTTTACAGCTTGATTTGTAGTATCTCTAAGCCTCTTGAGCGCTATGGCTTACTTCTCATATCTTTAACTTGACACGTCTACCCTACAACTGATTTGCACACCACACATGCTTCTCGGGACCAAATTAACACATCTTTACACCCAATCAGCACACCTCTACCCCAATCAAGCATCTTTACATTTGATTTGCTCTCTTATGATATTTCACGTGATGACTTACTAAAAATTTGCCCCTCAATGGCCGAAGGAGACAAGCAACAAGAAAATCACCAAAAGCCAATATACCCTCCGAAGCACGAGCCGAGAAGGCACTACCCGAATAGCCGGGGATATGAGCGCAGGAGGCCTAGGGAATTCATCCAGTACCGAAATCGACCAATTCAGTCGTACAATAGGGGCATGGATCGTGTGTATCATTATGATGAGCTCTCCTATGGAAGAGGTGCTCCCAGACAGGAATATATGGGGAGGAGATATGACCCCCTGGCAGAGAGGAGATATGACCCCCTTACAGAAAGAAGGTATGACACCTTAGCAGGAAGGCCACCAAGGAGGGTTGGTAGACGCCTCAGACAGCAGGAGGGAAAGCCTGGTCCCAGGTTTAATGTGCCTGAGCGAGAGGAGTTTAGGAAGGACCCAGTTGGGTTTAGGAAGAAGCTTGATGAGGAGTTGGCTGCATATATGGCGATGAGTAAGGAATAAAAATAGTTTATGGACTACGGTACTATTTGGAGGCTGAGTTGGAGTCTCGTTAGAATGGGGTTCTCTTTATAAAAGCTGGAGCCCATATAGAGTGAAGTCCCGTGAGAATGGGGCCTATGTAGAATTGAGTGTAATATTTGTTGATTTGCAAGGATGTATAGTTGTTATAAAACCAATGTGACTCTTTTAGTCACCTAATGGCATGAGAGTGATAACATATAATAGAGTTTGATAAGTGATAATATATAATAAAGTTTGATAAGTGATAATAAAGTCTGATAAGTGATGGCCTAACTAATGTAGACGTAAGGTTGTGAGCATAAGTGTAACAGTTTCAGCATATATTCCTTATATGTATTCCTCCTCGATGTTTAATCCTCACAGCAATTATTCACTTAATTCTCCACAGAATGACTTTTTCATCACATGGCTTCTCGATCTTCTCAGTTCCCCATTTTCTTGTTTCCCAATCTTCCCAGTTCTCCACTTTCTTATTTCTCCAATCCTCTCATTCTCTTATTTCTCCAATCTTCTCCATCCAGCCTTCCTTCATAGATCCAAGCTGTTTACTTATTCTTACCACTTCTAGAATTCTTATACGCCAGGTATTCATAAATCTTCTGGAGCCCATCACTCTGCCTCACCGGACACACCTTCACTTTACTGTACATGTAGTCGTCATACGGCCCCTTCACGTTTCCATACTCTCGCAGCCTCGAGAACAGGTAGCCCTGACTCTTCTCATCCATCCTAACCACCTTTATCTCTCTAACCCCACTCTGCTCCAGCAAACTTATCTCATCAACAAGCCAGAGCCCATCACCCGAGCATGTAACGCCTCTAGCCTCAATAAACCTGCCTCTGCGCTTCACTGCCTCAAAATCCACCGGACACTGTCTCCTCTTGATTTCATCCAGTATGGACTGGAGGAAGGGGACAGTGGACTCTAGTGCCGTCCTCTTTTCGGTCTCCACGACTGTCTCTGGAACAAGCGAGTGTTTTGGGACGAGTGCATGCGGCACTGATATGGCTTTGGGGAGTTTTGAAAGGTATGAGTTTATTTCTGTGGAAATTTTCAAGATGTTATCCATTGAGGGGGTAGTTTACGAGGGCTGTTAGAGCTGGGGAAGTTGAAGAGGTGTGGAGGATACGAGGGACGCTGAAAAGGTCGTGGATTTGGAAGCTAATTTATGATAGGGTTTAGGTTAGTTTCATTATCCAAAGTAGTGATAAGTTAGCTTATGACAGAGAACAGTGTGGCATGGAATAAAAATCTGTCTACCAAATATGCACAGTTTAATCTAGGACTTCCCTGATGGAAGCTATGCCTAACGTAATTAAGCACTGTGGAGAAGCACGAGATTTACATGGATGTAGGTTAGGGCCCAGATATCTAGCAATAGAGCCACCACGTTCGTAGATATAACTCTACTACGTTTATTGATGCACCCATATACTGTGAGATAACTATGCAGGTACACTTTTATAGAAATACCTCCGTAGTCAATGCACAGCATGTATAGAGTCGAGCTGTGATACAGCGAAAAGTTTATTTGATAAATTTTATTGATTGTGAGATAACTTGACTGTCAATATACTATCAGTGCTCATAGAGTGTAGCTATCAATATACGATCAGTGCTCATAGAGTAATATCAGTGAATATCTTAGATAAACTATTATACTCGTCATTCTCTGCCTCCTCAATCTCTAAATCCACCATACACGCTACCTCATCCTCAATAGCCTTCGTATCCCCCAAGGCCTCCCTAAGCTTGTTCATACAGTCCAGTATCTTTCTCTGTTCTATCTCACAGAAGCTCCTGTCGTCGACCTCATCAACAGTCGAATGACTGCAGAGCCTATACGTCTGTATCTGGACAATTATAGGGCCATGCTCCGCTGCATACTCCCTGGAATACTTGAGGACGCTGACTAGGCTCTCCAGATCTGTGTCCTCCACACAGATGCCTGGCATTACCACCCCTCTCCGAAAGAACTCGGTGGTGTCGCTGACAGCCTCTGCTGGAGTGTACATTCCGTACTTATTCTTCTCGCAGACGAAGAGTATAGGCAGCTTCCAGATGGCAGCCATATTAAAGCTCTCCCAGATTTGGCCCTGGTTTGCTGCGCCATCTCCATAGAATGTGAAGCAGACCTTACTGCTATTCTGTGGCTCGGCGTTATTCTGTATTCCTGTATTATTCTGTGACTCGGTGTGATTATTAATTTCTTTAGATTGATTCTCACTCTTCTCACTCACACCACTCATTTTACTCTTCTCACTGCAATTATCACGTCGCCTCTGTAACGCAAATGCCACCCCAAGGCCCAGAGGTACCTGAGCCCCAACAATCCCATGGCCACCGAAAAACCGGCTGTTATACAAATGCATCGACCCACCCTTCCCCTTAGAGCATCCTGTACGCTTCCCTAGCATCTCCCCAACAACTTCTCTCACACTGCATCCAGTCACCAGAGCTAGGCCATGGCACCTGTAGGACTTCACCACCATATCCCCCTCCATTACATATTTTAGCGCAGCGTATATGGCCTCCTGGCCAATACACAGGTGGCAGAAGCCACGTATCTTCTTCTGCTTGTATAGGTCGGCTACACGGATCTCCATGTACCTTATCTCGTTCATTGTTCTGTAGATAGATATCTTATCCTCCTGGGAGATGGAGATGTGTGGTATTGTTGATGGATCTAGGTTGTGAGTTTGTATGTCGTCTTTTAGCATATGTGAGTAATTTTTGAGCTGTGAAATGTGGAAGGTAAAACGTTGTCATAATATGTGTGACCTATGGAATATTGTGTCATAATATGTGTGACCTATGGAATATTGTGTCATACTGAGTTGGTGTGTTTTGTATCTAAGTATTCAATACTGTTTGTCACAGTAACCATTCAGCACTGTTGTCACAGTAACTATTCAATACTGAGCAATCTGTGCCATGATGAGTATATACTCTTCTGTGCCTTTAATTGTGGTATTATATGACTTATGAATCATTATGAGACCACTGTGCTATGCAGTATCATACGTGTTTTAAGTATACCAATATGGTCTAGCTTCTAGTCCACTGAAACAGGTAAGCAGCCACATTATAGGTCACATATGTGACCTATAAGAATGTCATCATTATACATCTGATATATTACAGATCTATTAGGTAGGCGACACCTGAAATAGCCAATATATTACAAACCAAGGAGTCAATACACATTTGAAATAGTTAAAATACACCTCTTCATTATATACGTGACGTAAATAATAGATTAAGTAATATTTATTTGTGCAATCTATATCCTCTGGCTTCCCCATCTATTTTATAGCAAAATGCTTCTTCATCAGTGGATTTTGAACGAGATAGAAATATAGCTCCTTATCTATCTCATGCCCATCCAGTATCTTCTCGGCCTCTCTTACACCCTCCAGATACACCCAGTACATATTACTGCCACAAGTGTCACGCTCCATGATGTACGAGAACACAGCAAAAAATATCTCCTGTCTCTCCTCAAGCGTATACCTATCACCCCTGAGACTCAGATACTCCACAGATAGGAACCGATGGGGGAGTTTTACAAACAAATCAAAATCTAACGCCTTTAATATATCTATCTCCTTATCCAGCAGGTTACCAACGCTGAATGCGTTATCAGTGACCTGTGCATAGTCACTGAGAGGTTTACACTGCGTCTCCTCTATCTTAGCGGTTATAAAGAGTGATGTGATGCCTATCAGCTGATAGTCGGATAGATCTAGACCGCAGCGGCTCGTGTAGCGGTCACTTATGACGACGGCTGTCCCGAAGGTCACTTGGGAGTATCCAAAATCGCGTGTGACTTCGTAGAGCCACTTGAAGAGCTTTTTGCGGTGCGAGGATTTGTATACTTTGACTTTGATGTTTTTTCTGGATACGTTGGTTATGTCTTGGAATACACGTTTCATTGCTTAGAAAAGCCAAATGGTTTTATTGATTTTTTACGAGGGAAAATATGGCGCCAAGGCGGAGGGAAAATTTTATTCTATTGTGTGATGTATGGAGGATATGAGTGTATGAGCAGTGTAGTAATATGTGAATGCAGTGTATAAATGTAAAGGGTCATGAACAAATGGTGTGATGAAATATCGAGTCATTTTAATAAGCTCTACGGATATGATACCATTCTATGATGAGATATGATGATGAGCCAAATGGCGTAATAGAACATTTAGAATAATAGAATATGTAGCTTAATAAAATTGCTTATGAGCATTGCTATACGACAAGCGAGCCAACGCATAGCTTGACCCCAAACTACATTCTATTTGGCACTTTGAGCCCTGATCTATTTTATGAACGTCGACAGCGTATAGCTTGACCCCCAAATTATATTCTACTCTTTTAAGCCCTGATGTATTTTACAAGCGTCAAGGATGACTTAGACAACTACGATGTGCTCAAAGTAGATCGCAGAGTGTTCTACACCCCCAAGGAGCGTGACACTGCACGCCGTAGAAGACGGTACTCAGATCAGTTCAAGGACCCCGTGTTCATAGCCAAGGACACGCACAGGAAGCTGATGATGATTGAAAGCATCCGACAGAAGCACGGCAATCTGGAGAGCATCACCGAGAAGTGGACGAAGTGCATCGAGGAGTGTATTTGTACCCTTGAGAAGGAGTTTGGAGTCATGCCTGTTAGTATTTTTCAGGCGTTCAAGCTTGAGAAGTATGGGTTCCAGCCCGAGGATTATGGAGTTGATGAAGAGGAATTAAGAAGCATTAGACGAGATAGCACTAGGTGATATAATGCTATGTAATGATATAGCACTAGGTGATAATAATACTAAGAGATATGGCATTTGGGCAATATATTATTGGGCGGTGATATAGTACTAGACGAGATGGTATAGCCTATGGCCTCATATGCATTGCTGTGCTGTTCAAAGCGCCTGCAAATTATAGCTGAAGTGCTAATAAATAGTCGTATTGATGAAGATACTTTTCATTCTTAGGTATGTTATTCTATAAGCTCGTAAATCATTCATCACAAATTCTCTCCTTCACTGACCTAACGCCTAACCTAACAACTCACACATTGTACTACAAAAACCCCCTCTTCGCTCACTTATTATATATGCCCTCACTAACCTGACCCCATGTTCGACGCAGATTACTTCAAAGACCTAATAAACGAAACAACAGCACTAATGACCGACCTGGAGAAGGCAGACGATAGCAGTAGAGAGGATCTCCAAGCCAAAATAGAGGCAAACATTATCACACTGAAATTCCTCGCAGACGAGATCGAGGATGACGATCTACGGACAATAACCCTCAAACGTATAGAAGTGCTGTTCAACACCTCAGAGGAGCTTGAGATAAGCAGAACACGGCCACGAAGTGCGAAGACCGACGGAGACGAGGACACGCAGGCCTATGATAAGGACATTCTGGAGCACTCGAAGACGCTGAGGGGCAAAGCCGAGAAACTCCTGAGGAGCTTGAAGATCGACGATGACGTCATCACGGATATCAGGGCCAAGATGGAGGGGAATTTGGCAGGGGCCGCTTCTGGTGTGAAGGATATGAAGCAGCAGGGCAATGGGTTCTCGACGTTCAGCATTTTTGTATTCACCGTGGCTATCTTCCTTGCTATGTACATTCTGATTAGGTTCTGTTAGAAACTATTGGTACTTGGCATGAAAATGGGTTAAGTTAGTGTTGGTTAATTTAGTGTTGGTTATATGGTTCAATTTAGTTATGTAGTTCAATTTAGTCTTCTAACTGCAAATCTGAGTGATTTTGCTATGTGGTGAGCAGTGAATAAATGCACGGGTCAAATAACTGAAGCGTATAGAGCTGTTTATCAGCACAAAGTTTGTTTATTCAATAAATTTGTTAGTTAATGCATGAGTAAGCTTTACAGTCACTATTTCGGTGAGCTTTACCAGTCAGTTGCAAGCTTTACTAGTCAGTTGCAAGCTCTACTCAGTCTATTGAGTCTGAGATTGGACAAACTTGTAGCATGGATATATTTCTTTTTTCTGAGAACACCATTACAGCCCATTAGACCAATCTTCACTTAAAACAGCTTAGCTTCACTCACAATACAGTTTGACTCCGATATGTCAAAAATAAATTTATTGAAACAAACAAAGCATCAAAATTCTACTCCTCGTCGCTATCGCTGTAATTCCTCTCCGCATAGTTAACCTCTGCAGCCTCCTCGTCATCCATGAACAGCTCTGGCTTGGCCTTAAACAAGTCCACACCCCTGAGCCCACTGCTAGCTATAGCCTCCTTCTTCCTCTTATACGCAGCCTCCTCAGTCAACTTCTTCTTCTTCCATTCGGCAAATGACTCCTCAGTGACAGGCGTAAGCTTCTCACCCAGTGACTGCCTAGAGAGCTCGATATACTCCTCCAAATTCACCTCTGCCCTGCTATCCTTGCTCAGCTCCACTAGTCTATGGATATCCTTGCAACTGGGAATCGGACACACCCAACTACTATTATAGTCCCCAGAGTTCATGGCATCCAGCATAAACCTGCACACCAGCCTGGGCCCAGCAGCTGCCTCTTCAACAGCCTCGCTCTTCTTCATCTCATGCGCAAAACGGCATTTATCACCTTCCTTATACACCTTATTCAAGTAATTCACACACTGCACCGACTTCGGATCCACTCCAACAGGTATAAGCTGCACCACAGGGCCTTTCTTGACATCTTTCTTCGCCATCTTCTCCTTTTTGGCCAGTTCGTCTTTCAATTTTAGATTCTCGATTTGTTTTAGTACCGCTGCCTTCTCCTTCTTGTTCTTCATGTCAACCATTCTGGTTTCTATGTCTTTGATGAGCTGTTTAGATGTTTTTTTGGGAGCCTCTTGCTTTGGTTTCGCCATGGTTAGGGATATATTTTTATTCTGGTTTTTGGGAGGTGGCAGATCTCGTTTGTATCTGTTGAGGTTATATCTGACAGATAGCGGATAGGGTGGAATGGATGGGCCAGTTCTACGATATATTTGTCATGCAAGTAAGGTGTCAAATGGGAATAGTTAAGTGAGTAAGGTATCAAGCGAGTATGTACCCTATAAGGCATGTGCTTTATATGCTTATCAAATAGCATCAAAATAGGTCACTCATTATAATATGGCTTTCAAACAATAGAGAGATGACGAACTCTAGCCTAACTACTCTGCATGCCAAAATATGGAGCCATAGAGAGATGCCAAGCAATTGCATCCTATAGAGGTGGATAGATACACACTCAGGCACTAAAGGTAGACATATGTGAAGACAAACATTGAATAAGTGCATGCAGCAGCAGTAAGCACATGCCTATCCTATACTCTGTAAACAATTATATGTATATTATTACGATGTGTCGCCTCCTTGCATGAAATACAAACTCTGAAAACTACTTTTGGGATAAGAATATATTTATTCAGACTAATCTGTCATTCAGCAAACAGACTAAGATAATCTAATATTGCACTAACAATGTTTACTACGTCAATAGTGCTCGGATACTGAAGTAGTGATGGTAATTAGTCAAATCCACACAGTAGATAGCTCATTGATAACCAGACAAACTAACATCTCAAATAGTGCTATCAGCTGATATAGTAAAGCACATAAGCTTATTCCTCGCTTGCTTATCAACAGCAAACCTATCAAGCCTCGGCTCTCGACCTACAAGGACTACAACTCGGCCCCCTCTGTGCCGAATATAAACCACCATCCCCCCTGTTTCTATAGCATCCACTTGCTCCAGATGCTTATTCTCATATCTAAGCAATATTATCTTCCCCGATGTAGTACCTGCCAGAACAACATTCCCAATAACATCTAAGGAGCATACGCTCCCTACTTCGTAGGTCGACAGGACTTTGCCAGTCTTAGTCCCCATCACAGAGACCCCAGTGTCTGTTCCTACAGCTATCCTGTTGTGCGTTATGAATTTTATGGCTCTGGGCTGTGCCCCGAGAGGAAAGCTGGTAGCTTTATCACCCTCAAAAATTCTAACCGAGCTATCTAGCCTTGCTATGACAGCTAGCAGACCCCTTGTAGATAGAGCTATATCAGTAATCTCTGTCTCTGGGCCGTAGAGGCCAGTCATGGGAAGATAGTCTGCATCCATTATCAGCACCTTCTTGCATGAGTGACCAATATAGAAGACCTTTCGTGTGGGGTCGTAGCAGCCCGTGTTAAACGGTCCTCTCTCGTCAGTTATCTTCCTCATTCCCTCCTTCGATTCGACATATATTGACTTGGATTCGGTGCAGTATATTGGATTATCACTGTTCACTGTAGCATCAACATTTCCTATTATAGTCAAGACAGTGTCTGGAGAGGTGATCGTCCGTAAATCCGTGTTGCTGTAGTCTATTATCGCCACTCTTCTGCCTTTCTCTGATATGTATATGTGCTCTTCTGTTAGGTAAACAGAGGTTGGTGGTCTAGGTAGAAATCTCTCGAATTTGAGGTCTAGTTTCATGGGGTGGGAAATTTTATGAGTGAATATATGCCAGTATCACAGGATAGTTTACCTATTATCACAGAATGGTTTATGTACTGTCACAAGATGACATTTGTATAAGGCAGAAAATGATGGCCAACTGATATCACACTTATAAGAGGCCAACATGATAAAACAATTAGATACGTAATATTTTGAGCTAGTGATCTTGTACAGGTGGGCCTCGTTAATTAAGAAAACGTAACCAAAAGCATCCGTGTGCTCTGCCGCAGCATAAAGCTTTCTATGCCAAGTAGATCTCATATTTATCTTCAGTAAGCTAATAAACTTCTCGCTGGTATATAGTATACTGCTGCATATAGACAAGAACACAAAAGTGGGGTAAACAGAAAAGTGGCCTAGCTATAGACAGAAAGTGTGGCATACGCAGATAGTGTTAGAGAGACAGGAACGCCTAGCAGAGCAGTTGAACGGATTAAAGCAGATAAAGCGTCTTACATTCCAATTATCTCTTAGCAATACATATCATGCACACTACAAAAAAAAGGTTATTTATTATTCTTACATATTTTATACAATTGCATTTACGATCCCAAGCTCCTCTCTAATCTTCTGAAGAGTATACTGATCATCCTGGTCCGCATCAACAGACAGCTTGACGCTATACTGTATATTACTACAGAAATATGGCAGAATCATTCTCGCCAGCCAGCTTGGACAATAATTATAGCAGCCCAGGGTCAGTATCTTGACAATAAAATTAACGACCACATTGCCTAGGCTAACCACGGCTGTTCTGTGGTAGGAGAGCCTACGATTGCGGTACACCTTCACATTAAGGAGCGGTTGGCCGTCACTATCTACATTCCTGAGCACAGAGGGGAATAAAGGGATTAGCATCGTAAAGCCTGGAACCAGATTCGTCGGGGTCATCTCTGCAGCGCACGTGCTCGAGTCTGCGATCCTTAAAGTTAGGTAGGCTGAGTTTGGGTGTAGTGGTCTTATAGATATGCCTATATTGATTTTGAGCTTATAAAAGCCGTCATACCTAGATATATCAATTAGCTTACGATCACTTGGAGCTCCCTTATAGAAGGCGAAGTAATCTAAAATCGAGCTATCGAGCGTCCAGAGCATAGAGTTACTTTTCCCGGACATAAATCCCAGCTTAAAGCATACATCGATGCTAAAGGCCTCCGAATCACTGCTCCAAGAGGCTATTTGTCTATCTGCACTAGATTCTCCAGGAGAGGTAGATGTTATAAGAGCACTAGATACAGCAGGAGTCGTAGATTCTACAATAGGCATTTGAAAAATAGATCTCTCAGAAATTGCAGGTCTCTCAAAATTGGTAGGTAGCCTCGAAGTAGATTCTCCTTCTAAAGTAGTAGACTCCTCTGTATTTCTCCACGATGTGGATGTTCCCTCTGAGATAGTAGACCTGCCTCGCATTGTATGGTTATTCCATACTCTCGTCTCGTACTGTATCACCATTTTCACCCACATCACCATTTTCACTTATACCACCATTTCCTTCACTCCTCCCCAAGGTAGTAGGTCTCCTTAACATGCCTGCCTCTTGTATGCTATTTCTCTCTACAGGACAGTCTCTATGAAAGGGGAAATCGCAGCAAAGTAACAAAACAGGACTTTTAGCCTTATAAGCAGAGTACACGTCACCCAGCTCCACAGAGTAGGGTGTGAGTGGGAAGTACATGCCATCCTCCACCAGTCCACTCTCATTCTCGTATACTAGGTCAATCTTCTTATGAACCGTGAAGTAGCATGAGCTGACAGCTATAATCTGGTTATAAAACAAATGGAAGCTGAAAACATCCATATTGACTCCAATCACATCGAAATGCACTGCAGAGGGATGTATTTCAGTGGGGAGCATGGCAATGAGCCTCCCTAGCACTCTGGAGAGAAGATTGTACAAATCCATATTCTGG
Organism: Epicauta chinensis; assembly: GCA_021725515.1. Taxonomy (NCBI): domain Eukaryota; kingdom Metazoa; phylum Arthropoda; class Insecta; order Coleoptera; family Meloidae; genus Epicauta; species Epicauta chinensis. The sequence goes on along the minus strand of JAEDXX010000171.1, from coordinate 26,631 downwards.
TGAAGTATCTTTGTTTGTAAACAGCAATCTGTGTCTGCTTCAAACACCTTAGATATATCATATATCAGATCTCTTTGAATGGAATTTCCAGGGCTAGGCGTGTAGGATAGATCTTCGCTGCTGTAGGGTATTTTGAAGCATACCAGATCAGGTCCATTATTGTTCACTAGCAGGAAGATGCTGCTGAAGGAATAAGGGTGTTTTTTCACTTCAAATTCCAACTTACAAACTATCTTATCTTCATTACTTAAGCTGCTGAGTAGGACTTTGGCACTATACTGCTCATTAGGTGGAGGTACTGTGCGGAATTCAAACTCCAAATCAGGCACGCTCAGTCGTATAGCACTTCTGTTGTAGAACTCCATAGGCACAGCTATGTATACATCACCGACACAGCCTTTGCCTATCCCCTTCAATCGTACTTTGACATCAATGCCCAGCACTGACTTGGTAATCACTTTTCTTCCCCTTTCAGATCGGAAGAATGCATTGATGAAATCAGCTGCAATAACAGCCATGGCATTCTCCTCGTCTGCCACTATACTGCACTCAAAGGGCTTTTTCTCAATCAGACCTGGATTCACGAAGCCAAATAAGAGATCCAAAGGACTCTCAAACTCAACACCTCCAGACCCAAATAAAATATTAACGGGGTACAATCTGCATTTCACCTCAAACATGCTACCAAATGGCTTGAGCTTTAGTTTCATCTCATCCAAACAAACTTTTTGGGAAGGGCTTCCAATCAGACTCTTGATATCTGCAGTGAGTCTGAATTTGCCTTCTGGTAGTGGTTTGTGGAGTTTCAAGTGAATTGGTATGAGGTTTGAGCTTCTACTAGATGGTGTACTTCCAGCCGAAGTGTATAAGTTTTATTGCTAGATTAAATTACATTGCTAAACGGAGCCTCTTCCTCAGGTGGGATTTCTATTTGCAAATGCAATGTGTTGTATTCTACAGTATACCTTGGCTCCCCCAGTATCCTGCTGAGAATAGGCACTGTCGTCGAATCAAAAGAGCTTTTACGCCTCACAAGCGTATCAAACCCAAAGTACCCACTTTTGTTCCCATTATTACTAACTGTAATATCAGATGACCCAATAGTGACCTCTGCATCAAAATTCTTCGTCTTTATAGTAAGCCTTTGCTCTGGTATCTTTACAATAAAGAAGTTGGAAGCAATACTGGGATTCGCGAAAAACAACCTGGACTCCACAGTAAACTCCGTGGCATTTTTCCTCTTGAAGTTGTGAACAAACAAACCCTCGAATTTCCCAGAGCCTTTCAGCGGACATCTGTCACTTCCTATGGATAAAAGCATCCCCAAATCACGACGATACAGGACTCGGAGATTAGAAAGAGCACCTCCAAGCTCTTTGTCAACATCAAATTATATGTCCAAGTTTCCATCTCCAGTAACCAAGTTGGTCACCACACTGTTGAAGCTCGCCTCGGCAAATTCGTGTCTGTAAGTGCCAATCTCAATCCAATTCTTTATAGACTTCTCCCGTATCATTGAAATGACAAGATCTGGTAGATATTCTTTAGATATAACGGTTTTCAAGGCATAAGCTCTGTCCCTATAAATGAAGGTAGATGTGATGAATGGGTTGCTATACAACTTGGAGTCTCCCTTGCCATCGAAGGTCCAGTGATAATCTTTGTTATTGGCTGCGAAGAAGCAGAAGTTGAGCTGATTAATGAAATCAGTTAAAGCAGTGCTATACTCATGGTCGTGTAAATTTCTGCAATTGTAGATTTTGAATATAGTCTCCCTTTTCAATATAATGTCGCGAATAGAGCGTAGCCACATGTCAATGTGAGACCGATCTATCTCCATTCTTACTTCTATATCTGAGATATTAGACTCAGAAGCTTTAATCCCACATATCTCGACAGTAATAAACCCTCCAATCATATTGTACAGATCAAACGTGATATTCCCCAAGTCAACGCAAATCTGTTTGGGCACCCTGACTGGAGACATGTCTAGCTTTACTACAAGTTGTTTACGATTCCCCAGATCACAAAAAGTGGAGCTCTTGACTTTAGGCATGGAAATAGGAGCACTTTCTTCTAAAGTATGATTGATTACAAACCCCTTTTTGATCGGAAACCTGATAAACATGACCCGTGTCTTTATATTAGCAAGTATACGAAAGCAAATATTCCTTCTTCCCATAAATTTTACAACCTCCTTGGAATTAAATGACACTATCTCAAATTTAGCATCAAGAAACAGCCTGTCTCCCTTCTTTATACAGTGATCCTTGGTCTGAATCTCAAACACCTCTTTATATGCTCCATCGGTATAACCAATAGAAATTAGTGTCTCATAGATGTCAATATTCAACGGCGAGTATTCGTCAGTTATCTCAGCCCTCACGGAAAATTCATTTCCCCCCTTATACACCACAGATTGCACCTTAAAATTTGCAAACTTCATGCTACGATAGTGGTAAATTATAACTATAATTCTGTAGATAGTTGCCATCACAAGCATTAAAACCAAAGACAATAATATCTTAAATTTCGAAGATTTCCGAGTAACTTCTCCTTTCTTCATATCGCTGCCCGGATTCATGGGGTCTTTTATTATTTAAAATTTATTACGTAGTCGATCAGTCTTAGATATTTGATCCGTTCAATAAATGTAGGATGATTTATATTGGGGTCATATCGGTTGTTTATTGATGATTTGAGGTGTCTTGTGGGTAGGCAATCAACTGTCACTGATACTAGGTGAGGTAGCATGGGTATGTTGGTGAGTGATACGAGGTAGAGCAGTTATGTTTAAGAATGGGTTGGTGAAAGAGAAGAAATCGAATAGCTGCGAGATACAGAATAACCAGGCCATACATGATATATCATTCTAGGTTATGCGTGATATAGGTATCAAGATTATGAGTAATATAACTATATAGACTATAGGTAATATGACTATCTAGATTATATGTGTGATTATTCACATGGTGGATGGTAAAGCCATTTAAATTGCGTGTGAACACTTAGGGCTGATGTAAATGAATAGGTTGATGGTTTATTTAGAGTGTGATTGATGAAAGGTAACGATATCTACTCCAATGACACTTTTTGTGGAGTACAAGCACCGTGTGGATGACTTAATATTTTTTTATTTATCCCAGAATAAGATACAAATATTACATTAATACGCAATAATACTTATACTATATCGATAAGAACGCAGAAGACTTCTATGGCAAACCATGGCCCTATGTCACTTTGGGTACGAGGATGTCCCACCGATTACGAATTGATATGCTGGCGGAATTACTAATATAAGTTTATCATCTGTTATCTGGATGTTCAATTATTCTATATTAGGCAAAAATCAGCTCCGACTATCTTGTATAGGATTTCATAATGCTGATGGCTTTAATCTGATTCTGATGACCCTTTCAAGAGAATCTGATTGGCGGCTTGGATTCATTCGTAGATATTGATGGTAGTATGTAGGTATAGTGTACTTAAAGTATCAGCAGAAACGAGCACTAATCGTGCACAGACAAATGGTCTTGTCCTATGCGTGGACATATCATTATCCTTCCAGGTAATAATTCCAAAAGAGACATATAGGTAGTTATGCACTAATCAGCTAGATGTAATAGTCATCCAGACGTATATATAGTTATGTACTAATAATCTAGATGTAATAGTCATCTAGATACATATTTTAAGCATTTTTGAGGGAAATAACAGTTAGGTAGAAGTCTTTTAAAGAAATGATAGACTTGAGATATAAATAGCTGAAATACTAACGATGAGGCCACTTAAAGTTATAAGCTGTTGAAGGTTGTAGTATAGATTCTATTTATATTTCTGCTGATATCTTCAGGTATAAGCTGTCAGAATAGCATTGTAAATCTTGCAAAGTACTTCAAGAACATGATAAGCCAGCGAGAACTTTACACTATATAATTGTCCAGCATATTCTTCCACTGTAATTGTATAAATCCCCCTTCTGCTAGTTCTGAGCATCAGCTTAGTATTACTTTGAGTCTGCGTTCCTAGCAAAGCACAAAATTTTGCCCATATGTACACGAACAATATTCTAAAACACGAGGGCCAGAGAGTATGTGTCATAGGGCGATTTGATAGAGTCGAGGAAGATACAGTGAAGCTGATATGTGGAGGGAATGAGGTGTCTGTTGCGTATACAAATCTAGATTTGTACACTTCAGCTTATGTCAGGGTAAGGGGAAAGGTAGTAGAAGGTGTTTTGCAGGAAGAGGAGGTCAATATGATTGGCGAAGGGTTTAATCAAGAGCATTACGACAAGTTTGTAACTATAAGCCAAAAGCTTGGGAGCCTTTTTTAGACTCTATTGATGAGATAATCTCATAATGCCGAGTATATCCTTGTCCCAAGGTGGGGGATTGAATGGGCTCAGGAATAAATTATTAAAAATGTATCTTTATTCCAAAATGAACAATTATACTATTTGTGTTGTCTTGGCAAAATCTATCAAGCAATATACTTGATAGAACACCTAAATTGTTTATAGCCATCTAAATTATTTATAAGAAGAAGCTGGCACTTTTATGGTAAAGTTTTTTTTTCCTAAATCATTTATAATTTGACTACCGACGTGATATAATTCCGTATGCACGGCGTAGACGCCTACAAACTTTGTGGCCAGTTTCACGACCTTCGTGTATATTTTTTCAGTTTATATGTATTTATGGCTAGTCTATCGTACTCACCGAACTGGCTTAGACTCTATAAATGCATAGCGACCTTGCAACCACCCCTTATACGAACAGCTCTCTGACTAGAACGCTATAGAACCCAAGACATGACTGAGATACTATATTATAGACATAATATCACCTTTGATGATTAGAAATCAAATACGCCATAAATGGAATATACACGCTAAACTAGTTTATTTTAAGGGCTATGCAATTAATGACAAATAGACGATTAGTGACAAATAAACAGTGTTGCCAAATATTGTTACCAGGAGCTAATGAATTGTAGGACAGAAGAGTTCTAAGAATAGACCAGAGTGGGCAATGAGATCCTATACCCCTAGTACCATCTTTTCATTGGTTACGTAAATTACCGAATGACTAATCATGTCGATGCAAATATCAATTTTATATATTAGTATAATATGAAATTAAATCAATTTGTTCTGATATATAGGAGTAACGGTTTATAAACAAAAAAACTCGCTGCCCTATGATATGTACAATGTGGCGCACGCTGCTTATCTTTTTACTAGGAGCTAATGTAGCTACGATGGCTAACAACACAAGTCTAAAACTTAAGAAAGAAAACGTTTTTAAGAAAGAAGAACTATCAAATGCAGAAAACATAAAGCAGCTGGTATTATACCAATTATCGCTTGAAGGTATACAACGCCCTTTACGGCATAAATGAAGCTATCGGAAGCATAGAGGAGTTTATCACCAAGGAACTCATTGCAGCCAAGGATACTGCATTTGATAGAATGAAATGGCCTGGAAACGAGAGTGTGATTCTAGCTGGTCATTGGAAATACAGAATGCAGGGCTTGCTAGGGTTTACTAGTCCTGAAAGACCTTTTTATCCGGTGCAAGAGCTAGACATTTATCAAGAGACTTACGGTAACTGCATGAAGGCATTCTATGACAAGTTTACACCAGAGTACTTCATCAACAGGTTGCTTCCTCTATTGACCAGAGAGAACAACAACGATCTTCTCAACCAAGCTATTGAGATACTTGCTGACAAGATGAATATTGATTGTGATGCACATGATGAAGAGAGAACAAGGATCTTTGACTTTGGTGGTGATCTAGGTCTAGAGCTAAGTTTTGGACCAAATGGACTTACATATGATGGTGTCGAGGAGTTATTGGTTAGACTAAATATATTGAAGCGAGAAGAAGTGGAAGAGAACGTGGTACTGGACGTAAGTTTCAGATAAGCCATACAATAAACTCATATGGATGATGCATTGCTTGTTGATGATATTATAACGTGATGTAGGCAGAAATGCAGCATCTTGCAAACTATGCAACTGGGATATTGAATAGCAATGCCATGGTATCTGCAGTCAATAAACTCTGTCACGAGTTTTAGATGTTTCAGCTCATTTGTTCGATGAGGATAGATATTTTATCAGCATAGCCCCTAAAATATGCCTCATCTCATAAGACTATCCCATGGCTTCTGGTTGTGAGGCTAGATGTTTCTGTGACTGTTAAGCATTATCTTGCCACAGATATGCACCCAAGAGCTTGATGACCGTGACTCTAGCTCTAGGAAGACTAGTGCAATAGAAGATCTCCTGTTGCTGATATAAACTACTGGCTCAGTCAGGTCGTATGCAGTAGGCAAGTAGCTCTGCACGCTGCTCTAGAGGGTCTTGTCAGGTACATGTTCTCCATCATGATCTGACTTATTTGCAGATGCACAGCATATCCTGCATCTTGATACCACTGATGTGTATAATGCAGCTAATATACGACTAGGGGAGTACAAGAACACTGGTGATTGATATCAAGGAGCACATACAACCTCTGATGAGGGTATAGAGATGTCTGTGATAGAATGAAGAGATTGTATAAATGCAATACGATATATTTGCTATTTTATTTATTGTATCACTCACATATGTAGTGCGTGTGACTATGCAGATATGAGAGAGTGACTGCTTGGGTATTGATATGCCATGTGACGTTTCTGACAGTAGTGAGAACAGTCTATCAAGAGGTGTCAATATACCATCAGTACAGATGCTTGATAGTGTTAGATCACTAAAGAAGCTAGATCTCAGCTACAACAAGGGCATAGAGATAGGAGAAGGTGTAGAGAATTGGGTGAACTTAGAGGTCATTGACCTATCAAATAATGATCTATGCGAGATACCCGCTAATATCTGCCGTCTCAAGACCCTCAAGAAACTCATCCTAAGGTGTAACAAAATCAAGAGAATACCCGCAAGAATCCATGATCTAGTATCCCTGGAGGATCTAGACTTGCATAACAACGACCTCACAGACATAAGGATGCTCATTATAAAGCCCAATAGGAAGTTGAAAAAACTTGATCTTGGGATGAATAATCTTAGAGATATTCCTCTTGGCTTTTGGAAACTGATGGCACTAGAGACTGTAAACTTGAGCGGCAACTCAATTGATAAGAGTTTAATTAGTCTGTTGGAATTCGAGATGAACATGAAATCTTTCATATACATCCATAGCTCAGAAAGTGAGCTAAATGAAAGAGAGTAGAACAGTTAATAAATAAAATGTATATTAATCCTTGTAGCTGCATACCTTATATATCGCTTTAATGCAAGCACCTATGGTAGGGCCTTATGATACATATATCTGTTTGTGTACATCTCGTCTATCCGTGCCAGATTGACACTCAATCTATCTCTACAGAGTAATTGCATTATGCTACTCTTTGTGGGTCAACAAATAACATATGAGAGGGTCAAAGATTTATAGCGTGTTGTGCCCCTGGGGTATATTTGGCTTAGATGTATCTCGTTGGGCCTTGAGACTGATAGTATGCACCTACTCTTGGATAGTCACAAGGCTCCATTGTACCTCATGGTGCATTATTATTGTAATATCTCTATCCAGTTGTAGATGGCATAACTTCATTTCTAGCCGAGAAAACTCACATGTTTATATCCCAGATCAAGTTTTACAAGTCAGCAATTGATCTTAGTTTACCGTCCACAATTGCATCATCGAAGTGTGCTACTGTTCGTATAGGGCTTGATCCATACTACACCCTACTCTATGGTATCATCCTTCATTATTTTACCCTTCTCTGTAGAATTATAAATCCTGACTGTGGATTTGACACAAACAACACAGTCAAACTGACTGGCCAAGTTGGGCCATATGATCACCAGGTGGCAGTAACATACATTAGCATATCTACTCATCTCACCCCATGCTCATCCTGGCTTAATCATGTAATGCTATATACCATTTGTCTGTTAACACCACTTCTATATCTTGCAGAGCTATCATTATAAGTCTATAGCTCTATCTCTCATAGTTGTCTAGGTCATTACTCTACATTCTCATACATGATACTGTGGTGAACCAACTCATCACTTAGCAGCTGTATTATGTTTCTTTCTTACATCATCATGCCCCATGTACACTGTTCTTTGGTACGGCACGTATAGCCACAGATATCGTAGTGCTTGCCAGTCGTATATAATTTGCCCATATTTTTGTACCCAAAATGGACAATATCTTATTTCGAGGAATCAGAAAGAAAAGCAAAGCACAGAGTTCAAGAGCCAAAACACACCATATCTGGAGCTGAGCTTCCACCCATCACATCCTTTGACGAGTTGTCTGTGAAGCCACCATTCAGCTCTCCACTAATTGTACAGAAGCTTGTCATACCATATTTCCTGAGCAAGATGAATGTAGTTGTCAACTCATTCACAGGAAGTGGTAAAACCCTTGCGTATGCTATCCCACTACTTTGACATTGTAAAAGCTACTAGTGCCAACAGCACATCTTGTGCGACAGGTCTACAACGTTTTTGCTGAGATGAACACTGCGTAGTTAAGATCACTGATAGCCACATGGAACTAGAGGGTAGCACGATATTCATCACTGTTCCAGAGCTGCTTTTCCAGCAAGATACAGACCACATTCTGTTTTATACCACGCATATAGTGATTGACGAGGCAGATAGAATAACAGACGTCAAGCTTATCAAGTTCCTCGAGAAGCACTTGGACTGGAAGAATATCCATTTGAGTATGTTCAATGCCACCATTACAGATGAAGTCCTAGATCTATCGAGAGCAGTGGCACGAATAACAACAATACAGAATCCTGCTGCACTGAACCACGAGTTTATATTTGGAACAAACGACTCAGTCAGAGTATTATGCTTGCTGCAGGTGATACAAGATGGCGTCCAGACACCTTGTTTGATCTTTGTAAACAGTAAATGTGAGGGTGAGCTCATTAATAAGAAGCTCCCTAAGAGCGCAGTATACACTGGAGACGAGAGAGAATGACTTTAGGCTCAAGAAGATTTGGCATAGCCACTGATGAGCTCAGTCGAGGCATGGACTTTTACAATGCTAGATCTGTGATCAACTATAACGTCCCGAAGAGCAAAGCTTTGTTTGTCCATAGAGCAGGCAGGGTTAACAGAAATTGTATTGGACAGAAAGTATATACGATATACACTAAGGATGAATTCTCATTGCTGAGACATGTGGCATCGGTGTTACTGGAAAATGGAGGAAGGGCCCCAGTGCATATAACGAAGATCATTGAGCGAACATGCAAAGAGCAAGACTGATCTATCTGGAGGAGCATGGAAGATACACTGTGGTGGTCTCATGAGAGTTTATTGCTCACCGTACTTTGTTTGTGCTGTCACACAAATTGAAGATACACAAGCTCCTTAGAAGAAGAGATATTGAAATAAACTAAGCAGCAAATTTTGTGTTATAAAGCATTAGACGAAATGTAGTCTTGTCATACAGAGTATGTGATCCCATGATCACAACTATCGTGGACATGATGGCCAGATGTGTAGCTCAGCACAGATGGGCTATGCTAAACAGATGAGCATGAATCATGCAGCTAGAAGTGCTGTTGCTCATCTATAAGCTAGGATGATTGATATCAATCACACCATAGTCAGCAAATGCATATAGCTTACTACAGCACGCTTGCATTCTATCTAGCAATTTGTTTCCTGCCAGTGCCCATAAAGGAGACCTCACTTCACATAATAGGGCAGTTGACTACCAAAGCTCGCAAATTGGTGCTCAATATGGCAAATGGAAGAAATACTCAGTCAAGTGGTTCAGTTGCCCCAAGACGATGGAGAAAGAAATACAGCTTGCATCGTCAACCATGGAGAACGTGTGCGAAGTGAAGATACTTGATAATGGTAGCGTGCCAGCATCAGTATTCGAGGATACATCAATTACCGTGCTGATTGTAAAAGCGCAACGGCTAACAAAACTGTCATCTGATATAGGAAAGCTTGTGAGACTAAAAAAGCTTATAATACAGCGTACCCCGTTGGATACATTACCAGATCAAATAAGTAGTCTACAGGATCTAGAGGAGCTTGATATCTCAGAAAACAATTTTATAAGAATGCCAACTGCCATAGCAAGGCTGACCAGGCTCAGGAAACTCACTATGGTATCCAACAATATGTTGACCCTGTACAATTGCATAGGAGATCTCAGCAAGCTAGAGTTTCTTGATATAAGAAGAAACAGGATTATAATACTGCCTGAAAGTATGGGTAAGTTACACTCTCTCGAAACTCTACTAGCAGAGAATAATTGGATACGCAGCATTCCACCATGTATATTGCAGCTGCCCAGGCTTACTGAATTATCTATAGGCTATAATTCCTTCCAAACTCTAGACTTAGACATTGATGGGTTAGCAGATCTGAAGACACTACGAGTCAAGGGTGGTAGATTTCCTTCGATCTCATACAGGAATGGCACTTTGCATAGTCTAGTCACCCTAGACATCGGTTACGGGGCACTTAAGGAGACACCCCTCTGGATAGCAGATCTTCCACATTTAAAGTATCTAGACATCTCTGGGATCAAAACCAATATCATACCAGATAAGATGGCTAAGTGCAAGCATCTAGAAACATTAAAGATAAGATGCACCAGAATAGGGAACTCACTGGATATCATAGCAACATTACAGAACTTGAGAGAGCTAGACTTGGGAGATAACAAGATACCACCGGAGATACAAAATCTGAACAAGCTTAGATACATAAATCTCTCTGACAACAAACTTTCATCTTTACCTCCAGAGTTATGAAGTATAAACACATTAGAGACCCTCATATTGAGATCTAACAAACTCAAGAAAATACCCAGTGAGATAGTCAAGCTCAATAATCTAGAGATAGTAGATTTGCGTGAGAACAAGCTTGGCGTATTCCCTGTCATCCTCGCAGAGCTGCCCAAATTGAAGGAGCTAGATATGAGCTTGAACAATATTGAGATACTGCCGGAAGCAATAGGAGGCTTTACAGCACTCGAAGAACTAGAGCTATTTTACAATCGCATCAAGACCATACCATATGCAATCTTAGTGCTCTTGAGCCTCAGAAGATTTGGAGTGCAGTCTAATAATATACAATGGAGAAGCGACGATATCGGCATAGGCATGCAAGATCTGATTAAGATGATGGGTAAAAGGGTCAGTTCTGACAAACTCCATTTTCAAGAAGAAAATGTCCAGGATGAAGTCATTAGCAACACACTACAAGTTTATCAAAAGCTGTCTGCAGATATCACACACTGGAATTTTGCAAGACTAGCTGGAATAAAGATTGAGGAAGTGAGCAAGCACAAGCTGACAGGTGACCAGCTTCTGAGGCTATGGAGAGTGTGCATGGATGGATTTGCACCAGAAGGTGCCACTGACAAAGACATACAAGGGTATGAGAAAGCAATTAGTGATATTGGTGAGTATATAAAGAGAATATACAAACCAAGAAATGAACAAGATGGGCAAGGAGTGCAGGATAGACAGGTGGTAGAAGATAGGCAGGATGATCTGCAGAATGATCAAGGTGTGCAGGATGCACAAGCAGACCAGGATAGAAGAGGTGAGAGACCAACAAACGAGGAGTACATAGAGCTTACAAAAGATCTACTAGAAGCAATAGTAATGAGAATAGCTACAAAGTTGATGAGCAAAGAGCTAGATGATGAGACAGTAATAGGATGTCTCACAAACCTAAGTGAGGGTCTAGCCATGTGTGCTGATGGTCAGATGGGAGCTCTAGACTACATATACACTAGTCTCTATGGCAGACAGAATAGACTTAGGAGCCTTGATGCATTCCTCGAGAACGAGATTGCAGTTGCCAAAAATGAGGCATTTGAGGGTATGCCATGGCCTGGAGAGCAAGGTGTGCATCTGCTGACGTATTGGAGATATCATATGAGGGGATTGATTGGACTTGCATATCCATTTAGATCACGTATTGGGATACAGGAAGATGACATATATGAGGGGTGGAGAGCAGAGTGTCTATGGAACTTCTACCATAAGTTTACCCCAGAGTACGTCATAAACCTACTTGTTGACGCATTGACGAGAGAGAAGAACAATGTGATGCTCAACAAGGCATGTAGAGTGCTAAGAGACAAGCTGGATGATGATGATGCACGAACAGAGGTGGCAGATTTTGGAGGTGATAGAAGACTAGAAGAGCTACAAGCACCAGTGAAGCTGACACGTGCAGGGATTGAAGAACTGCTTGTACGTAAAGGAATACTGATACGCAATGCAGATCAAGAAAGCATCGAGGATACAAGAGTGTCAGCAGATAGCAATGTATTCGAGGTAGAGCTCAGATAGAAAAAGATAAGCAAATAAAGTATTGTGGTATATAGTTTATTGCATTGTATATAGATGTAATGCCTTCTGTGACTATCTCATGGGGATTGACTTTGTAGCAATCTATAACCTCTTGTGAGTTGATATGTCTGCAGCAATTTGCAGAATGACTAGTGAGGATATCACAGAAGATAGACATCAGTCTATTGTTCATTAGTATACAACAATACACATCTGTGTCCATGAGGTATCTGTTGGCATCTACCATACTCACAGTGACCATATCTTTGTATTCTAGCCCAGAAAAGAACACCTGACGGATGGGTGATGAGATAGACGATAGGCAGAGCTACTAGATTGCATATATAGAGAAAGCAGCTGACTTGAAGGTCATGTGGTGACAATTGTTGCAAGGTCTGATGACTAACACTGAGGGCATAGCATCTATTTTGTGTAACAAAGGATACTACATCTCCTTTAGTATAAGAGGTTGGCCATCATAACAATTGATTGCAAGTACTTACAACGGTATATAAGCTCAATGTTGGACACAGCACATTATGGCTTAGTGAGTATAAGGACATCTGAGGTTGTGAATGGAATCTATGGCATTACTATGGGGTCTCAGAGAATATCTGGTTGCTTGTCACATATTATCCATGATAGTAAACCAATCTTATGTAGGCACCAGAGGGCAGTGCTTTGTTAGTGACTGTTTGACAGTATAGTAGCAGTGCAGATTGGAGTCAAGATGTCACTTTTGGCGGTAAGCTTACTAATTCGAGACACTATATTCTACACACCTCTTTTTGATCGTATGACCTTTTCGATGTCCTTTGTAGAGTCCCGCTTATGACTACCCCGAATGGCTTCTCAACATTTGTCGCCAATACTAAGCTAGATCTTATTCGTGCTCTCATGATCAGGCATTATATATTCCCTTGGAAAAACAGGGCACTGATAGAAACAAATTATGACTGGGGTCATCGCAAAACAATTGTTATTTTGATGACACATGCGTAGAACTACTAATGAAATGCAACATAGACACATCACATATGTGCTTATGACAATCAAATAATGCGCTGTGTCGCTTAAGAACACATCTAGCTAAGCCTGCAGCAGTATGGATCTACTGGATGTAAACGAGAGTGGGATAGAGCGAAGAGACCAACTGGGCATTAGTATTGATAAGGATGTGTACAGTGTCTGTGCAGCTAAAGAGCATCTTCTTCATCCGGTTACAACTTGGGTCTTATTCTCTTAGGATGTTAAGATTTGCATCCTCCGAGTTGGCTAGGTTACATGCCCTATAAGCCTCATGCAAAGATGATTACAGGTTATTAGATAACCGTATTGTAACATGACTTTTACTGCGCTTCATATTTGGCGTTTTGCAAGTTATTTCGATCACTTTGCAGAAACATCGGCCACTGAAGTAGAAGACACTAGTATACTTACACAGTTATATTAGTATGTTGCCCCGCACAAGAAGAAATTTTTTCTCGGCTTTGCCAAACTCACATCTATATCAAGGCCCAGAATCAACTTCTGTTGGGATTGAGAGACATCAAACAGCATATAGTAAATAAGATAGTACCTAGATGTCTAGCAGAACACATGCAAACAAGGCGTGTGGATGTATACGTGATTTATTTTACTTGTCATATCCACAGCTACACCCTTGCAAGATATCTTAGTCAACTCAATCACTGAATCATATACATTGTCGAAAAATGTGACCTTGATTGATCAGATATCAATCTTGTTCTTTTTATCAACGCCTAGAGATATAAATAGAAAAAAATGATCGATCCCAATGAGGTTCATAGCTCTATTATGTTTCAACGTTATCCTTCTACCAACCATAAGTGGTGCTTCGAGGAAGGCAAGAACCAAGTTGGAAGTGGTTGCTCAAGACTCATTTTCGGATGACAAACTCAAGCCCACCCACGAGACGACAGACTTGACAATACATAGGGCTTACACTAATCTAATCTCTCCATATATAATATTTAATGCTTTATGGAATCAAAACAATGCCTGTGAAAGGGATCAAAACAGCATTTTTGATAACATCCACAAGTTTTCAGATCTAAAAACGCTGAAAATTGATCGAGTTTATTGTGATGTTCGAGAACTTATAGGAAGAATTAGCAACCCGGAAAAAATGCAGGCACTTACGATTATAAATTCTAATATGAATTCTTTCTCCAAGAAGATACTTGAGATGAAGAATTTGGAGAGATTACATTTCAACAACTACAAGCCCTTTAGTATTCCAAAAGAGATAGTGGGTTTGAAGAAGCTCCATACGAAGTTTTGAGACTTGACGCAAATAGAAATCTTACCAATCTATCGGGATTGGAAAAGCTAGTAAATTTGAAAGTACTTGAAATACGTTCGTACTACAAAATACCTGAGCTTCCGAGGCTACCAAATAGTCTGCAACAGGTAACTGTGGAAGGTGAAAATCTTATTCGTTTGCCTGCATCTTATGTTTCTCCTTCTCCTATCTCATGGTATTCAAAGACTTGCTTGGGTATAGCGAGAACTGCAGACGATAGCCAATGATATGTATGCAGTATAAGCAACATGACAACAGTAAAGACGGTACGATTAGCCAGCCTGGTATTGTGATACGACAAATGAGCATTAGGTTTGATCTCAATACGTTCCATCATATAGATCTTCAGTTCTGTCAATGAGCTAAGGGGTTAATGAGCAAAACAAGAACAGTCAAATTTGTTGCTCAGAATGCTAACAATCGCTGAGTATGACAATTGCGTATAGCATGGAGAAAAAACATTGCATGTGAGTCATACAGAAGACTGTGCTGGTGTCAGGTGATGTACAAGAGCCTGAGTGTAGGCAACTTGCCATATGATAGGTTGTTAGTCAAGACGGAATGTTGATGATCTCTAGCCCCTTTTTGTCACAACACTAAGGCTTAGAGAGGTGTCAGCTATACAGATAGGGTAGATTCGTCTAAGATATAACAATCAGCATCATTGTTAGTACAAATGTAAGCTGATCAATAAGATGGCTGCAGTACAGCAACAGCATTTCCTCTGCATAGTCTTCTGCCTCTATGGCACTTAGATTATCATATATATTCCATCATATAGCATCTTCCACAGCAACAGCAGAAGCATACCACAGGATGCAGTGTCTATCATTCATATAGTGCAAACTAGCCTCCCATTCTGTACACATCTGCTTGAGTGTGTGTTATCCTAGGCGCAAAATGATGCACGTTCTTGGCAGTGGTAAGATAGGGAAGACTGTTTGCAGTAGGCAGAGTGTTGATATTTTACTGCTGTATTATGTGCTAGCATTCCTCGTTCTAAGAGTCTTGTATTGATATGGGTGTAGATAGTGGGGAAGTGACCCTCAACACAAAGATACTGGTACCGAAGCCGATGAGGAGTAAGACCAAGTAGTGTCAAGCACAAGAAATGCAGTCCTATCACTTTATGTTTGCATAAGTATGACACGTATACTCCTGACTGACACACAAGTCTACATGGTGAAGATCGATCATAATGCATTTCCCGCTACACAGATTATCCCTACTACACATGCCAGAATCCAGAGATGTGCATTGCTAGTGAGTAGTAGAAATGATAGGCCAAGCATGTGATGATGATTGGGTTGCATAGCTTATGACGCGAATGTGATGATCTCCTTATCTAAAATAAAAGGATAAATTTAGTAAAAATTTGCAACCCCTGATGGAATTTATAAGTTCAATGAGAAGCAGTTGGATAGCTATTCTAGTAACACTATGGTCTTTGCATGCAGCACGGGAGTTAAGGCTATTGAATGGCATGTGCCCCCCTTATGAGGAGCCATTGATGGCTCGCGACGTGACAGTCCTGTCCTTAAAGAGTTGTAATTTGGAGAGCAATGACGTTTTACACCAAATCAGTGAACTTGAAAATCTGGTTTCACTATCTATCGAGGGCGGTAGCGGTGATGTAGGAGAGCTTATACAAAGAATACAAAATCCAGAAAATCTGGAAACATTAAAAATCATAAGATCTGATCTGGTAAACATTACATCAGAATTGAGCCGGCTGACAAAATTGAAGAAATTATCGTTGACCTTCATCAATCTCGAATCTCTTCCGGAAAGCATAGGATCCATGCATGACTTAGAAGAATTGGATGTACTTGGGAACAAACTCAGATCTCTACCAGATAGTTTACAGAGGTTAGAAAATCTCAAAACGCTCAAGATTTCCATCGATGACACACACGGACTACCAATGGAAATATTTGAGATGCAAAACCTCGAGAGTCTGGTGGTATGCGGGCTAGCACCAAGGGGTCCCTTCCAGATGCCACGCGAACTAGGAAATATGAGGAATCTAAAATATTTGGGTCTGGGGGTTGCAGGAACTGTATCGTTTACGGAAGATACAAAATGCCCCAGATCCCTCAGAACTCTTACATTGACCACCGGGAACAGGTCACTGCCAGAGAATATCCATGTACTGACTAGACTGCGAGAAGTAACACTCAACTACAATCTGCATCTTACGGATATCAGCAATCTAAACAAGCTTGATCATTTGCGAAAGCTAACAATTAACGCTTTTAGAGAGGTATGTATACCTGAAAGTATAACAGCTGGAAAAGAACTGCGCCTGGTGGAGATAGGCGGCTATGCCGTCACTTCACTTCCTGCATCATATGGTAGATTGCCAGACAACGTCTATCTAAGCATCTGCTGCGAAAATTTGAGAAATGATGGAGAGAATGGTCGACTGGGATTGAACCAGCTGAGGGAGATCTATGGAGATAGACTCTTGTTAGATGGAGCATCTATTCCCAGCGAGCTACTTGATGCCATCAACGAGAATGTTGACAGTGCATCCGAAAAAGTTGATGATGCATCCAAGGAAGTTAACGCTCTGTACGAAAAGAATGACGAGAGGGATACGACGGCAGGGACACCAACAAAAATAATATTGTCGGGTATAGTTCTGATGCTCTTGATAGCAACGATTGGTGTTGTGGTGTGGCGCAAGCGATTAATGAGCCAGATTAAGCAATAAACGACTAACCATGGTTATTTTCTTCTAACCATCAGTGGATGTGTGATACCTACCATTTCTATAGACATTTGCGTACAAGCACACATCTCTCGTTATGGCACAACGCACTATATCGATGTAGTGGCGACTTAGTGGGTGGTCAGACACACGTATAACTGTATTGCTCTTAGGTGTTCTATTCGCTTATTTTTCTTCAGTTCACTTGTTCTGCTTTGTACTAAGAGCGGAGTAAAGTGTATATATTTATGTATAGATCAGCTGACTGAGACAGTGTATGTGCTTGTAAACATACAGTATAGCAGTATCGTCTAGCTACCAGTATAAGGTGTCTGTGGTATAACTGTGAAGAGGCAGCACACCTTCTAGAGTATGTCATTGTATGCCGTGTCTCTTTCTCACAGCATCAGATCACGCAGTCCTATCTTACTTTGTTCTGCTATTGCTGAGCTATATCAGGCAACAAACAAGAACATGTTTAGACATCAGAATTATCTAAGAAGAGCAACGGCATCTCTTGTACCGATGTACAATTTAGTCATGGCTCTGACAATGCTTATAGGCCTGTGTACAGCATCTATACCAAAGATAACAAGCTAAGAACATTGCAGCTTCTGTACTGTATCAGTACACTGGAGAAGTGTACAAGCATAGCATTCACAATGATCACATACAAGGCACAAACCATGCAGACAATGATACAGAGCACTTGGATAGATATGTGCTATATTCCTGAGACTCATGTACCCCGATGTGAGATCGTATAGATTATTTTCTATGTCATGTATTCGACTAGCAGGCCAGCATAATGATGTAGTGAGCATACGTAGAACATAGTAGTTGACTATTGTATTATTATGTACTGACTAAGGACTATAGTAGTAGATGATAGGCAGTACGAGGGTAACTATATGGCCAGGAGTACAAATGACACAGAGTATAAGGATACCACATGGTGACTAAGCCTATAGTTGATGATTGTAGAATCATATATGCCATGGATAACTGTGACATATACACAGAGACATAGTGTGTTAATAAAGTCAAGTCACACTGCAGCTGTATAGGCAGCCCGACGAAATATAGAAATACATGAAGGACAAGAACTGAGATACCATATATAAACTATCCATCCTAGTTGTAGATCTTACGCATGTACTGGCTGGTTCTTGCTGTGAGCATAGTCTATGGGAAGTACTAGTGATACTCAATCAGCCATGTACATATTCTCTTGCAGTATCACAGACGCGTAGATCTGCTCTGTACACATTGACTTTGAGAATGAGCAATCGCATGCAGTGTACTCATGTAGACTAGACGAGCATTTATACAAACTGCTTGGATATTGATGTGAGAAACTGAGAGGCTATCACCAATACATGCACTGTGACTGTTAGATCTAAGACATGTCATCAGCTCTTCTATGATGCTCAGAATACTTACTACGGGCTCAATCATATCATTGTGTGGAGTGTAATTACTGTTGTATCTCTGTCCAGCCAAAAATGAGAACATCTACAAATAACATGCTAGTTTTGAAATGCCTCGTGTTTGCTTAGAATGGCTTCCATGAACTGTGAGGTCAACAAGCTGAAGATGATTACTACATCAAGCACATAGATAGCGAGATCCACAACTACTCTCTTATGGTGCTAGATCCCTGTTGCACTTCATCTCATGACCATCCATCCTTCATTGTCTACCCCTTCTGGAGAAGTGCTGATATCAGGATCCAAACTCTGAGCCACAAAGTGCAAACACGTGGATTGTTATGCTGTAAAGACATGTGTATTCTATCACCGTTCATCGCGTGGCTTCACTATACACTCAGAGCTCTTTTGCTGTGAGTGTATGCTCTATTCATATGCCAATGAGCATCCTGTCCTATGTGTTGACAAACTAGTTTATTATTTTACATGGCAGTACTCTATTTGCACATCTCTGTACCAGTGAGTCTTGCACTTCACTATACCAACGTACTTCTCTTGTATCTACATCAACATACCCTTCACTTCTCTGTGACATCTTACAACTCATATAGCTAGCTCATTTTGCATTTAGATGCGTCAAACAATTCATTCAGAGATAGATGCTGAAACCAAAGAGATGCACCACATTATGCTACCACAGGCGATATGGATGATATGCAGCAGCTGTATAGATATCAAAGCGTGTAGATTGTCACACGGAGGTTCTGTGAAAATGAAGAAGCAGAGTATGCAGGACAAACTAGCTAGATACACCCAGGACCTTGCAAAGTTGACACCAAAAGCAAACCATCCATATTTAGGTGTACACCAGATTCTTTACAAGAAAGGTTCTGACGTGCTTATAGTAGAGGGCATAGACCTCGAACGTATATCTCGTACTCGAGGCCAAACATCTCAGGATAATCTCAGATAAAGTAAGGGGAGTACATCTTGGATCTACATGCTTGCCCATTACAGTATAGATATATCATTTAAGTCTTCATCCTCATCGTATACCCCACACTGTATATACAACTGCAGTGTATATCTACAGCTTATAATTCCCAGTTATAGCTCGAGAATCCTAACCTAACAATTTATGCAGCTTAGCAGTCTACAGCCCACATCCATAGTCTCTAAACTATCTGTTCACTTCACAATATTATTCACTATCTTACTTATTCTATCTTACTATATCAATCTCATTCACTATTTTACTCCATAATCTCATTCATATCTTTACATCAGCCCACATTTTGTCTTCACCAATAGACATAATCATTTCACACTGTAAAATGAAACAAATCTCTTGTAAAACAGGTAGAGAATACACATTTGATTAAATACATTTCACACAGAAACACAATGCTCAAAATACTGCTGACCCTCTCATGCACGCTCTGCCACTACTTCTCACCGAAGTACGACCCACTGCTCCGCGATGGAAGTATGGACGAAGTAACTGGCTTCCTTGAGAATCACTACCTAAATGTCCCAGGGGTAAAGTTCGGGAACCTAGCACTGATGACACTGAACGCCGAGTACGGCAGTGATCTAGTGCTCCCTGCCTTCAAAGAGCAAATCCTCGATCTGCTGACTACAGCTCACCCCACAATTCTCTCACTCCAGGAGGTTGCCCCGTCAATCCTTCAGACGATTCCAGAGCGTCTGGGAACACACTACTTGATAGCTAACACCGAGAAGGGGATTGTAGACCTACTGACCAGTGGGATCAGGTACCTTCCCATCCTCTACGACGCAGTCGTCGTGAAACACGACAAAAGTGGCTTCTTCGAGGGCTCTGGGTCGACTGAAGGCGTCTACGCTGCATGGTCGAAATTTACCCATCTTGAGACGAAGAAGCAATTTACAGTCATCAACGTAAACCTCTACAGCGCCTTTAAAGACGTGACTGAGGCTGAGATGGCTAACATTATAAATGACATACAGACGGATGCAGGGACTGCTTCACACCCCGTCTTCGTCACGGGGACGATCAACTCGGTCTCCGACGAGCTCAGAGAGCTGTTTGGGAATGTACTTGCTAATATGCTCAACTTGGACCCAAATAACCAGGGACTCCCCAGGGCAACGCTGCAGCTCGTTTCGGATTACATCCACGACACTGAGAGGGATTACCTCCTTCGAAGGGACCCGAATAAGGAGCTGGTTGTGCATCTGGCTAGGATCCTTACTAAAGTGCCGTATGGAGGAGCACATCACTACCCGGTGTATGGAATAGTCACCTTGAAGAAGTGATTGTTCGTTAAGTGAAGATAATAAATCGTCATAGTCATTTGAGTGTAGAATTGAGTGTGAAATGTTACTATGGACAGTTTGATGCTATAGCCTGGTGTAAAAATGAGTGTAGAATACTAGGCTTAGTGTAGGATTATATAGTGTGAGTCAAGTGCAAAGTAGTTTATAAGGAGATATTAAGCGTAATATCTGAGAATTCATGATTGCATATAGTGAATTGGCTTTATTGGAAACAAACATGAAACAGTTAGGCATCCAGCCACTTATCCATATGGTGAACACTACAAGCATACTTATACAATGCCTTGAAAGCACAGGTGATGCCCAGGTAGATCACCCAGCCAACTGCCCTACAGGGCTACCTCAGCCAACAACTCCAGAAGGATATATCATCTCACAGAATGTAATACTAACAGGTCTACTATAAAACCACCTATAATAAACGTCAAAACGTATTTCATAGCAAAGCATAATATACAAAATGCCATACCATTCAGCAAAGCATATTTCTTAAAATGCCATATTACACAGCAGAACGTCAAATTATTTATTTATCGCGGTCATCTGTCCAGGAAAGTTGACATACCCCCTTCTCTTCTTGACAACCTCAACAACTTCGGCATTCAGTCGAGCAACATCAATGTTCTTGTTACGGTATTCCCGGTAAGGAATAGTCCACCTAACAGCCTTGGGGCTCACCTTGCGCAGAAGAAGATCTAGCTCCTTATTGGATCTGATAAGCGCAGACTTACCGTCAGCCCCCACCCGGTAGGTGCCAGAGCCCTTCTTAATAGGTAATCCTGAGTAGCTGCACGTTCCTTCACTAAAGTTATTATTTTTCCACTTACATCATTTAGGGTGAAAAAATATCGATTAGATATGTGAAAGCCCGTAGAGCAGAAAGAAGGTGGTGTGATGAGTTTAATAGAATCTGCAACGTGTGGGAATGAGTCTGATGGAATGTGCAATGAGGTTAGACGCGATGTTTAGAGTGAAGGGAGATCATATAAAATATAAATGCTGACTTGAGGCAAGAGTGTAGCTGTAGAGGCATCTGTGAGCGACGCTACGAGCCAAGATGAGCTGTATATGAACAGGAGATAGAGGGATTTCCTCAGTCAACGGATAATATTGCTAACATGCCATGCATACACGTTACAAAGAGCTTAGTAATTTGGCGACCATAATTACGGAATACATACCGGTAAAGTACAGTTGGAGAATAAACACGTATATGGTACAATTGATATCAAGAATAAATACAAATTGATTCTAAATCTATATCTTCAAGGTAAAAGAGCTTATTGTATACGGAATACTTATGTTTCAATGAAAGCTCTCTAACTGTAATCTGGGCTGCCACACGGGTATAAATGTGCTTCTATATATTTCGAACAGCCAACTATTTTACTGACTTTATTTGTCACCGTCCTCTAATAAATCAATTTATTTTTTTACCTTAAATTTGTATCTCTCACAGCTTTTTCATTTATGCACCCATACTGTGCAGCAATGGTTCCGCCGTTGGCTGACGTTTATGGCAACTGTTTCAATGACATTACCACACCGATTGACATCACTTTGGCTATATTCCAGGACTCCGGCTATACCTCACAACTTTGGTCATTTAGGACTTTGGTTGAGCCCCTCTTTCGTAACACTGCGTGGTATCAGAGTTTCTCCTTTACATCACACAAAAAACGGAAGCCGCATACGAAAATTCAAATCAATGCTGATATTAATCACGTCATCGATCTTTATTCTAATAGTGTATACCCTACTCCATATGCAAAAGAACATTGAAGACACAAATATATCCATTAAGGTATTGGTGCTACAGGGGAATCCTGGCAGCAAAATAGTTTCGAAGTAGAAACAGTCGCTAGTAGTGGCACAGGCTTGTAATAATAATAACCCACAGATGACAACAAATAGAAAAACATTCATATTTCAATATTAAGTGAATAACAAGAAGGAAACACATGAGAAGATGCTATCTACTAACACTGAAAGATCTATGCAGAGTAAAGGAGAAAATACAGCACAGACACTTGTTAATGTCTCAAATCTCAGTCCCCACAGACAGGCCCCAAAAAGTAATGAAAAAGCTGCTATCCTCTTGACTGAGAAGGAATTGAAGGCGGCCGAGATTTCATTTGTTAGAAGCAAAAGAAGCTACATCAATTCTATAATCATTACTGTTCATAGTGAGAGGCTATATGCTGTGATATTATTCCTGAAGCTAGAAAGAAAGCAAATGCCGGGATGTATATCGCGATACCTCTAGTCCATCGATGAGAAGAAAGATACAGAAACACTATATGAGGAGCCACTGGTGTCCTTAAAGACACAAGCCATGAAAATTTGCAGAATCCAACATTGCTCTTTGCTAGTATAATGAGCAAACTCCTCTCCGAGTATGAGAAGCACTAGAATGACAACATGGTTAAAATAAAATCCTAGACCTATTCTACATATACAGAGAACCATTGGAGGATGAAGATGAATGGTCTACTGGATCCATGATTGACAAGTCTGAAGATACTTTTCTTCGGCAAATATATAAATTTCTTTTAGGATAAAAGAAGATATTCTGTTAGTAGAGATTTAGGTGATGAAGAAAGTTTGGATGATCAGGAGGCGCTGGCGAGTATCAACAAGTCTTTGATAGATGAAACAGGCCTTGGTGCAGATAGAAGCAGAGGTTTTTTGACTGATATTCTAGATACATCTGGATACTATAGGCTATTGAAGAACAAAATTGGATGTAAGGAAGTAAAGCTTCCACAAATTTTAGTCATTGACAACAAGGCACAACTTAACAATGAGATTGCTGGTACATTTCGTATATTCATAAGGTTCTACAAATTTACAGGCGCTGTATATCAATCTTCCGGAAATCAGTGGATCACTATAATAATAAAAAGACACTTTCTACAAAATAACTCCTGAAGGTGTGGCGATATTGTGAAGATGATATAGTTGATGAAGAGAGGAAAAATTGGAGAATCGTGTTTTGTAGAGCTATAAATTAAACTGACGCTTGTTGGTATAGCAGCATGTCACTAATATAGACTCTTAGCTAATTAAATACCATATGCTTTCTCCTAAAATAGACAAAAAGCATTCATGGTATTGTTAAATGCATCTTGACCTAGCATACAGCAATGAGATATAGTTTCATTATATGCTATGCTACCAAGACGCTTGCTGACCTCAGCCTTGTTATATCAAAGGTTGTGGGTGGCTGAACTATTTTTCGTGCCAAAAAGATGGTCATATTGCGATTGGTGCATAGCGTGTCTGTTTCGTTTCGTCGTAAATATGTGATTTTTTGAATACCTTTATTCTTTATAGCTAATCGTGAGATGTGCGCGCGGTGCTTTATGTGGATTTGTCATCTGAGGGAATCAATTGATCCGCTTTTCAATGCAGATAGGATTAGTCTAAGAATTGTTGTAAAGGCTCCCGAGTACAATATCGTCAACAAATAAAAACTATTAGATCATAGAGATTGCACTAATGCTAATAAATTTATTAAAGTAATGAACTTTATGCTGATATACCACTTAGCTTTACGTCCTATGCGCATCGATTTCAATCATAGAAATTGCATTTTCTTTTTTTTAAATTCACTTATTTAAGTCCTTGGCAATCACAGCTTGACCCTCCGCCAAATGCGCTTTGAGTTAGAGAGAAGCTGCATTCCCTATGCCAAGTGGTTGTTTTGCTTTCCACCATTCTAATATGATCCATATTATGTCTTGATATGGGCATTGTATTTTTCTACGATCCACTTACATGGCAGTGTATTTGATAACAAATAACATCAACCCTGGTTGGGAAATGAATAAATTCAAGAGGAAATTTTCAGAATATACCTAAAGGTGCTGTGAAAACAGTGAGGAACATTTATGCGTCACGAGACTTTTGGTAATGAAGAAGAGCGTATTTAGCATCGACAATTTGTCGTCTCAGTCTTAAAATGGTCTTCAATTCGTGCCCAGCCATGCTTTTGCCAGAAGACTATATATATTTACTGGAGCTCAACTTCCACTAAATAATGATGTTATTAATGATATTAAATTAGGCTTAGTCATATAATCATGGGGATTGATTATTAATATGCTTTGCAAATTTTTCTCCCCTCAAATTAAATGTCAAGCTCTGATACTTCAAGTTTTTCCTCTACGGAAATCTCGTCACATTCAAACGAAAAATCCTATCCGTGCAATGACAACGGGCATTACCCAAATAGGATAGAGATAGTAGAAAGGGTTGAAGAGGCCATTCGAATAGCAAAACACACAAGCAAAAAGCATTGATTAAAATTTTTCTGCGCTCAAGGATAGAATCTGAGTTTTTTGAGAAGTAAACAGGGATATGGGAATTTTATCAAACTGACAGTTGATGATGAAGGGGTTGCTTTGACCATCATAGTTTTAGGCTAATATTTCTTGAAGTTAATGGTGATTTTAAAAACATGTAGCAGCGAGATATTCATGAATGATGCAGTAGGGTTTCGTGTAACTAAGTCTACTTTCTTGGACGCATGATGACAACGGTCATCATGAATTATTGTGTATGCCCTAAAGTCTGCACTTTGTTTAGTCAATAATTGATTTTGAGTTGTGAGGCATTTACGCATTTTATTGGTAAAATAGTAACGTAAAGTATAGAATGTTTATGATCCCGCGAATATATAGCTATTGAGTCAAATATAGCCTTTAGACTCCGGAAGATAACCAAAAAATTAAAAAAAGCATGATTTTCCGTTTTGAATTCTGTATCTTCTTGTGTCAATGACATGAATAGATAATGTGTTTCCTTGGATAGATGAATAAATACAATTGGAGTCTTAACTTGTTATAAACCTATCAAATTGGCATTTAATCTTGTTATTGGATCACTAAAATCGTGATGTACCTATTAAATGTGTTTTAAAAATATTTTTCATGGACAAAAATTACAAGCATTAGCCCTTTCGGTTATATTAATGCCTGGAAATTGGGAGCTTAATTTGTGCACTGATAGAAGTTTTTTTGATTTATGTAGATATGTGTTCATAAATCCTGTTTTATGTCTTGAGAAACAGCAAAAAAGGCCGTATATGTCTTCCGAAATATGAGGCGTAATGGTTCAAGACCAAATATTTTGGCAATCGTCAAAGTGAAGAATTCTTCACGTAAATATTGTCAAAACTATATTCGGCCTCGAGTGTAAGATTTTGGCTGCTTCTTGTTCATCACAACATCTGAGTCCCTAATTAGACCTTTTGATCATTAGGGGTAACCATTGTCTATAGTTTAACTTTAAAATCAATAAAACTTAATCTAGAGAAACGCAAGGGGTAAGTCATGGGGTGATTGTAAAGATAGCGGTATAATATAAAATGCTCGAGGCACAAATTCCAGAATCATAACGCTTTATACATGAACTATGTGCAGCATGAAGATTAAATCATGAGGATATAAGCCCCGAAACCGATG